>MU972906.1:0-428002 GCA_038497805.1 Lipomyces mesembrius | reverse complement strand
GCCAATATCACCCTTCCCCAGTTCAAAGACCGCACCATCAGGTGTGTAACCGGTCATGAACGTCCGCACACCCGGGTCTAAGGACACGACCCGCGGAACTTTGGCAGGACCTTCCACTACCTTTACCGCACCGGGAATACACAGGTGAAATTGACCTGTGCGCCAGTCTGCTACCAGTCTGCTGTCATGAGCCAGCGTCTCTGGCAGCTCTTCCTGACACTTTATGCGCCGAAGAAAGGCATACTTCCCAGTGCGGCACTTCCAGTGCTTGGCATGGACGACAATACTCTCATGCAAGCATTTTTTTCGAGAGCGGTACTTGATCTCAAAAACTTTCTTATCGTTCTTGTACCTAGCTGCTCCCGACGCAAATGCCTTCAGCAGATCATCCATGGCCGCGTCCCGGATATCGTACGGAGTCTCCAAGATCCAATGCATCTTCAAGGTCTCAATCGTCTCCTTGTTGATCGCCCTGGCCCTCAGCTCCTTCTTCGATTTCCAAATCTTCTCGACTTTTATGGCTCGCAGACATTCGTTATATGTCCAACGAGCCGCCGCAAACCAATTACGAAGGATGGTCTTCTCCTGTGGCGTCGGATAGATTTTAAACTTCTTTGCCCTCAGGCCAGGCTCCTCCGTCGATTGGGGCGCCAGTTCAGGTATCACCGACAACCAGTCATCGCGGACATCGGCAGTGGAAGACCACCGGAGGCAATTGCCCCAGCCGTGACCAATCGGCTCCGAAGCACACTCGTCGGCCTGAAGTGGAGACGATGGCAACCATAGCTGCCGGCTGATCTGCGCAGTGGTGTCGTCCCAGAACGGCTTAAGATGTTGCGGAACAGTTGCTTTGGGCATTGTTGATGGTGTTGCTAAAAGTATGTAGAGAGGGAGGATGTATAGAGAATATTTCTAAGAGTATGTAGAAGAGAATGTATAGGGAATCCGACGGCGCAGCAGCGGCGGGGCGGCGGATTCAAGGTATGTATTATAAATTTGGAGAGGTGGAGACAGCAGGAAGAGTGATTTGTTTAGTTGCTGTCTGATTGGTGCTGCTCGGCTCAATTGCCAGCGTCAGATGCGTCGAGCAGCTTGATAGCTTTGTCACGTTCAGTCTGTGAGTCCGAAACATCGATGCTACTCTAACACTGAACAAAAGCGGTTCATCTGTTGCTCGTTGGTTGTTTAATTAATTAGTTGACCTGACCAATCTGTGCTACCACGCCCAGGCTGCGCTGACACAACCGGAAACGCGTGTCTGCGCGCCGAAAATAGTATTCCAACGCGTCGACGCGTCCCTCCAGTCTGTAATCACAGGACTCAAGTCTATTCGCCGTGTAGTGTCCTTCATTTATACCCGTCTTTCTAATAAGCCAGTATTGGTTACCTATGTACGCCCGTCAATGCTCGACTATATCTAATGTCCACTCATATGGTGATGAATTAGTCACGAGACTGCACAAACACAATCACGTTCTGACAGAGATTAGTGCTGAAAACAAAGCTCGGCTATTTCATGCAATTAATTAATCAATTAATGTTTCATATTCGAACCGATGACTGTCTTGCCAACACTCTGGAGTTACACAGATCGAATGCTGGCACGCTCTCGCCGACGCGTCCCGTCCACCAGAACACGTCAACAAAACAACGCGTCTCTCTCGCATCCACAATTAGCGAACCACTAAACATCCACAGTGGCCCAGCCGATATTGGATTCTAAAGACAGCGCTTTTCGAGTCCTCTCGAGGGTCTGCCAATAGTGAGTGGCTGTTCGCGTCATTGCGGATCAGGAATCCGACAATGGCTACTGCAAGACGTCTCTGTACTCCAATTTCAGTGTACCATGACCGCGCTCGGACGTGGATTCGCGCCGTAGACAACAAATTAAATTGATTAATTATTTATTCGAATGCTGACAGCGCTTGCCAAGACTCTGGAGTCCCACAGGTCGAATGCCGTCACCCACTCGCGCACCCTCTGTGCCTCTCGTCTGGTTATAAATATGGCCATCTTTCCCCGCTGCTTCTACCACAGCGACACAGTCTGCAGAGAGCAAGAGGGGAGCCTGCGACAGGCTGAGATCCTCTTAGATCACAAGCGAGTATACTTCAGAATTCCTATAACCTGGTCACTTGGCTAACACTAATGTAGGCAGACAGTGTTCTCAACTGTGGGCAAGAGGGCAGCCTCGAATCCGGGGTGAGTCTGAGTGGCCATGAGGCAAGCCGCTTGGCACACTGCCGGTTCTAGCAGCTCGTCCTCTACTGGGGGTGAAGAGGAGAGTCTGTCAAGGACTCTCCTCAATACGGTGATTCGCCCGCCAGTTCGCTGGTGTGGGACTCGTATTCAACTGTGGGTACGGGGGATAATGTACGGTGATTCGCCCGCCAGTTCGCTGGTGTGGGACTCGTATTCAAAACGGGCACGGGGGATAAAGTACGGTGATTCGCCCGACAGTTCGCTGGTGTGGGACTCGTACTCAACTGTGGATATGGAACGGTGTTAGGTTCCTATATATACACACATACATGTGAGGTTACTGAACTCGGGCTCGGGCTGAGCAAACTCGCCCAAATTCCAGACAGAGTGAGGTAGACCGCTGAGGCTTGCCTCCTCGGCATTCTGGTCTTTGTGCCAGATGCCGTGCACGGTGGCCATCAGATTCGGAAGTGGTTTTGTTCGCAAGTTCAAAATCACGGGGTCTGGTGGTCGTCTTAATGCAAGTAAGTGATGTGTTTGTGCATACCTGACAGGGTAAATTGGATAACCCTAACCTTCTCGTGCTATAGGTGGTGGACATTACAGTGATTTAGCATTGACTATCACATAGGTGTAAGTTCCCCTGTTGATTAATGGAAGATCCTGGTTGTTTACATCATGAACGATTGTGTACTTCCCTTGTCCAGAATAATTAATCATGTATACCATACTATGCGGTAGCAAACATCAGCTCTTTCATAGGGCCGTCTTGGAATCTAAGCTCACCTTCTACCATTGTAGCGCTTACTTGCTGGATGAGTAGTAGAATTATGATTTCGAATTTGCTGTCAGGTATGATACACTTTTGCTATTCTTTATGTACAATAAACGCCTGCAGTTTGTCTATCTCTACTCAACCGAAGCGACGCAGGACTCCCCATGCACATCAAACTTCCTACGTCCGACAAAGAATTGATTTTCACTACCAGCACCAAAGATGTCCTCAAGAGCAATTTCTGTCGACGTTCCTGACTCTTGCTCTAGTTCCTCCAAAAGTTGCACTGGAGCAACACACTCAAAGCATAGTTTTCCTTTTTGATCATCGCCGAAATTGAATTCCGAGTCAGGCTCGTATTTAGCTCTGTTCGTTGACACCAGAAATTGGATCTTCGCGCCTTCCCGGATCTCGGCCTCAGGATCGAGAACTAACATACCTGCACGTGCACCCCATCCACCGCCGCCTGCAATGACTTTATATCGTGCCTTGTCATCGAGTACGGCATAAACGCTTCTATTCTTCTGGTTGTCTGCGTCCTTTGATCTGAAACGCGTGTCCATAGGTGGTGGAGCTTCAAGGAATATTGAGGCGGCAAGAGATGCTTCCAGAAACGAGGACGCTGCACGTCCATTGATTGTCTTGATGATATTGTCCTTCTTTGAGGTAACATACATCGTCGAAGGCTCTTCTTCCAGCATGCTCTTATGTTCCAGCACCTCCAACGCAGCCGTCCGTTCCGGCACTTCAAACGAAATGTTCAGCGGGATATTAAGCTCCATATTACCATACAACTCCGGCTCCACCGCGCCTGCTTCGCGAGCAGCTAATATGCCCTCGACGCCAGTTTCGAAGATCGTGTTGGCGCTCTGGATACGTACGTTCTTTCCACCTTCGTTAAACGCGAGGGACAGGTATAGCTTGTTAAGTGCCCATTGTTGGCCGCCTTTGGAAACGTACCGACCTCGAGCTGCGGGATCGACGCGGCCGTCGTTGTGGTGCTGAGCGTGAGTGTCTTGTGAGCGTGCGAGGGAGAGGGGGGTGCTGTTGGAGTAGTTGAGCGTTATAGGCTGCGATGTCCAGAGATATGATATACCGTCGCGTTTGCCTCCTGGTGGTACTACATCCACTACAGCTCCGTAAACAGAGAAGGAGTGTGCTGGCCTTTGTCAGCTTTTGTCAAAATTAAATCAGTCAACAAGCGCATACACTCCTCCGCGACGGCAGAATACAACTCATTTGCATACTGCGGCGTCGCAATCAATAATAAACTCGCAGGCGCAAACTCGGGTTGCCGTATTAGCAAATCCGGTCCATTCTTCACAATCGCCTTCGTTATCGAAAACGGCTCAATCGTCGCGACAGCGGACGGTCGCAAGATGGTACCCATCTCGTAGTTGCAAGTACTGCCCTCAGACGATGCGACGTACCATCTCCTTCGGACCTGGCGGCTGAGCGAGTTGGCTGCTGTGTAACATCGCCTTAATACAGTGTTAGTCGCCATCCTCGCAATATCCTAGGTCGTTGATGAAGAATTGAAGAAAATGTTCGCGGCTTGCGGGTACTGGACCCTTAGGCAGTCAAGCTGTGTGACAATTCAGGGGCTTGTGCTGATGTGTATTTTTACCACCTTAAGTACGAATAAGCTTCGCGCATACTCTGGAGTTGCCGGCAGTTCCTGCGATTACGTCGGCCCCAAGCCGCTCGGCGACGACCACGACATGTTGCCTGCTATCAATAGTTGGTGTTTCCACACTCGGTGCTTCGCGCGTTTTTGATTCATATATAGTACTAGAGGACTCGGATTCTTTGGAAAGATCAGTCTGCTCGCCTATTACGATGAAGGTATTCAAAGGCTCTTCGAAAGGTAAGTTCTCAGACACACAGGGACGTGGGTGATGGTGAATGATTTGTGGATATTAGCTCATCGTTACCAGGGGAACCCCACGTACAGGTTGTCTCGGCTATCGCCTCCTTCTGCGACGAAAAATTCAAATTCAACTTCGGCAAAAATATTTTCTCCTCCTCGACATCGTCGACCTCTAAGTCTGCAGCTGCGCCAACAGACGATGTTGCTCAACTTCCCGTTATCGTCGAATGCGCCCAAGCAACTCCTCTCGCCGCCAAAGGAGCCGTCAAAGCGATCCGAAAACGACTCGACCCTAAACATGCGTCGAGTACGGTGTCGCAGTATAACGCGATCATGGTATTGCGGATTTTGGTGGACGCGAATTCGCCGACTATATTGAACCAGATTGGCGAGGACGAGAAGTTGGCACCCGTCGTAAAAGATGTTTTGAAACGCAGCAGAGATCCGTCGGTACGAGAATTATTGGCGACAACTTTGGAGCATTTTGCGTTCGAGAAACCGAGCACCACGGAACTTGCGGAGCTTAATAAGGTCTATTCTATATACGTTGCCGGTAGATCGGGATCCTACAAAAATAGTCCATCGCGACATGAGCCCGTGTCGCAGGAGAAGTTGGAAGACGTCGTCGAGGAAGCAAAGACTTCGGCCTCATTACTACGGCAAGTTGTCAGTACCACGCCACCAGTTGAGATCTCTGGAAGTCCATTGGTTATGGTGAGAAGCAGACGTCGTGAATTTGAATACTTCATCTAATACCAAACAGGAATTTTACGAAAGATGCGTCCAGCTGTCTAGTAAAATCCAGTCATATCTCTCTCGCGACTCTGTTCCTCCCCTAGACGAGTCCATGATCATGACGCTGATTTCTGCCAACGACACGCTTGGTACGGCGTTAGAGGCACACAAGGCAGCGCTCGACCGCGCGTCATCACTTGTGAGCCCGCCGAGGCACTATTACGAGGAATCGCATAATACTGAGTCGGATCCAGGACAAGTATCGGATCCGCCGGTTGATTTAGCACAATGGAGTAAAGAGCCGGAGAAAGAAGCGACAACGAACGTCGCTGAAGTAGGATTGCCATCTGAATCCAGAGAGTATCGAAGTGGACACGGCAGCGGTACCGAGAGCAGGGAAAGTAGTCCTGTCGAAGAGGCCGAAGTGCATGACGATATTCATCGGAATGAGCCTCTCGATACTAATGCCGCTCTGAGACAGCAGGTATTGGCAGATCCTTTTGCGGACGATGATGACGATGCTCTGTGGGATGGGCCACCCACTACTACGGGTTCAAATCCCCAGCTCCAGAACAACTCGGCTACTTCAAATAGTGTAGCATATGATACCTAAGATAATTGGGTCGTAGATCTGACGTTTCAAGTTCGAATTGTAGTGAGCTTTCATATACTGGTGTTTGTTTGGTGGATCAATGGTAACGATAGTGCACCTTATTGGGGATATTGATATTTTTATGCTAAAATTTGCTGTCAGCTAAGCGTAGACATGTGTTTCGTTAAAACTGTAGTACTTGGACAAACTGCGACCAAGAGGTTCTATGCGAATTGCAATAATCGAGCGGTTTAGGCATTGTGCGGCCCGTTTTATCGGACTCTAAATTAAGTGGTAGCTGCAGGGTTCCTCACCTAACGTTGGCGGCCACTACCACTCTTCAAGAAAGCGGATCGATCAGCTCTTAAAATCAGCTTGCACAATATTCATGTAATGCCACTCTTCAAGCTGTCTGATGCCGTCTTCGAGCCCATCCTTTCTATCAAAACTAGGCCTCCAGTTGCTGCGGAACAGAGCAGCCGGAGGCACGTCGTTGACGCTTATCATGGCACCGTGCCCTCGGCCTCGCTTTCTCCGATGTCTGAACCATTTCTCCTCGACTGTTCCACCCTCGCCATTGTCGACCATCCCGCACCAAAAACCACAACCTTCTCATACTGCCACACTCAATTCGCTTCTCACCACTATATATTGTCACCAATTCCCACATTTTGCCTCGCTCCCACATACTTTTCGCAGAACAATAATGTCATTCGGAACTTCCGCTGCCTCCAGACTCGCGGGCAAGACCGTCCTAATCACAGGTGCTTCCTCCGGCATCGGCCGTGCAACCGCCTTCGAATTCGCCAATGCCAGCGGCGGCGACATTAAGTTGATCCTCACTGCGCGACGTGAGGCTGCTCTTGTCTCCATCAAGGAGGTATGCCAAAGTTTAGTTTATGTCAATTATTACCAATCGTGGATGCAATTGAGCTGTGAGAACACGGGCTTACAATGGGATTTCTGCCGAGCTTGCTCGGCATTTTTTGTTATTGCAAGTAGGAAATTGAGAAGGCATATCCCAAATCGAAGGTGTTCCCTATCGCTCTCGATGTAAGCAAGCTCCCCGCCATTGATACTTTCGTCGACAACTTGCCCGCCGAAGCCAAGGACATCGACGTGCTCGTCAACAACGCGTGAGTCTTCCCCGCATTCTCCAGTACATTGTGAGCGTCCATTGCTTACGACAAATACAGTGGTATGGTCCACGGTGTAGACCAGGTCGGCAATATCGCCCAGTCCGATATCGATATCATGTTCCAGACCAACGTTTTCGGTCTGATTGCACTCACACAGAAGCTGTTGCCCTTATTCAAGGAGAAGGGCAAAGGCGATATCGTTAACATTGGCTCTATTGCAGGTCGTGAGCCGTACCCAGGTACAGTTAATTGCACGAGTCAAGCTTTGACATAGTTTGCTAACTTGAGTTAGGCGGTGCTATTTACTGCGCTACCAAGGCCGCCGTCAAGTCGTTCACCGAGACCTTGAGAAAGGAATTGATCGCGACCCGTATGTTCTTTCTCAGCTGGCCCAGTATTAGCGTACCTCGACACGGGCGATACTAACATTCAAGCAGGCATTCGTGTCATCGAGGTTGACCCCGGCCAGGTCGAGACTGAGTTTTCCGGTACGTGATCCTCCTCTCTCGCACTCGCAATCACTTACTGACGTTCCTATTTAGTCGTCCGTTTCCGTGGTGACAAGGGCAAAGCCGATGCCGTTTACCAGGGTGTTGAGCCCCTCATAGCCGAGGATATCGCTGAGGTGATTGTCTTCGCAGTGTCCCGTCGCGAGAATGTCGTGATTGCGGACACCTTGGTGTTTCCGAGCCACCAGGCTTCCGCATTGATCATGCACAGAAAGCTGTAAAATTTCTGCACAGTCGGGATATGTGCATCATGAACGAATAGAGCTAAATTCTTTTGTGTATAGACTTTTTATATTTTTGGTATATTATTGAAACATATGTTTAGTATCTGGAGAATTGATATAATTTAACACAATATAATTTACAAGGTAGCAATCTATGCATATACCCAAAACAATCAATACCAAGTACAAGTATAGTAGAACTACAAATGCTATCCTCTAAAACAGACAATATAAACAACAATAATAATAGTTATTCTATCTTCCATTTCCAGCATATCATCTACTCCGAAGCAGCCTCAAAGGATGCAAGACCCTTCGTTCCTTCTTGCCATGAAATGGCTCCTTGGCCAACCATACGCCGAACCGCAGCAATGACCTCCTCGAGAGTGCCACGGACCTGCTTGGTCGAGTCTCGTTCACGGAGCGTGACTGTGCCGTCTTGAACAGACTGAAAATCGACGGTGACTCCGAAAGGAGTGCCCAGCTCGTCGTTACGTGCATATCGTCGGCCGATGGTAGCGGAGCTGTCGTCGACCTTAGCTGGGATTCCGGCACGACGGAGAAGCCTAGAAAGTTCATTAATCATAGGCTCGAACGCCTCGTTATTGGACAGCGGCACAAGGAGGACTTTTGTGGGTGCAATGGCGGGCGGAAAGGAAAGCACGGCACGCTGGTCGCTCTCGGGACGGATCCAGAAGTTGTGCTCGATCAATGAGTACAAGATACGACCGATACCGAAGGAGGGTTCGATAACATTCGGAGTGTACTCGCGAATGTGCTCTTGCCGCGTCTTCTTCTCAATCGAGATAATATCCTTCTCAATTTCAACCGACGCACCGACGCCCTCGACATCGACGGTAATCTTCAACTTTTCAGAAAGCTCATTCGCAAGGTCTTCAAGCTCGCACTGCGTCCGGGAGGTGAGGAACTGTTCGATCTTCTTACCGTCCTTCTTGAACTTCGGACCGAACTTCTTCTTGTCAAGCTCAACCACGAAAGCCTCGACAGTTAATGGCTCAGCCAAGGATTGTCGAACAATTAACTTCTCGTTCGTGCGTTTCGAGTGCACCGTCAAATCATAAGCTGATCTGTCAGCACAGCCAACACACTCAATCCAGCCATACGACGTTTGCAACTCAGCGTCCCAGCAGTCGGCAGCGTAGTGGGCCATCTCATTAGACATGTGCTGACGGAAACGCAGACGGTTGTGGTCAACGCCAACCTTGATGAGGAACATGTAAATACGCGCAAGGAAATAGCCAAGTGTCTCGTTGTCAACTAAGCCAGTCTGGACGGCCTCGCCGATGGTGATTTCAGTGACCTCTGTCCGGCCTTCTTGCTGCGTGCCCTTGGAAAGCAGCCTTAACTTGGTATCAGCAACGTCAGGGAATCGTGGGTGAGATTTGTTACGCGGGTCGACGAAGTGCTCGATCTCGGCCATCAAGAATTCACGAACCCGTAAAAGACCAGATCGTGGGGAGATTTCGTTACGAAAGGATTTGCCAATGGAGGCACTGGCAAAAGGCATCTTTGTGTTATTGCTTTCGAGAAGCTTGTTGAAGTTGAGGAACTGACCCTGGGCTGTCTCAGGACGGAGGTAGCCCTTCAATTGACCAGATGGGCCGATGGCAGTCTCGAACATGAGATTGAACTCGAGTGGCTCGGACAGAGGACCGCCAGTAGCCGGGTTGACGATGTTGTGCTTCAGCATGAGCTCACCGAGTTCTGGGCCAGAATAGCCGTCGATCTGCAATATATTAGACACGACTCCAATACAGAGTAGAGATCCGATCTCACCTTAGCGAGAATCGCCTCGTACTCAGCCACAACGGCGTCGTCGAGCTTGACGGCCTTAATCTCCTTGACTTTCTTCTTCCGCTTCTTCTCTTCAGCACCGTCCACCAACTCAGCAGTCTCGCCACGCGCCTCTTTGTCGCCCTTGAGTCTGCTCTCAAGAACTTCCTCGACCAAATGATCTACACGAAAAATCTCACCGGTAGCGGGGTCACGGCACATCCAATCTGCAAACTGTGGCAGTCAGTAAGTAGTATGAGTCATGTACTCACAAATCGACTAAATTGAACGCGAACCAAGACATACCTTGTCGACATGGCCGGACGTCTTCAGGACTTCATAAGGAGTGAGCATGGTGCAGTCGATTTCAAGCATGTCCTCCTCGAGAACAAAGTGCTTGCGCCAGACATCGATGATGTTAGCCTGGAGCGCACAGCCTGGTGGGCCGTAGTCGTAGAGACCGGACACGCCACCGTAGATGTCGAAGGCGGGCGCAAAAAAGAACCGTCGCTTGAGGAGACCGTCGAGAGAGTCGCGGTCGATTGTGGGGACAGACATTGCGGAGGTTGCTGGTTTGGAGGAGCTGATCCGAACTACTTTGCAGGTTGAGGTAGTGGAGGCGAGTCGAGTTACCGATTGTAGCTGGACACCGGAAGGAGCAGTATTGGAGTAGCAAACACGGCGAGAACAGGTGGCGAGTAGTCTGACGCTGGGAAACTGGGGAGATAAGAAGGCAAGTGGCAGGCGTACGTTCATACGCTGGGACGAAGTAGTGGTCTTTTCTGTGTGAAGACGGGCCCGTGTAGATGAGCAGGTCCGAACTAAGCAATAATTTTTTCTTGAGGCGTCGCGGAGTTCTTGTCAAGGTTGAGTAATGGGCTTGTTATGGGGCCCATACTGCAGACGAATGCGTCGTGCTTGTGGCAGTTCGCCGTGCCACGAAGGCGCCAAAACTCTGGCCTCGGACCTCATCTGAAGATTTTATTTTTCTCCCAGCAACTCTTGTGAATCCTGATCAACACTGAGGATACCCATTAATGCCGTCAAGGAAAACTAAAGGAAAGAAAAAGAGCGTGCCGACAGCGCCTGTCCCAAAAGACGCTCTCAATAATGTCAAGAACAAGATCAAGCGCGAAAACCTGCTCTATGCTGCGAGGAAAGCTCATAATGTCGGCAAACACAAAAGTCGCAGAGAGCTTCTCAAGATGGAACAGGCAGAGCCACAGTTGAAAGAAGAGCGACTAGCGAACAATATCCCGACTACGATCGAAAATACGCGGATATACGACGAGACCGTGGATGCGCCTATCGAGGGCGAGGACGAGTTTGAGGAGTATTTCAAGAACAAACGGACCCCGAAGGTTCTCATCACGACGTCCAAGTTTGCCAGGGCGCAGGCGTATGAACTTTCTGATCAATTGCTAAACATAATTCCAGGATCGGAATTTGTCAAGAGGGGCCAAAAGTTTAGCATGAAGGAGATCGCCCAGTTTTGCATCAACCGAGATTACACAGACCTCGTCGTCATCAGCGAAGACAAGAAAGTTGTCAACGGACTTACGTTTGTCCACCTACCAGCCGGACCGACAATGTTCTTCTCTCTCACGTCGCTCAGAATGCCGAAACAGATATCGGGTCACGGTCGTGCGACGTCCCACGTTCCAGAGCTTATCCTCAATAGTTTCTCCACAAGGCTCGGTATGACCGTCGGCAGACTTTTCCAGTCGCTCTTCCCTCAGACTCCAGAATTCGTCGGTAGGCAAGTGGTCACACTGCACAATCAGCGCGACTTCATATTTTTCCGACGTCATCGATATCTGTTTAAGGAAACAGAGAGAGTCGGTTTACAAGAACTTGGCCCACAATTTACTCTCAAATTGCGGCGCGTCCGACGAGGAATCGCCGAGGAAATGGAATGGGAGCATCGTCCTGAAATGGACAAGGAGAAGAGAAAGTTTTACATGTAGAAACTCACGACGGCTTGTTTATTTGACATTGCATGGAGTTCGGTGTCAATAGTTTTGAAAGGATGTATTTCAGTCATTACATTGCATCGTGTATTGTATTACGAGGTGCTTCATTATGATTTCTGTCGATTATATTCCATGTTCCAGCCAATGCTTCCGAACAGAGTTGCCGCGTTATAGATCAACGTCTGAAATGCGACATAAGACGAACCGTCATCCATAATCCAATGTGCTAATCCGATCTAAAGATATCTGAAGGTACTACTTTAATATTATTTAGATAAAATATAGTTCTATAGAAAATTTTCCAATTTATTCTTTATTAATGTATAACAATATTTTTATCTCGAGCTTGACCCGATTTGAACTCGGTATATACTGTGAAATATGCAGTCTCTTAATACAACTAATATACAATAAAACTCTTCATAGTAAAATACAATTCCACCTAGATTTAAGCTCCAACACTGGTTACTGATGATAAATGCGCATTCACATTGCCACCGTTATCCCGTGCCCGTCTCGCAGCCTCCAACTTCGCCTCAGACTTCTCCTCATACTCCTTCTGCTGCGCAAGTAACCGCTCCAACTGTCGGCGCATAGTATTCTGACCCATTGTAGCGCGCTGCTGGATCTCCGCCGGAGGGTATGGAGGATGCTTCTCGCCTGCGATTTCATTGAGTGCGACAATTGCATCTTCGAGGCCTACTGCTGCGGACTCGATGTCTGACACTTTGCGGTCGTTGATGGGGATGCGCCGGACGACTTCTGCTATTTGGAACTGGCAGAAAGCAACATTGAATTTTAGAGCCAGGTTGTTTGGCGAGAGAGCGAGGGCCTGTTTATTTTAGCATAGGATATTCTTACAGTACAAGATCGCTCCGACCATACTTACTTTCTTCGAATACGCAAGAGAGACCTTGACAGCGTCTAAACTCAGCTCATCGATTCCACGCTGTAACCAGACACGTCCAAGACACATCATAGTCTGCACGTTCTTACCGCTCTGGAATCTATTCAAAGCAATCTCGTACTGTACTATTAGCCTCTGCGATAAACATCTTAGATCAAGGACAACTTACACATTCAATCGCCCGCGTATAATTCTTCAACTCAGTAAGACAATGGCCGAGGTTAATATATGCTGAGACATCATTCAAAGTCTCCCGAATCTTTCCGAAAATGCCAACAGCCTTATTAAACTTGCGGTCTTCGGCGAGCGCAATCGCAATACCTTGCGCAGCGTAAGAGTTATGCGGATCAAGCAGCAAACCCTTGTCAAAAAACTCGACAGACTTCTCGTACAGCTTTCTTCGTCTCTCGGCCTCCTGTTCGTTAGTCGGCCGCATTTCACGAGCAGCGGTAAGAAAAATATTTCCCATCGCTATAAGCGAGTACAAATCGTGCTTGTCGTAGTACTGCAGCGTATGTTTATAATGACGCTGCTCTATATCCTCGTTGATATTCTTTGCTGGCGGTCGCTTTCGCTGGTGTTGGTGAAGATACCAGCCGTGTAATGCGCGGACCTCGAGGTTAGCGGAATCCGTCTCGATGAGTTCCTGCATTTTCGCAACGGCTTGTTCTAGAGTAGGTTTACCTTCACCTCCCTCCTCGCTTTCTTTCAAAGCTAGGTAACATAGTCGTAGTCTCGCATCAATATACCCGGGCATACGCTCTTCAATACCGGTATATAGCTTCTTTGCCTCCTCGACATTTCCAGACTGTTCCTCCAAACGACCAAGATTGTATGTCAACGAAATGACTAACGACTCAGTCCCATTCTTTTCCAGCGCATCAGTCTGCTCTAATGCGCTGGCGGTCTGCGTGAGTGCACTCTGGAACAGCGTCCGTGCTACGTCATATTGACCCTTGTGATAATGCAAAACAGCCATATTATTGAGTAGCCGCGGATGCACCAACCCTCCTTCACTGATTTGATTTTGGCGCTCAATAGCCTGTTCTAGAGAGGACATTGCCTGGTCGATATTCTCGTCCTCGTATAACCGACTGAGAGTGATATGGACGTCAATTTCGGTAGTAGAAATACCGGGTCGGCTCTCGACGAGTTTAAGATATCGCTCCAACAGAATCTTCGCCTTTGTCTTCTCGTTAACGACTGTCTTATCCGCCGCACCAGTCGGCAGACCAATGATACTATTAGGATTCCGCTGCTGCGTGTAATCCGCCGCGTACAAATAACCCAATATCAACATTCCCTCTGCACACTTTGGATGTTCCTGAATGATCTTCTCAAACGTTAATTTCGCCTCCGTTAAATCGTTATTAATAATCTGGATCTGGCCCATCCCGACTTTCGCCAGTACGTTATCGGACTTCGCGGCTCGAGATTTCTGATAGCATGACATTGCCTGCTCGTAGTTCTGCAAATGATGATATGCTCGAGCCATCCAGAAATACGCATCGGACGCAATGGCCGGCAGGTCGGTGTAGTCAATGACTTTCTCGCAAAGCTTAATAACTGTGCCCATCTGTTGTTTCTTGGAAAACAAATAACTTGCCAACGTCACACCTGCTAAAGCGAGTTTTTGTCTGCTATTTTTGTACGCCTTCTGCGTGAATTGGAGAGCGGAGCCGTACAAACTGACAAAGTCGGGACTCGTGATGCTTTGAAAAGCCTTGTCTTGGAAGTACAACCCCATCAACACATTAGCCGACGTACTTTCCGGGTCCTATACCAAACTTAGCTCTTATAAATCATCTCCAAAAGCCGCAAAATTTCCTCATACCAGCTCCAAGGACCGTTCCCATGCAAGCTTTGCCTCATCCTTAAATCCCAGCTTCCAAAAGCACATCCCGATTCCGATTCTAGGATCAGGTTGCATATCTGCGCGCGCGACAAGGACCTGCTGATATAATTTCAGAGCGCCTTTGTAGTTCTCTTTTGCGTACAAGATGCGTGCTCTGCCAAGGAACGCCAGGAGATTGGAGTCGGCAACTTGCTTGATAGTTTCGTCGAACGATTTCAACGCTGAGTCTAGCGACTCTGCGGCTGTAGATCGAAGAAGTGTCCAGACGCCTTACAAATCCGTGAGCGACCAGTCTGCCAATAAGAAAACGTGAGAATAGAAACCTCTAGCTAATAAGTTGATAGGCCATGAAGGAAACATCTTCATTGATGTATTGAGCTCCTGGGTAGCTAATTGCTGGTACACGTCCTTCGTCTTTTCTTTGGATGCCGCGACGGATTGGGATAACGTGTGTCTCGGCGCCTCGCGGGATTGCTTAAGGTATAACCACGCGAGACACGCATGGAAAGGCGTACGCTCTGTATCCGATCCACGAATGACAACTTGGGCTAAACGGACTGTCAGGCGGCAATGAGAGGAGTAAAGAGGCGTTATAGACATACCTTTGAGACCCCGCATGATAACCTCTATCGCCTCCTCGATCTTTTCTAACCTACTATACGCTGTCTACATCACCTGTCAGTGCCCACCTCTATCCTCATGAGCATCTCCAAACATACCCCAATAGCCAGCCAAAATTGCCGTCCAGCCTCCTCATTCTCCAAAAGATCACAGAGCTCAGTTGGATCATCAGGCAAATCCGTGTCCAAATTCAACGTGACAACCTCCTGATCATCACGAAGCGGAATATCAATTACATTAGCCAATGCAGATTGTGTCTGGTATTGCAAATCAGCAGAGTCAGGGTCCATGTTGTCGTAGGACTGGGATAGCGTGGTGCTGTAGTCTGCTCGCGACATTATTCTTGAAGTTGCCCTCGGTGTTGGTGAAGTATTATGAACTAGTTGGCATGAAGACGCCAGAAAAGGGTCCTGCTATACTAAACCACTTCAATCTGGATTTGTAACCTCAAATGGCTCACTTTTCCTAAACTGAAAACTGAATCCGCAATAATCGCCAGTTACCGGAAATGATTTCCATGCAGAAAGCCAATTTACGTCTGTTCCCAGCGCTCTCGAATAACCCTAACCCATGAGAGCCCACAAGTTCACGGCAAGTTCGGTATAAGTGATTGATAATGACTCGCGAGTTTCAGTAACTCCGGCGAGAACAACTTCCCCAAGTATCCGGCAGTTGCGGTGTATCAGCCGAACGTGTCAGCAGCAACGTGGACCACAAGCAATATCGTTTTGTCGATTTTGGGATTATAGTGATCTAATTGGCATCAGTGTCGCATAGTTAAGTATTTCTGGCGCTATACAACGCGGTTCGGGATGTCGTCTATGAGAGGTATGTCCGTAATCTCAATGAACCGCATGCAATTTGTAGTAGGATAAACTATGGTTGCTGACAGGAATTATTCACAAATGCAGGTCTTGTGCAGTTTATCGCCGATCTACGGAACGCGCGGGCACGCGAATTAGAAGAAAAGAGGATCAATAAAGAGATGGCTAATATCCGGTAAGTACCGAAAAGACTGCCTACCGATGACAATTTACTGACGAGTTGTGAAGACAAAAATTTAAAGGTTTGCCGTAACCGTATTTACTGGAGGGGAATTTGTTGTTTACGAAGTATTAGACTCGAATCTAAGTGGCTACCAAAAGAAGAAATATGTTTGCAAGGTGCGCACACCGTCGCGTCTGGGCTATCAGAACTAACAAAGACCAGTTACTCTATATCTACATTCTCGGCTGGAACATCGACTTTGGTCACCTCGAAGCACTAAACCTGATCGCATCCAACAAATTCTCCGAGAAACAAATTGGATATCTAGCTATTTCCCTGCTCCTCAACGAAAACCACGACCTCATAAATCTAGTGCTAAACAGTATTCGCAAAGATTTGAACGATCCGAATGAATTGTATAACTGTCTTGCATTGCATGCGATTGCGAATGTGGGCGGCAAGGAGATGGCGGAGGCACTGAGTTCTGATGTCCATCGACTACTTGTTTCACCGTATGTGTGCACCTCAATGTTGCGAAGTCAAATTCTAATAAGCATAGGGTCTCAAAGCCGGTCGTGAAGAAGAAAGCAGCATTGACGTTACTCCGACTTTACCGCAAATACCAACACTCCGTCCATGAGGAGTGGGCCGACAGAATAGTAAGCATACTCAGCGACCCAGACCTTGGGGTCGTGACTTCTGTTGCCTCGCTCGTTCTGGCACTCGCCCAAGACAAGCCGGATCTGTACAAACAGGGATACGGTCGCGCCGTGTTCAGGCTAAAAGCGATCTTGCTCGACCATCAGATCCACCCTGATTACTTATACTACAAGGTCCCGAATCCGTGGCTACAAGTCAAATTGATGCGACTACTGCAATACTACCCCGCGTCCGACGACCCGGACGTCGCAGTCGGTCTTGTCGACGTCTTGCAATTCATTCTCGTGGCCGCCGCCGAGCCGTCTCGCAACGTGCAGCAGTCCAACGCGCAAAACGCCGTTCTTTTCGAAGCGATCAATCTCGCGATCCACATCGACGTGAGCGCGAGCTTGATGGATAGAATCGTGAGTAAACTCGGCGTGTTCATTTCCTCGCGCGAGACGAACTTGCGGTATCTAGGATTAGATGCGATGGCGCACTTGGCTGCCCGGACTGAGGATTTAAGTCCCATTCGTGCGCACCAGTCGACGATCCTGAATTCGCTCCGCGACAGGGACATCTCCGTCCGCCGCAAAGGGCTGGATTTGCTTTACAGCATGTGCGGGTATCAAAACGCGGCCACGATTGTCGCCGAACTGCTGAAGTATCTGGAGGTTGCGGACTACGCCATTCGGGAGGACATGGTGATCAAGATCGCGATCCTGACCGAAAAGCACGCGATGGAATACAAGTGGTATATAGACACTATTCTCAAGCTGATTTCGGTAGCCGGGGAATACGTGTCGGATGAAGTATGGCAGCGGGCAGTGCAGATTGTGATTAACAACGAGGAATTGCAACCGTATGCCGCGCATACCTTACTACAGTACCTCAAGGGTCCGACGTATTATGAAGCAATGGTCAAGATCGGCGGATATGTTCTCGGCGAATTTGGGCACTTGATAGCCGATACGCAGGGATGCACGCCGATTGAACAATTCCTTGCTCTACAAGACAAATTCCCGTCGTGCTCGGCGTTCACCAAGGCGTTGTTGCTGTCAACGTATATCAAGTTCGTGAACTTGTTTCCAGAAATCAAGCATCAGTTGACACAAGTATTTCAATCGTACTCGCAAAGTCTGGACTCGGAATTACAGCAGCGTGCGTGCGAGTATTTGATCCTCGCGAGCCTGCCGTCTGATGACTTACTGAGGACGGTGTGTGATGAGATGCCACCTTTCCCGGAACGCACGTCCGCGCTGCTCTCCAGGATTCATGAGAAGCAGGGTAAAGGCGAGGATCGCCGGACGTGGTTCATTGGGGGTAAGGCTGGGGCTACCGATACCGAGGCCTTGATCGAGGGGTTCTGATGTATGACTACAAGATTTTGTACGATATATGAATAATGTTATGAAATCACATTATGAATGTAGATTATTAAAGAAAACGCCATTTATATGCCATGCATGCGCCACAACACCACCAAGTCCCCCAGTTTGTAACCAAGCTGCAATGTTCCTTAATATATCTACGCACTCTTCCTCGGCGGCCGCGCCCCAAAAATCACGCTCCCAACGCGCACATTAGTGGATCCCTGCTTAATCGCATCCTCAAAGTCCTGGGACATGCCCATACTCAGCTCGAGACTGTCCACACCAAGCTCGGACTCGACCAGCTGCTTCGTGTCTAGCAGCGCAGTGAAATCCTCGTTTTGCTCGCCTTCGGCAGCAGCATGCGACCGCGCTATAGACCCAATCGTCATGAGTCCTAGTAGGTTCAACCGCGGACAATCGTTAACGATATACCGCGCAACCTCGACCGTCTCCTTCCCAGGGGCAACACCGCTCTTGGACTCCTCGCCAGATGTGTTAACCTGTATAAAAACATTCAACTTCTCCCACTGCTCACTCCTCGCATCATTCAACTTTCGCGCCTTTTTAACCGCGTCGACAGTCTCCACGGCAAACAGGTTCGGAATCGAAGCTAACGTTGCGCACTTGTTGGACTGCAAAGAGCCGATGAAGTGCCATTGAATATCGCCCGGCAATTGGGCCGCCTTGTCGGCCAGTTCCTGCACGTAGTTTTCGCCAAAATGTCTTTGTCCTGCAGACTCATACAGTGCCTGGATGTCCGACGCCGGTTTTAGTTTCGACACGGCGACGAGCCGGGGCGGTTTTGACTGCGCAACGGCGGCGATGCGGGATGCCACGGAGGATAGTGCGAGCGTGAGCGTTTCCACGCGGTCGGGATCGCAGAGCGCGACTGGGGACGCCATTGTTCCTAACGAGCGCAAGTACGTTGTGCGTGCAGTTCGTCGAACAACGCCAGCGAGCGGCATTCAGCCTGTTTAATCGTCAGCTCCGCCCATCTTCCGTTCTCTTCTACTGTAGACAAAGGGATGCAGCGGGACGCAACAGCTCGATCAGAATCACTCTTTTCGAATATTTAGGTGTAATCATTTTTTTTCATGATTAGCATGGAAAAAAGCAGGGTAGGATTCATCAGACGGCGCATTGATGCATCCCTATTCTTCGTCACGCGCGCTGGCGGAAGGTGAAAATATACTTACAATCCTTCGCCGCGCCGAGATACCCGAGATGTTAAAACAGGAGTAGTCTACAATATAATCTGTTAATACCATGAGCAATACGCAAGAGGAAATGAGGTGGCATGAAATAGAGGAAGAGTGATCAGGAAAAATTATTTCCGCATTGCTGTTACATTGGAATTTGATAGTACTATAATTTAACATCATGTCGCCAGACTCTCAGAAAACAAATTGAAATTTTACTACATACCTAACGACTCCACGAAAACGTCTCCAAAATACTCCTAAACACGAACATCAATTAGTATTTGCGTACGGCAAATTAAATCGAATAATCATAGATGAACAAGATCCAGTTGAACATTTGCGGACGATCAGATATTCCGTGTGTTTGGCTAACGAGTCGAATCATCAAAAGTTACCGGGTTAATGGACTTTATTATGATTGGGGCGACAAAGGTTCATCATGTTGATCCTTGTTCGTACATTGATCTTGTCTGCGTGATGACTTGTCAAAAATTGCTTACCTTTGTTTGATAGCAAGTGGACGAGTGCCAAATGGAGTAGGAAGTGCTGTGAAAATATTTTTGATGGAAGGCTGGTGGCCCACCCAAAGGACCAAACGTCACAACGCCACAGGTTAAGTTTATGCAAGCGAGTTTATTCATTGAATACCTTGTTGCGGTCGCCAGTTAATTCAAACCTAACTGCAATTGTTTCTATCATTACTATACACATAAAGTACACAAACCTATCACAACTCCCATGCGACCGATAAAAGCAACCCATGTAATTAACCAAAAAAGCACAACAAAATCATATATACAAGCATTATAAAGCCTTAACGCGATCCATTTCCGTCGGCGAAATATCCGTGTGAGTCAGAACAAGCTCGATCCGGCTATCAGCACGCCGCGCTTCCACTGCTTTCGACAATACAGCCCATTCCGAATTTTTTCGTCTAATACCTGATAAATCCACCTTCTCGAGAGATTTGTTCATGGCGACTAAATAACACACGGATTTCCAGCCCGCGGCATTCAGCTTCGCATTAGCCATGGTCAGAGATTTGAGCGAATTCGACCACAGGAGGGATGCCATTAGCGCCTTTACCATGTCGTCGGCCAGCGCGACATTGTCCATGTGGAAGTTCTCGACGGGGACGAACGCAAGGAAGTCGGCGAGTGTTTGAACTTGTGAGAAGATAGGCGGATCGCGACCACTGGCACACAGACGTAGGGATTCGACAGACTCGGTGAGGCCCTTGACCTGGGCGTAAAAGAAATCAAGCGGACGCAATTCGCGCAACTTGCAGCAACGAATGTAGACGCAGCCGAGATCGGGAGTGGGGACCGATGAGGCGAATGTGATCCCGGTCTCGTCTGAGCTCGTACTCGCGGTCGAGGCCACGCTTGGTCGTCGACCCGAGTCGCAGGATTGCGTCGAAGCAGCAGACGAGCGACAATCATCGCCGGATTCGTCCGTGCTGGAGAGTGATGCGTTGCGTATTTTCGACATGACTCCTTTGGGAATTTCGACAGGCCCATCCAGGAATAAAATCGGCTTATCGGGAACGCACGGCTTCGCGCGACACGAGACAGTCCTGGAACCGTCAAGACCAGCGATCGCTGCTCTTTCGTCGAGACTGGAGCCCGAGTGGTTAGCAACCGCGGACGCAACGGCGTGACGCTTTCGCTGGAGCATGGCCTCTTGAGACTTTATCGCCCTGCGAATCTGGCTGTAGAGAGGCTCGCGGGTTATGGTCTCGTCGTCGATTTCGTCGACTTTGAAGGCGACACGCTTCATTTTCATGCACCGTAATTCGTTGACGGGACAGATTGGTCGGTTGGTGTTTTTGTTGAATACGACTCGTCGACACTCTGTAGACGGTCCGCTGCCGCGAGAAGTGGACAGGCGACGCAAGGTAGAAAAAAATCCAGACTTTGGCTCGACGGGATCGACGGGAGAGACCGGGGACGGAATGACGGCGGAGGCAGAGTCTGTCGTATAGTTCTTCTGTTCGGTCTTGAGCGACTGGGGTCCTCGCTTGTCGACGGAATTACGCCGTGGGCTGGCCTGACACAAGGCCGACTCAGTGACTGGAGTCGAGGAGTTTGTAGAGAATTTCTGGGAAATGTTGTGGATCCAAGACGATCTGCGAGTAGGGGCTGCGGACGGCTGGAGAGAGGAAGGCGGCGACGTCGACGCTGATTTCTCTGGCACTGGAGAAGTTAGTTGTGCGGCTTGCAGGAGCTGGACACTAAACCTACCGTCGGAGATCATGTATGAGGATTGCCATAGCACGGGCTGCTGTTGAGACTGGAGAGTCGAGGACATTGGAGGAGTAATTGCGGCGGCAAATTGTAGAAGGAGTGGAATAGGCGAGGGCAGGGGCGACGACATGTATGTAATTTTAAGGCGAAGATCGTGTGGGCAGTCATTGCACGAGATGCGGACAAGCGGAGAGAACACGCTACTTTTGCGGAGAGAACACGCTACTTTTGGGAAACAAGGTTTGCTCAGCCGTCGAAAAGGCAAAAGAGGCACAACAGGCAAAACGCATAGGAACAAGCGGGGGAGCAGCTCCAGGGCTAGGGCATGAGGTCAGAGCTGCCCGCCGTCGATCCGGTGTGTGGATCGCAAATAATTGCAGCACGCGCAAAGCAGTCCAGTCACAGGCACACCACTTCCTTTAGTCGCTGAGTCCATCTCGCTCTCGCCAGGAATGAATGGCCAATGCTGCTCTGCCTGCTGCGCTGTGCCATAAACTGCACAAGACTATAACCGCGAAGATGCCATTATAGTACAGCAAAATCTTTGCTCATCGCGGCCCTCGTTCTACCCAAGTGCGGGGAAAGCAAAACCCCTGTCGAGCAAAGTGTACGTGATGCTTTGCCGCCTTTGCCAATCACGAGATATCTAGTCACAACTCACGAGCAGCGTTATCACCCTAGCCCACGTTCCACCCCAATTATTCTGTGCTGCTCGTTAGTGGTGTGACAAATAGTATCACATCGCGGCGATTCGGTTGTTCTGCAGTGAATGACAACACACCGGTTCCCAACCCATATGATCCTGTTAATAAATGTGTGACCAGATGAACAAAACAGAGATCATTGGAATAAAGGCGTATAACGAAGCTAATCCCTTAATTTACTGGCGGAAGCTACCCAGACGACCACCGACTGATGCTTTTTTTGCTAGGTGAGTTGCTTATGGATCATATGAGACGAGGATAACCCTAACCTTCTCGTGCTATAGGAGACCGAATATGTAAATGTGGTAAACTGCGAACTTTTGCTTTCGATGTCGGCTGATGCGATATGCAATCGTCTTCATCACTTATGATCTACCAGTCGACTGATCAGTCTAGTCAGCCAGTAGTGACTCTTCCATCGGTAATAATGGCTGTAGAGCGATAGACTTAGGGAGCAGGCATTGTTACGATCCGTTCCACTAGTTACAACTTCTTTCAGTCGCAAATTCGCAGGCTTCGGGAAAGCTCGCTCTATATATCTCTAGGCAGAAGCGCCTGACTGGTCGCAAACCTCGTTCCAAAACGTGCATATGGATTAGTCATTTGTCAAACATTGGTGGATTTAAACTATATACAGGAAACTTGCAAAACCCAAACCATGCCATAGACAAGATAATGTATCACAACCAGAACCCCTATCCAATATTAACCTTAAACAAAACAATCTAATATTTACATATAACACAAAGTCGTCATAATAAATTTATGCGCCACTACTCTGTAGGACTTATGATATTTACTAACGAGTGACTGTAACATTTGATGCAAATGATACTGATGACGGCGGAGGATTATTTCAAGTTGGTATAATCAATCTCGCCCTCCCGCAAACCGTTCTCTGTCGAAGAGCGGGAGCAAGTGCATTCATGCGCACGCCGCTTTCCTGGACGAATCCGTTAGCATCGCGATCTGCACCTCCACCACACACCCCAGCCAGTAACAATAAAGGTAGACATACCACATGAACAGGTGGGGCCCTCGAAGTTGTTCTCGGTAGTAGCCTTGGAGCAGTCACATTCCTTCGCAGGTCGAGCACCACAAGAGCATCGCGCCTCTTCAGCACAAACGCAAACACCATTGGACTTTCCGCAGCAAACCATTGTAATTGTAGTACAAGTAATGAAACCTGAGGTTGTAGTATATAGCGCTTGTGAAGGGTAAGAGCCAAGTGGAGATATCAAATGAAAATATTATTGGTGTTATGACTAGCTGAAGATCAGGGGAACAGACTGCTTTATAGAGAGTCTGGGTCGTTGCCGTGCCGGGCTCACCCTTGAGTCATGCGGCGCCGAGAGATCGCCTGTTCATCGTGGCGATGGTGGCTGGGGGTAAAATGCTTACTATTTCCAGCACACTCATTGGCTGAAGCTTAGGGAAAAAATTCCAGCCAATCATATTAACAGCAATTAGTATAAGCATGTCAAGAACTGTCCAACCACAGAGTAGCTAATTGTGCACAGTTTAAACTATGCGAGGGCTCGAGCAGCCACGATTTGTAATGTGACACTTTCTTATCTGATTTTGGTCATATTATCTATTATTGGTGGCAGCCAGTCGACCCAATATTTTGAAGCCTTCATAGAATTCCTCCCGTGAATGTGACGTCACATATCTCTGTATCATATCATAACATTCCTTTGGACTGCGCTGATTGCGAGTTATGAGTACATAAGAACTGCACTGCCGACTGTATCGACCATGACCAACTGCGTCGTTGTCGTTGCTCAAGACTTAATCTGATAATTGTCGGACGGGTGGCCATCCCGCGCCTCCTGAAAACTATCAGACGTCGCGCTACTCCTGAAAATTATCAGATCTCGCAACGTGCTCATGGTCTCCTTTTAGTGACGATATCGTCCCCGGAGTGATACGGCCGCCTGTGGGATTCGCTCCATCCAATCAGTCAAAAACAAAAGAATCATATACATTCTAATCGATAATACACTTGGCAACCCAGCACAAACCCAACCAACCAATGCAATCACAATGAGCTACTGCGATATTAACCTACTGTACAATCTCATCTCATCTCATATAATCTCTCATTTATTCTTAATACTCTCGAAAAAAGTCTTCACGTCCTGCTCGGAAACGATCTTGCCTTGCTCTGCAAACGGTCTCAAGAACGACGCGAGTTTGGTCTTGACTTTGTTGTACGCGTAGAGACCTTCCATTGCATTAATGTGGGGCATAGAGTTTAGTGCGCGAGTGCCTGCTTCCAAAAGCGAGGATGCTAGCAGCTAATTGTTAGTATATCTCTGTTGTTCACAAACACACAAGCAAGGTCGCTTACTTTCGTCTTCGTCTTGCGGGGGCTCATATGTTATTTCCTCGTCTTGTAGTATTGGGAACCGATCCAGGAATTTTACGCATTCTGCGCACCGGCAAATATTCCGCCGCCATCCTTCAACCAGAAATAACGAGAATTCTTTAGCCTCTGGAATACACATCGGCATCTTGCATGTAGAATGCTCATCAACGGACGACACAGCGGTCGATGTGTTGGATATGTGGTGTGACTCCGTAGATGAACTCGATGACACGGATACAGCTAAAGAATCTTCAGGCGAGTCGGAGTCGTGGTCGTGATAGACGCGCTTCGCCTTGTGCTCCCTCGCTTCCGAGTCCTCCAAGATCCTCTTCAATCCATTTGCTTCAGGAATTTCTGCAGGTGCGATAACAGCACTTGGCTTCTTACGTATCACGGCATCCAACGCGACTTCACGCCACCCAGCCCACCGTCCAAGGAACATCCGATGTTTCTCTACACATTTCCAGCATATAAAAGCCTCAAAAAGACGATCATCCGGAAACCCAGGAGGCGGAACGTGTTCTTCGCCGTCTTCCTCATCATCGGACGCAGAGCCCCCCAACTCACCTGTGAGCTCGGGGAGCAAGTTAACCCCAGTCGGATGTCCTTTTGGCGATGAAGGTTCTTTGTTTTTCGTTGACGGCGACGTTGATGTGTTGAACTCAGAGTAATCAATAGGATACAGCTTCACGCCAGTCGGATGCCCCGACGGCGACTTCGGCGCTGCCTTGCTCTTGGTGTCGTCCCCTATTTCAGAACCATCGGTCTCAGCCATATAAATTTCTTCGATGACGACTTTAGTTGGATGGCCCTTTGGCGACGGCGGCATTTTCGTGACAGGTTTTGTTGAAAGCTGTAATAGATCCGTGCCGGTAGGCTGTCCCAGTGGTGACTTTGGAGGTTGCGGATTTACTTCAACCGGAAGGAATGGGAGCCCGAGAATGCACTCCTCGTGATACCAGTCTTCGTTGCAAACGTCGCCTAGCAAGCATTGATACATAGTGCCATTTTCTGTCTCTGGGTTGTATTTCGAGTCGCAGGAACAAAACCTACCCTCAAAGTTATGGTCATATCTGTTGTTCGCTTAGCTCATCTTGAAAATCATGCATATTGTCTTGGTCATACCTGTTGCTGCTTGATGGAATATCCAATTCATTGAAATTCTTCCGTAGATTACATCCTCCAAAAGCACTCATCCGGGTAGTTCCACAATCACACGTAAAATTCCGTTTATTGAATAACTCAACCAGATCATGATCCGAGTGACATTGTATGCTGCACGAGTAGCACACTCCTGCGGCTGCCTTGGTGCCCTTCGATTTCTCGAGACATGTGAGGCACGCGTACACAGGCTGACGTAGCGCACCGTCGAAATAAGTGCAATGCGTTGGATCGAATGGTAGCACGTCACGCGCGTCGCGTTCCCTGCTTGCGCATTAGTCTGCGAATATCGAGAAATTAAGGCTTCTTACAGTTGCTGCTGCGTTTCGATGTAATCCAACGCCGTGATGGATTCTGGACTTCCTGCCGATTCTTGTACTGACATTGTGCTGTGATTGGCGGTATATGCGAAGCAAGTTGGTGGAAGACGGATATCCTTCGTTGTCGCGTCAGTCGAATTGGCGGTAACGATACAGTCGCGAGCAAAATGCGCGCCACATTGGACAAAAAGTCACCCTAATTTTATTCCGATGACACAAGCGCGCTGCCTGGCACGCGTCAAATTACGAGACGCGCGACGCGTCGCAAATGAGATTTTGCGGCAACGCCGCAACCAAAAAGTTACCCCTGCCTTCGTCTCCTCGACTTGCACTCCTGAATTTCTCATTTCCAACTCACTAGGCATATTTACTCTCGAATCTTATACAGGGAATTTATATTCCTAGTACTGTACAGCGCTTTTCAAGAGACCAATGTCATCAAGAAAAAGACAGGCGACAGACGGTTCTGATTCCGAGGACGACAATCTACCGTCTGCTCCGCCGTCGTCGCTCCCACCGTCGTCACCCCCTCCACTGCCATTCGATGATGAACCAGAAGATAATGAACTCGATAACGACGATCTAATCGACGCTTTAGATGAACAGGCGGAGGAAGAAGATGGTATCGACCTGTTCGGCGACAACTTGGAGCGGTAAGTAAGGTGCGTAGATGTTAGATAGGATGCCTGCCTAAAATGTTACCAGGGATTACGCGAATCTTGACCAGAATAACACCTATAACCTTGGCGCTCGGGATATTGATGATGAGGATTATGAGGATATGGAGATCGATGATCGACGTCAGGTCGATCAGTTGCTTAACCGTCGTGATCGAGCGCTGCAACAGCGTCGGGGGCTTCCTGATGCGTTTTTGGACGGTAGGCTAATTCGCTTATTTGGAGAATTCCAGTGATGATACTAATGCATGCATGTAGTTGATGATATGGACCTCGAGCTTCCCACCCACCGTCGTCGACGAAACGCGTATGATGAAGATCCAGACTTGTCAGACGAAGATCCCTTTCTGGACGAGATCTCCCTCAACGCACTCGCGGACGTAAAGGCCCCGTCTATTGCGGAATGGGTAACACAACCAGCCGTGCACCGGTCGATCGCCCGCGAATTCAAGAACTTCCTATTCGAATACATCGACGACAACGGGAGGTCAGTCTACGGGTCTCGGATCCGAATACTCGGTGAAGTCAATAGCGAGTCCCTCGAGGTTAGCTACAAGCACCTCCTTGAAGCCAAATCCGTGCTCGCACGATTTCTTCTTTTCGCCCCAGCCGAGATGTTAAAGATTTTCGACGTCGTCGCGATGGACGTCACGGAACTGCATTATCCAGATTATTCCCGAATCCATCTCGAAATCCATGTTCGCATTTCTGACGTGCCAAACGTGCGCCCGCTGCGCGAGTTGCGGGAAGTGCATTTGAATACCTTAGTGTGCGTTACGGGTGTCGTGACTAGACGCACGGGAGTGTTCCCGCAATTAAAGTATGTTAAGTTCAATTGCACGAAATGTAATGTCGTGCTTGGCCCGTTTTTCCAAGAGTCGGATACCGAGGTGAAGGTATCGTTCTGCCACAACTGCCAGGCAAAAACTGGCTTTACTATCAACACCGACAAGACAGTTTACAGAAACTATCAAAAGGTCACTCTACAAGAGTCGCCAGGCACAGTTCCTGCTGGCCGTCTACCGCGGCACAGAGAAGTGATCTTGTTGTCGGATCTGATCGATAGTGCGAAACCTGGTGACGAGATCGAGGTTGCAGGTATCTACAAGAACACATATGACGGTCACCTCAACGCTAAAAATGGATTCCCTGTTTTCGCTACTATTATAGAGGCTAACCTTGTCCAACGGCGCGACTCTCGTGGCCAGGGTAACCTATGGACTGAGGAGGATGAGTTAGTAATCAGACAACTGTCCCGTCAGCCAAATATTGCAGATAAGATTATTGCATCGATTGCTCCGTCCATCTATGGCCACGAAGACATTAAAACCGCCATCGCGTGCTCGCTCTTTGGCGGTGTTCCGAAGGATATTAATGGCAAGCACTCCATCCGTGGTGACATCAACGTGCTTCTCCTTGGTGATCCAGGTACCGCGAAATCCCAGTTCTTGAAATATGCCGAGAAGACCGCTCATCGTGCGGTTTTTGCTACAGGTCAGGGGGCATCCGCAGTTGGTTTAACTGCCTCTGTCCGCCGAGACCCAATCACCAACGAATGGACTCTCGAAGGCGGTGCTTTGGTACTCGCGGACAAAGGCGTCTGCCTAATCGACGAGTTCGACAAGATGAACGACCAAGACCGGACCTCTATCCACGAAGCAATGGAGCAACAGAGCATTTCGATTTCGAAAGCCGGTATAGTCACCACTCTGCAAGCGCGCTGCGCAATTATCGCAGCGGCGAATCCCAACGGCGGAAGATATAATTCGACCGTCCCCTTTGGGCAGAACGTGAGTTTGACGGAGCCCATTTTGTCGCGATTTGATGTTCTGTGTGTTGTGCGGGATCTGGTGGACTCGGAGACTGATGGCCGGCTGGCCAAGTTCGTGATAGAGTCCCATGGCCGGTCGCATCCTGGCAACGAGGATGAAAACGATGAGGATATTGATGAGGATATGGAAAATGCTACATCACTTTCTCAGAATGATACCTCAAATACCGGAGAGTCGGATGGCTTGAACCAGTCTCGACGGAAAGGGCAGAAAGAGTCGATCGCCCCTATACAACAAGACCTGCTTGCAAAGTACATTCACTACGCCAAAGATCGAGTTAGACCAAAACTGCACTACCTGGACGAAGACAAGATTTCGAAACTCTACGCGGACATGCGACGCGAAAGTTTAGCGACGGGTAGTTACCCCATCACGGTTCGTCATCTCGAGTCTATCCTCCGGTTGTCAGAGTCGTTCGCGAAGATGCGGTTGTCAGAGTACGTCTCTGCATATGACATTGACCGCGCGATTAAAGTCACGATCCAGTCGTTTGTTGGCGCGCAGAAGGTTAGTGTTAAGAAGAGTCTTCAGCGAAGCTTTATGAAGTACATGCTTCCTCCTGGCGCTAGCGCGGGTCGCCGTGGGAGGGCAGCCGCGAGCGACGAGTTCGATGATGAGTAGAAGCATTGTAGTCGTGCGGTTTTATAGGTGGAAGAAATGTATTAATTGTAGATGGGAAAGTCCATGTATCTTGTATATATGTGCTAATATTTGTGTATTTAAGGTTTCTGGAGTACGTAATGCTTTGTGGTTTATCTGTGTACCGTCCTTGCTGTATTAAATAGATTAGATCACATATTATGAAGAACAGTCCTAGAATACACAGCTTAAGTCGAATTATATCGACAATAGCATGAAACTAAACGAACAGAAAACAAATACGCTGCGTGCTCCACAGCGTCCAGTACAATCCAAAACCTGCCAATAACCACCGATATACACCATTGTTACCACACTATACACTTATACACTAATTCAAACAGAGATATGCTAAGCCAATAACAAATATACAAATAAAATTCTAGCGCAACAATTAAATAAACGACTAAAGACTGAGAGTGCTGGAAAGATAGTAGCGGCAAACCTATGCGCCATACCTTTATGGCCCACGCCAACTTATAGCGATAATATTGCAATAGCGAACACCAAAGGAAACTAAGAAGCAAGAAGATTGAGCTAAAACTACATGGTATCTTTGTTGCGTATTCACTCGTCCATTTCCAGATCGCCGACAACTTCATCCTCGGACTCATAATCTTCCATTTCATCGGAAATATTTCCATCCTCATGTCGCGAATTACGTCTCGATGATTGTAGGTGATACGAGTGTCGAGTTCCCTTCAAGAACAAGTATGCAACTCGTTTGCGACGCTTGTTGAAGAAGAACCACATCATGGACCATATCGTACCAGGCTCATCCGCAAGAAATGACGGTGAGGGCGTATGACTATAGATAACGCAATCCTAGATCCGAGTCAATTGAAGTGTCTGTTGGTCTACTCCAACATGTGCAAACCTTTAAGTCAATATGGCTGTCCACGATCTCCCACAATCTCGGGGGAACTGGCATGCCGACGCCAAACAGAGTATTGTAAAACGCATTGACAACCTGGTTTGCACTCCGCTCCCGCTTAAAATCAACAGGCCGCAGAGATGAGAAGTCATGGTCTGGATGACTCGCGTTTAAAACAGCGATAAGGTAAGCGAAGGTGCGCCGGGAAGAAACCTGGTCGAGAGGACCGAATGGCGACGATCCGAGAGACGACCCTGCTAAAAGCGACGAAGATAGCGTATTTTCGGACGACTTTGAGAGCATTCCGCGCTCAGTAGGCGGAGAGAAGGATGGTGGACTGAGCGATGACGACAGCATCAGATTTTCTTGGTACATGGAATTTAGTTGCTTGTCGATGGACTTGTATAGCTTTTTATCCCCCCCTGCAGCCTTTGTAGTATACAGATCGCAGCCGCCAACGACCTTGCAATCAGGAGTATCGAACTCCAGAGCGGAATTAATTAATTCCAGGTCCTGTATTTCCACGAACTAGAAGTGTGTTAGCAGCTATTCTGCGACATCATTGGCGTGAATGAAGCACAGTTGACGGCCAGATAAGGGGAATCCGATATAGCGTGCCATTGGTGAACACAAGTGATTATGATGCAATGAAAGAGTGACGGCAGAGCATACCTTCATGGTAACAATCAGACTGATTATATTCAACCCTGGATAATAGAGGCTGGGATGGATGTTGTTGAATACAGCGAGACGCGAACATCTGAACGAAGAAGGGAGCAGCCGTGGCTAAGGCGGAGACATATGCAGCGATGAAGCGATGGGGCGAGAGCGGCGTGCCGCCTCGCTGCTACAGCAAGCTGCGCCCGGACCATGCCAGAAGTGGTTCGTTGTGGGCTAGGGTTCGTAGACACTTAGTGCGGTAATCTCGGAGCAAATAGTCCGAAGCAGGCCCTGTGAGATGTTGTCCTCAACCAACAGACCGAAGGAGGACCTCCATTTTGTCATTTCAATCATAGTGCTCCTGATCCACGCAGCCACTTCTTAGCAGCTGACAGCATCCATGGCTGGCGACGTATACGCCAATGTGTCAGGCGGCGGTCTTCGTCTAAAAGGTGCAAAAATCGAGAAGAAGAAGACAAAAAAAATTCACAAAGACAAGCTACCAACGGAGTCCACAAGTTCAAGTTCGCACAATGACACAAAGGTCGATTCGACCACAACAGAAAATGCAAAATCTATTATTCCTGAAGTAGACAATAAGACCGATGCAGAGCGTAAGTTTGAAGAGGTTCAACGGAAGAGGGTACGCAAAGCTTATTACGATACAATATTAGGACTGACGCTGACAAAATTGCAGTTGGAAAAAATACTAGAGAAGAAAGCATCAAAGTCGCACCGTGAGGAAGTTGAGGAGTACAACAAGTATCTTAGCGGACTCACTGACCACAATGACATGCCTAAGGTAAGCAACCGTGATATAATATCAATTATTTTGAGGCTAATAGTTGCCAGATCGGACCCGGCTAAGGTTAGCGCAACCACATGAATAATACGAATCAGAGGTTCTTTTCTGTGTTGTGGATTAACGCTTGTAATATATTAATAAATTGCATTGGATATGAAATTATGGAATCGAATATAACTCTATTACAATATCAATTTGTGCGACTAAGCAAACGCATCCTCAAAGTAGTCAATTCTTTTTCCGCCTTTATCGTTCAAATTCTCAATGACAGCTGACCGCGCCTCATCAAGCATCCTGACAGGACCACATGCAAACACTGCCAGGCTTTTTGATTCATGGTTCATCGAGTCGCGAACAATCCTTGAAATACGGGGTCTATAGTAATGGAAATGTACCGTTGAAGGAAAGAATTTATCAAGCAACTGTTCCGACGTGCCATTGCTGTCATAGTTATCGTCAAATACTGGTTCCTTATGTAGCCTGTCATCGTCATCAATATCCATTTCAAAGACAGTCCTGCAATCTGAGTGGCTGCTCAAACCATCACCATCCATAGCTTCCTCAAACTGAACTATTTCCATTTTGTCCTCCGCAACCTCCTTCTCCCCAGACGTCACGAAAACATGAACTTCAATGAAGTCATTTTCCGCAATATGTCTCAACTGAGAAGCAATCCAGCTCACACTTTCTTTCTCCCTAACAGCCCAGAGAAAAGCAACTTGCTGCTTTCGTCCCTTATCTTTAAGATGCACAGCATACGATATTGCTGCCGTAATTCCAATACCTCCTGCCAGCAATAACACAGAGTCATATCTTTCAAGAGGATATGACGTCCCATGTGGTCCTTCCAGCCAAATACGGGCTCGATGCGTGTCTCGGTCGACCGCATATCCATGTAACCTAGACGTGACTCCCCGCCGGCGCTTCGCGACAAAGATATACTTGTTATCACGTATCTCGGCTACACTAAATGGATTGGATTGCCAAAGGTTGAATCGCAAGACATACAAAAACGCGTGCTGACCAGGTCGATATTTGAACGGAACTAGTGGTTTGATGATGATTTGCGTTGCGTCGGCGTTGGCGTGGATTTCGGCGGAGCCAGATATATTGCCAGATAGAACGCGAACTAGACGAACAAGGCGGTCGACGGCGTAAATTATGATCGCGACGTAGAGATAGTATACGAATGTATAGTTGGAGAGATGTATACGCAGTGCGATGAAAAAGACGATTGTCAAGACGAGATGCAGGGTGAGAAAGATCTCATACCAATATCGTTGAAATACATACTGTGCTTGTATTAAAATCATGCAACTCGCAGCAACCCCCTGAGGTTCGTTAGATGTGTATCAGAAAGTGCTAGTACAACGCAATACTCACCACTATTCCAAATATATTGACGTTGCGGAGAATGACCGCGCGGTACTTTGTTGCACCACCGTTGCGCAAGTAATACGCCGTAATACCGATCGAATGGACTAGAGAGTCCAGAACCAGCGTCTGCTGCAAGTTAGAGACCAGACACAACGAGGAATACTTTACGCATACTCTAGCCGTCCACCGATGAAATAATTTGAATGTATCATTTGACCACCCAGTCATTCGCGTGAGTAAAGAATTTCTGCCAGCAAATTGCAGTAGTGGAACCATCAGCGTGACCGCCATAATACCGGACCTATTCGCTGCATATAATGTCGCTTGTGAGGTTTCATCTATTACCAAAGATGCCGCACCAGTGACATTGAATTCTGCTACCAGAAATATGAGATTCAGAACCATGAAGAGCACGCATGAATATGCTTGCCACCGCAGGGGGATAGTAGTCACAGGAATGCCATAAATCAGTACCGGTTCCGCATGTCTAGATCCGTGTAGCGAGGGCAGGATAACGTGTTTCTGAATATAGGCCGATAGTCTGCCTCGTTCGCTGAGTTGGGCAGGGCGTATATGATAGTAGAGCTTCGAAAACCAACTGATCGCCATGAGTAGTGCCCAGTAACCAGCCAAGATGGCTCTATAGCCCGCATTAGCACACAAGCCGTTTGGCTATATTGTAAGCTCAGAATCACCCGAAAATTTTGCTATTCCTTGAATTTCTGGCTGTAGCGTCCTGATACGCAGACCACGCCACAAAGTTGTCCCAAGATATATTAACCGCCGTATCCAATGGGCCATCCCTCGTCAGAGCATCCTGCTCATTGATATTGCTGTCCAACGCTGTAAAGTACACGTCGTCATAGCTATTATTGCTGGCACAAGTAGATATCCTGCATATTTGTCTGAATGATTTCCAAGCCGCTAGTCGCTCCTTCACGCTACAATGTGCTATGCATAGAGTGTAGGATTCTACGTACTGGAAGCTGAAGCAGCATGGTACTGTTATTTTATCGGTCCAACATCCCTCGAGATTGAATTGCTGAAGATATGCGATACACGTTGCTTCGCAAAGACTTGATGCAGCGAATGCCGGAACTAAGCAGGCTGATATCGCAATGAGCGTGTAATGTTTCGGCATTGTGAGGGAGGGCTCAAGTTGTGGTGCGCGTGCGGAATAGGCTTGATAATCTGGCGAGATAGATGTGCTGAAATGCTATCGAATAAAAGAATGCAGAATCGCAGGCAATTTTTGCAACGGCGTTATAGCTGAACCCACAGAGTGATACATCCTAGAACAATGAAGAGAACGAATGACATCCACAGGCCCAGGCTCCTGCGCGGCCGGTCTTGGATTCGACAATGTGAAGTCTGTCTAAGATGCCTCAAACCAGGGTTCCAGGGGCACGAGCTATAAATTACGTGAAAGTTTATTAAAGGAGATTCATGGAGAGTAAACCAACCATTCTTCTTTGGGACTAGCGTAAGTAGACTTCGGTACCCTTTCGTTGAGCCTGAGTATACCTCCTATTACAAGGAGTTATCTAAACTCGGGTAAACGTTGGATAACGCGTCCCTCGCGAGGTTTCTGCAACGAACGCGAATAATCTTCGCATCACTTTCCCCGCACGTATTACTACTATCATGGATCCGGTTGCAACTCACCTTCCCACGACGAGCAATCCCTATGATTTTGTGCATTGGCTTGGTCGTCGAGTCAGATGATAGAGCCAGAGCCATTGTGAACACCCATGCAATCAAAAACAAGTTCGCGGTAAAGCATGGCGTCGTGAAATACAAAGATCAGACACTATTACTTGTCTGCAAATGCCGCAGAAAGTCTCAACACCGGTAACCTCCCACTGGAAGTCGGGACTAAAGGAGAAAATGAAAAATGGCCTCCCCGTCACCGAAGCATGCTCTGTGACTGTCCTTGGAGAGTTCGTTTCAAAAAACAACTCGACGGTTCATGGATCCTTACAGAGCTTGTTGACCAACATAATGGACATCAGCTTGACGGTATCAATCCCTGTTAAGGACCCCTCAGCTGCACTTTCGAGGAATTGTCGTCCTAGAGGAACACGGAGGCTTCAGACATCAGCGGAGGCTGTCCATGAAGAAGTCGAGGAAATGTGGTCTGACGCAAGCTTTGGGTGGATTGGTAGATCGATCGAACGAGGGTCTTGTATTATTCCTCTTACTCGAATAGACGCAGATGACTCGGTGCTACTACTACAAAGCCAGGAGGTACAGTATGCGCAAAATAGGCATGACATGTATTTGACTCGATTCTGGTTATAATGAAAAAGAGAGACACAGGTAAGAATTGAAAATCAAAGTCCAGCCAAGATCCGTCCCATCCCGTCCTACCTCCATACAACACCGATGAACAATATGTTAGATAAGATACCCAGACTAGAAATTATAGATGATGATACGCGTAAAATGTGAGGACCGGAAAGGGAAGATGCATGATACACATGACAGGGGAACACGATAGAGGAAGTGCGGGATGAAAGAGGTCATTCGTTTTGGTAAGTGATTCGATGTAAGAGGAAATTTAGAAATACACAGACGACATGCGTGTACGTAGACTATCTACGTGATTAAAATGAAACGGTGGCCGTCAACCCATCAAGTTCCCGCTTATAGTTTCGGTGCTTGGAAATCTCGAAGAAGAACTTGTCGACGAAATCTGTCGAGTCCTTCAGGATCTGGAATCCTTCCTTGAAGCTCTCTGGCTTTTGGGGAGCAGCAGAGGTCACCACTCCGTAAGATTCCATAACACCGGCGCTAGCGGTGGTAGCGAATTGAATGTCGACACCGGCCAGGACTTGCTGGACCAATCCGACTGCCTCGCCTGTTGCACCAATTGCCTTCAGATGACCGAAGGACTCAGCAATCCAGTGCCGAATCTGTCCGTTCTTGGACAACGTCTGCACATGAGGACCGCCAGGGATGAAGGTCGCGTCAAACATGGTCGAGCGCACGCCATCGTATTGGTGGTCGGGAATTACTCCCTCGCTGGAGGACTTGTCCTCGCCGTCCGCGAAGATTGGCTGACGTCGGTTGCCAATGACAAATGGAAGTGCACCAGCAGCTGTCACAGCGCCCTTGACTCCAGCAAAGGCAAAAAGGTCGAAGCCGTCGCTGATGATGATTGCAATACGTCGCGACGCGATCGTTGGCTTCTTTGGTGCAAAGTCCACCTGAGATATACCTCCTGCCTTCTTGCCGTGGTTCTGCATCCCAGCCTTCTCTGGCGTGGGAGCGCCAACCATGGTCGCCACCTGTTGTGCAAGAGGAAGGTCAATCTCAGCCAAGCGCAGAGCCATACGCTGGTAAACAATAGGATCATCGCAGTGATCCAGTTCAAAGCTGAGTGCCTTGGCAACATGAGCCTTCTCATGCTCCGAAAGAGAATTGTAGAACAACTGCGCCTGGCTGTGATGTTCACGGAACTTCGGGCTTAAGGCGCGGTTCTTAGTACCAGTAATCTTCTGAAGATAGGAGGTAAAGCCACCCTGCTCAATCTTGGCCGGAGGACATGCGTCAAATCGATTTGGCCAGTAGTTGACAGTACCTTTGGTAATGCGATGCTTCATCGCACCATCTCGGTTGTGGTTCATCATTGGGCAGACTGGGCGGTTGATCGGCAATTCTTCCCAGTTGATACCAAGTCGCGAAATTTGAGTATCGAAGTAGGAAAAGTTGCGGCCCTGCAGAAGAGGGTCGTCTGAGAAATCGATACCAGGCACGATGTGGCTGGTACAGAAGGCGACTTGTTCAGTCTGCGGGAAGAACTCGTCGACATTGCGGTTAAGCTCCAGTTCTCCAATTACTCGCAGAGGCACCAACTCCTCCGGCCAAACCTTGGTTGCGTCGAGGATGTCGAATTCAAAGTCATCTTGCTTCTCTTCCGGGATCGTCTGGATTGCAAAGTCCCACTTGGGGTAAGCCTTGTTGTCAATGGCTTCCATGAGGTCCTTTCGGTGGAAGTCGGGGTCCTGCCCGGCTAGCTTCAGGGCCTCATCCCAGACGAGCGAGTGGACGCCCAAGTGAGGAATAAAATGAAACTTGACGAAGTGTCGCTTGCCCTCCTTGTTGACCAGGCTGTATGTGTTGACGCCAAAACCCTGCATCATACGGTATGATCGGGGAATTGCGCGGTCAGACATGATCCACATGAACATGTGGGTAGCTTCCGAATGCAGGAATGCAAAGTCCCAGAAGTTGTTGTGAGCGGTCTGGCCCTGGGGGACTTCATTATGGGGTTCCGGTTTCACCGCGTGAACTGGCCCACATCAGCAGTGCTCAGGTGGTTAGTTGTATTGCGATACGGTACATACCAAAGTCGGGAAACTTGATCGAGTCCTGAATGAAGAAGACAGGAATGTTGTTTCCGACAATATCCCAATTGCCCTCATCGGTGTAGAACTTCACAGCAAATCCACGAACGTCTCGAACAGTGTCGGCACTGCCTCTGCTGCCCTGGACTGTGGAGAATCGAATGAACACGGGGGTGTTTCGCGAGATATCAGTGAGGACTCCAGCACTAGTTACATCGGCAGCGCTCTCTTTCAGCCTGAAGTTACCGAACGCTCCCGTACCTCGCGCATGAACGACTCGCTCGGGAATGCGTTCATGATCGAAACGATGAATCTGATGAAGATAGGTTAGAACAGGCTATGGTTACTGGGACAGAACATTACTCACTAACCTTCTCGCGAGCAATTTGATCTTCCAGCAATGAGGGACCGCTGTGTTGTCCGTCCACAACTCTCAGCCAATTGTCTGTATTGTGAACCGGCACACCATGATCGGTGGTAATGAATTTGCCCTGCTGCGAATCCACAGTGTCTCGCGCGATATCAGCTACCTTCTTATCACCAGTGATGGCAGCTTTGATTGCACCCTCGACCTTTTGAAGGCCACTAGCCACTTTTGTCGCCATTGTATGTCAAATGATCAGATATATTCCTGGTTGAAAGGGGTGGTTAAAGGGTGATGAGGCAATGAGAGGATTGAATTCACTCAATTGAGAAATTCCGTCAATGTTATATCCAGTAAGCAAAAAACGGATTCTTCATCACGAAGTGGCATCGTCCGAGCGGTGGATAATAATGTAGCCGGACAGTGTCGACGTAAGGATGACGTTTAGAGACGTCACGTCACCTCGGTTCAGCATAGAAAACAGGGATCGACAGGATCGACAGTTTATTTTGGCTGCGAAGTGCAGATTATTACCCTTACCCTTGTGCTCGCAGAGTCGCTGAACATATATATAACCAAGAGCCCTGTCATTGAATCAGTGACTGGTCCATAGTAATCAGCCGCACGGACGGCGGCACCGGCCCCGGATGGCTAAATTGGCCGGCCTGGCAAACATCAAAGTTTTCAAAACATTGGCCGCTGAGGTTAGAGTTATGCGCCATTGTCGGCACATAACGTATAGTCACCATAGCCACCAACCCCCCGAATTTTGAACTTACGAACAAAATGGCAAGATCTGGTGGTTCCACCCCTGCTTGCCATCAGAGAGAGCTACTCGCCCCGAAATGGTATAGATTTTCTAGAATATATAGAAAGGAACATCCATTTGGACAAAGGCGTGCGGAGTTGTTCGGCGCACAAATTAGGTATCCCTAAAGGTTACGCTTGAGGGCTGAGGGCGATATACTGTATTGATCGCAAAGCCGCAAAGCTTCTTTCCACAATTTACAAACTGGGTACTTTTTGAACTGCATTTTTTTTGGTGGAACAAGCAATATATGACAATTTTGCTAGACTACGGTTGTTTTTTTGGTTGGTAATGCTTTTTATTGTCAAGAGCACTATACATTATGGACTGAAAATAAGAAGGAAGAAACTAAGCGACAAGACAAAAGAAGGACAAGGAAAGAAAGACCCTTTTTTTACTTGAAGCCAGTTTGTTACTACATGTTACTACAATATACAGTGAATCGAGGCGAAACAAAAACGGAGCGAAACGGATGCAGAGCCTAAGCACAATTTACGACTTAAAATTTTAAGCGGGCATCTGGTGTAGTTGGTTATCACATCCGCTTAGCATGCGGGAGGTCCCCGGTTCGATTCCGGTGCTGTCCAATAAATTTTTACTTTGCACTTTGTAATCATTTTATACGCTGTTGTATTCCAAATTTTCGGAACGTAAATAAAGAAACATGACAATTTGTAATATCGCATAACTATTATAGCTTGTGCGACATCCGTTTCCTTACTTGTTTGAAGCATCTTCGTAAATACTGGTTGATGTGGTACATGAAGTTGAAGAGACGAATTTTTCAGCAGTGCCGTAGTATATTGCCGTCTTGCTCCAATCTCTCAAGTTAAGTTGCTACAAATTTGCTACAAATTTAAAGCAGCATTGCTTTTGGCTATCTTCAGTAATTAACGTCCCAAATAAATCTTACAGTGCCCATAGTACAACTGCTCTAAACGTTCCATACTCGTATTAACGCTTCTTCTCGTTTTCCAATCTTGAGTGAAGCAAATATAGTGCCATTTCTGAAGAAAGTCAGTATCGCTTAAATACTTCAGGTCCAGATGGAGTAAACTTACGATTGCATTCTGAGGTACCGGTTATTGTAACCAGCCGTTCATTGCTGTTATCTTGTGGCTCTGCAATAAGATACCTGTAAGCTCACGATTTGTCATAGTAAGTTGCAAATATTACGTACCATTGATCTTGATGTTTGATCCGGATAGTTGACGAATTTCATTGATCTTCATGCCACCTTTTCCGATAATAGCGCCAACCATATCATTGGGGATATATATCTGCTGCGTCATTGGCTGGCCGGGAAGAGCCTGCTGGGCCTGCTGTTGAGCACTCTGAACAGATGTCGCTGCTTGCACACTAGGAACAATAGGTGGTCGTTGTGCCGATTCTTTGGTAGCTGATCTCGGCTCCGGCGTGACTGTCGGTTCTTCCGTTATTACATCTGCAATACCGAGTTGAGCGGCGTAGTCTGCGGCACTGTATCCGTTAGGCGAGACACCATATGGATTTACTGGTGTTGCGACGTTCTTCTCAACATATAGTTGCCAATGACTTAGGTGACCAAATATTCCGCACATCGGCAGAGGGTTGTAATATTGCACATTCGCAAATGATAGCTTTTCAGACTGATCCAACAGATGCTGGCAGATCATCAATGCCGCATGCTGTATTGCGTCCGCATCTCCATGTATAAGCAACGACCTTTCATTAGAGAGAGGTAGCAATGTTTCAGAAACCGACAAGGTCGCGCCCGAAGATTCCCTGATCTCGCGTAGCCTTACACCTGCTTTGCCTATAATTGGCCCCATTGCCTTATGTGGAATAACTGTCCTTAGACTGTATTTCTTTGATTCCGTTGCCTGCTGATCCAGCGGTTCACTGGCTATTGTGCGCACTAACAGCCCGCATGCCTGACATATGTCGTTAGTTACGCCAATCTATTTAGGATCAATCGCCAAAAGCATGCCTTCGAAACATTTTCCACAGGACCACTGATCGTCACTATTCGCTCCGTCACGCCTTTTCTGTTATCGCTAAAGCTGCACCTCACACCTGCTGTCTGTCGCACAAGCGTGATATTCTCGCCCTTCAGGCCAATCAATGCAGCGGCCTCTCGACTCGACACAAGGCATCTCAGAGACAACCAGGACGCCTCGTTGGAGGCGCCATTAAACTTCAACGCTTTCGATGATTTGCTTTGAGCACCGTTTTTGCTAGTAGGCTGTGTCGAGCTGTCGGTGGCACCACTGGAAAGTGTTTGCCGCTTAACTGCCGATGTCGAGTCGTGATTGTCTTGTAGCTGCCTTTTTAGACCTGCTGTAGTTGCCATTGATGAACGCAATTGGGATGAAACCTCCTACGCAAGTTCTTCCAGACGACTTATGAAGACCGTAATTAAGAGAATAGGAAATGTCGAATAGTGGAAAAGAGCCAAAGGTCGCTGTTGAGGGGCAGGGAGGATGCTACCCGCCACGGACGCGCTTTTTAGTCTTGAAACCAGGCTTTTTCTTCGGTTCAGCGGTGTGCAACTCTCTCGCAATCGTTGGTCTTTGTTGCCCTTCGACCCATCCAAATTCTTCTGCCTTGGCATTAGAGTAATTAATTTTGCTGGTTCAGGGTTTGCTTTCAGACGCCGCAAACTGTAAGCTATGCGGTTAGGGTTATGCATCGTAACAAGCCAGAAATGTTCGGTTTGTTTGTAGTAGGTTTGCCTGGAAAAGGTACAACACCCTTGGTGCTTCAGCCCCAGGGTTTCCTGGGCGGTGGTGCGCTGAGGCTTGCCTCCTCGGCATTCTGGTCTTTGTGCCATATGTCGTGCATGGCGGTTCACCACCGCATAATAGGGTGGTTTTGTTCGCAAGTTCAAAATAACGGGGTCTGGTGGCCGTCTTAATGCTAGTAAGTGTGCATCCCTGACAGGGTAAATGGATAACCCTAACCTTCTCGTGCTATAGGTGCAACTGTAAGGGGTTCCAAAAATTCTTAAGGGCCCCCGGGGGCCTTATACCACGAATATGAAATCTTTCTAATGATTCTACGCAGCTGGAAGAAATTTCTACGGGATCCGTAGTGGAACAATGGGGGAATTTACATACAATGGCGGGTTTATCGGGCTCTGTCGATTATTTCTCTTAGCCTAACCTTGGCAGTCGCTATTAAGGTCGCTAACAGGCATAATTGTTGCATTTGTTACTCAACAATTGGTGTGTTATCATAGAGATGGGCTAGTTGTCGTTACGTGATTTCCTTTCATATGTCGCAGCTCCTTAGCCAAAGAGCAAAAGATAAGTGCGCGGACAAGAAAAAGAGAAGACAATAAAGCTGTAATGATCGAGGGGGGCCCTGTAAGTGTGAAGCTCCAAGCCATAATATTTAGTTGTTAAGAAACGAAAATGTATGTATATAACATTTCAGCAGGCGCATGAGATATGAAATAATGACGCGGTTGTGTACTGGTGCTGGTAGTCGGGCAAGTATTTGTTTGATAATTAGTTAAAGCTGTAGTATATTTTTGTCCTTGATCTAGTACCAGCAGCTAATCAAAATCAAATCAAAAACTTATCAACTAGAAGCTCGGCAAAGCCAATCCCAATCAATCGTAGATTTACCGTTCAGGCTAGGATCTCACATTTAGTTCTGCAGCCGCGCGATCATTTTTTATTGGTTTCACGAACAGACATGTGAATACAAAATCAGTCTATCTAGCACGTAATACTAACTCTCAGTATGATTTAATTTTATTCTTTATATGTAGAGCAGAATACAAGAAGTCGCAGCAATATATCCACATCTATCAGAAAATGCGTGGATAACAATACATCATATACTTTAAGACAACTATCTTTTTGTTGATCCGATTTGACGTCTTACTAACAATTAAAAAGTACCCTAGACTCAAGAAGTTACTGTTCACATTTGCCTACAACAACCTGGGGCTGACTAGAGTCGATCCAGACTCACTAGTAGTGGCAATTGGTGAACAAAACGGACCATTAGCACAGGATATAGGCGAGCTTGGCTGTTGTACCGATGGTGGCAATACTACTTCTACTGGCAGCGTCGGATCTTCCCGCGTAGGGGTTCGCATGATCGGAGTCTCGACGATCACAAAACTGTCCTCTTCGCCCATGATTTCGACCAAGTTATTGAATCGTACGGTTCCGGATTTCTTCGGAGACTCTACATCTACTGGAGAAGTTGGACTGGACACAAATGTCGTCTGAGTTCCAGGTGTCATCTGATCCCAATCGGAAGGTGACAGATTCGATGTGTCGATCACTGGGGCGTCGATTACTCGTCGCTGATTGGTGGTGCCAGGAGCTGTATCCTTATTCTTCAACTTATCATCCCTTGTCTCACTTGCTGATTTGGATTCCTCATCGACGTACTCGAATTCCACCCTTTTGCAATCGATTGTACTATATAACTGCTCAATTTGCACAGTAACAGGCACATCTGGTTTTATTGTCCGAATCGATGTTCGCTGTGAGCGTGAAGCAACAAATGCCCGCACCCTCGATTTCAGCCTTCGAAAAAAAGAAGCATCTTCACTTTCCACAGCTTTGTCGCGGCTTCTGAGACTTCCAGATGGTCTAGAGAGTTTACTTGACTCACATGACATGATAGGCTCAGAATTTCCCAGCGCTGTTGTACCTGCTATATCATCGATCTCACTGGTCACAGCGCCAGTATCGACATTACCATTACCAATTCCAAGATCGACACCAATATTTCCCAAGCCATGCTGCCGATGACGTGCTCTCCCTCGGATAGTCTCCGATGCGTAATGAAATATGGTGCTCACATGCGACAATTTTCGGGATGGTGAAATGCCTATATTGCCGCATTCCAGTTTTGAAATCTTTGATTTTGGCGATTGGATCAGGAAATCGTCATCTGAGGTATCATGACTGACAGTACTGAGCAAGATGGTATTCGTATTATGGTCAGCTCTACTACCCTCCGAACTTGCCACGGGTATATTCACAAATCCTGAAGTCTGATCATAAGTGTTTAGCATTGTTGGACTGGGAAGATTAAACTTGACAGGTGGTTCGCCATTAGGCTGCGGAGAAGCGAGTCCTTTTTGCGATAATCTACGCCACAAAGTTGGGACATCATCAGATTTTTGTGCAGCGCTCGCTTCGGCAACAGAGGCCGCGACAATAACATTGAGCCTTGCAATGGCTTCCTCCGTGTCGAAGTCATCGTCCTGCGTCGTATCCACCTCTTCTGATTGCTTCTCCCGTGGTATCTTGGTAGCAACAGATGCCTGTTCAAGTTTTGGGTCTTCTCCCTTCATCTTCTCTTCATTACCAATGTTGTCTGAAATGTTTAGCGACCCGCCTGAAAAAAACCGTATCGGAGGCAGCATGGGAGCGCGCGAACCCTTCACCTCGTCGCCAGCACGGCCATAGCGACGCCGTTTACGATAGCCAAACGTGAGCACGCTCTTTATGGTACCATGAAGTCCATCCTGACTATCCGAGCTACTCTCTTTCTCTGGCTTGGACAAGATAACCGCTGAAAAAGGACGCACGGGGGTACTAGGAAGAGCAGTCAATTGTCCAGCCTGTCCGGCGGTGGATGTGAACGCCTCAAGCTTCGGCTGCGGTCCCCGCGGCGTAGGAAAGCGTGCTCGAATAAAATTTGACTGCGGGTGGAAATAGCCAATCCGAGGATACTTATTATTGTCATGGCTCCGAGAGCGACGAGGATGGTCATCGGCTCGGATCGCAGAGTTATTGCCGGCTCGCGCATTCCTGAAATCGTCAGAGTCAGACGACGACGGCGACAATGAATAAGACGAGGCTGACGAGGAGGAATCTTTAGGCGAGGGGCTTCGACGACGCGATGGCACAAGCTGGGAAGCTGGCGGGCTGGAGACTTGCTTGTTGTAAAACGAGGCTAGCTTCTGATGAATGCCCATTTCGAACTTGAGGATAAGCGTTAGTCTGTTGCCACTTGTAAAAAATCCCTCCAGAGCCGTAATACAAAGGGTCAGAAGCAATGAGCTAAAATAATTATTCGGCAACCGGTGAAGATGTAACACATGGAAAGCACACTCCTTGAGGCTGAGGATTAGTTCCTGGTCAACTTGCTAACTCCCATACATCAAGTTCAGGGAAATGACAGTAACGGAGGGGATTGTACCAGTGCATGCCACATGCCTGGTGTAAGGCTCTTGTACCTGTCTCGGTTTGTGTCCACCACCAAATTTAGACTGGATGGAAGGCATGCCAAAATATGACAGGCAAAAACAATGAAATATAGAATCTGACCCTATCCGCCATCCCCCATCCGCCATTTTGTCGAATAAATCCGCCCTGTATCCAGCTTTGATCAAATAAATCCGCTAATGATTACGCTAGGCTAATTAGGTTAGACAATTTCCTTTCATAATCTAGTGCCAAAGATCCTTTATTCGGCACACAATAATTTGACCACGGGTTTCGTTAATACAACTCTTTCACCTTAATAAATAATAAAAATAGTCCAGTGTCAGGATTACGTAGACGATGTACTTAACAACACGCTCGTGCCGGCATCGACAACTGCGATCTGCTGCTACGGCGATGAGAATGTGAGAATGTCTATAAACAAAGGTGCGACGTGAATGTTGCCTTCTTCTGAGGAATTTAATCCAGTTTTTCAACTCAGATATGAATCTCCAAGTTTGTATAGATAACTAGAATGCCATTCGAGCAATGCAATATAATATATCGTTGCAGAACTATAAGCATTTCGAAAATATATACTTCTCAGCTACATTACCAGGACCTGACCTCAAATACTCTACGCTCAACTACCATCTCGATCTTTCCTAATTAGGAAATTAGTCGAATATCCGCCTTATCCGCCAATTTGGGACCTGGCAGATATTTATTAGATATCCGCATCTGCTAAATTAAAACGTGGCAGATATTTGTTCGCGCGGATAATGTACCGGAAAGAATCCGCCATATCCGCTCGCCATCCGCCATCCGCCGACAGCCTTAGTCACCGTGACTTCGAGAAGTAATTATCGATCATACGATGAAAGGCGAGAGAAATAATAATACCAGCGTCATTTGCGATAGTTAATAAAATGGGCAAGCAAAGTATGCCGCCATTAACTGTAGTAATCTTGTGAACGGGAGGGAATGATTAAAGCTGAGTCTTTGAAGGGCAGTATTGCGGACGAGACGGGAGAATCAGGGATTGGTACAGGTACAGCACGAAACAAACTTCGACGTGTCCGCCACGCCTGTCAAATCTTCTTTTCCTGTCATCGCACTCCACACCCCCGCTTTTTTAAACCCGCTGATTTCAACTCCACATCTCGCCCGCTAACCACAACTCTGCTTCTGCTTCTCCACAACACACACACTCTTGCGCAGGTTTACATCCATCCACCGTGAAGCTCTTTGCCATTTCTACATGTGTCTCTGCCGCAGGCCTTAAGTGGGTCCCATGACGTCTACGGTAATGTCCTCCGGGCTACCCGCGCAACCTCAGGCCACTCCTCCTACTTGCATATGCCATCGTTCCGTCTACGACATCCCTGCGCCGCCGATATCGGATGTCGAGCTATTTCTGAGGACTTTTGTGCGCCTGTTTGCATATTCGGATACTCCTCATAAGTACCTACCTAAAACATCGCGCCAGATTTCCTCGGCTCCGCAATCCAAAAGTGATCTGCAACGGATACATCCTCAACAGCGACTCGGGGTCGTCCCCGAGGAGCCATCGTCGTCGCCACCATCTACTCCAATATCATCAAGTCCTTGTCATGCTTCTATATTCAGTGCTGACCTCTTCGCCGGGAGCACACAAGATTCGTCTCTTCCGGCTCCACACGTGTTCTCGCCTGGGGCCGATACTGCCGGAGATCGAAATGTCCCAGTTCCTGAAATTCCCCTGCCACCACTACCGCAAAACTCTACAAGTTCGTTTTCGAAAAAGCTATCGGCTGATATAGCAACTACGAAGCCATCGGAAACTGTCGATTATGAGAGAGCGATGCAGGAAATTGACACATTGGAGCAATTAGTCTCCACTCGGGCGCCTGCATCGCAATACCTCTCAGAGCGATCGGCGTCTGTGTCAACAACCACCAGTGAGCCATCCATTGAAGATGTGGAAAATTGGAATGGCGATGTCGAGGATTCCAGTGATAGCCGAGAATGGTTTTTTATTCCGGCGCCCAGTCCTAGCATATTGTATCACAGGCAACAGTCATCGAAGAAGCGTAGGCCTACTCTACCTAGTATTCAGTTTAGGGTTGTCGACTTTCATGGCTCTACCTCGTCGAGTATATCGACTACCACTCCATTATCGTCTCTTGTCGCTAAGACCGGGCCGACATCTCCTACTAGCATTCAACCAGAGGAAGGTCTTGCGAAAGACGAATATGAACCAATTTTTGATATGGAGGCATTTATCGCTGATCCAACCCTCGCCGCGACGAAAATAATCGCTCCGGCGCGGAAAAGACCATACAAGGTGCACACCATAGCTTCGAATATACCACCCCCGTCATCTGGATATTTAATGACGTACTCAAGGCGTGCTCCAGGGCAACAGTCATGTTCAAGTGTTACCACATCAGGAACGACTGCAACAAGCACGTCAGGGTCTATATCTCTTCTATCTAGTTCTCCAGGTGTCGAACCATTATCTCCAAATTCCGGTAAAAGCAAATCGCAGTCGGGTGGAAAACTGAAGTCGAAGCCGAAGCATCTCAGATTTTCTTCAAAGCAAAGGGCGCAATCGGATACTCCCGACATGGGGTCAAATGCTGGAGACGTAGCGGCAGTCTCTCGATCGAATTCTGAGGCAGCATCACCCTTCGCTAGCACAACTGCCAAATCCAGCAAGACCCAGGCTCCATATGGAGACAGCCCGAACTCTTCGTATTACGTGTTGACAAGTATGGGCGTCAAGTTGGTGACACCCGGAAAGGAAGACTACTCAGATTCTGCTGGCGAGCCGATTGGTACGCCGCGTCGGAAAGAATCTAGTTCTAGTAGTGGATCGGGATCGAGCTCTTGGTTTTTCGGGCGCAAGAGCCGAGAAAGTCAGGGAAGTCGAGCCAGTCAGGGAAGTCGAGCCAGTCAGGGAAGTCGAGCCAGTCAGGGAAGTCGAGCCAGTCAGGGAAGTCGAGCCAGTCAGGGAAGTTCTGTAAGCAAGTGAATTGTAAGACTAGGAGGGCATTCGAGAAGTAATGCCAGTAGTTTAGTGTATACGGATTGGTTACGAATGGAGTTTGGGTCGTGTATTTTTTGTGATCACTGTTTTGCATCGGCCGGATCGAGTTTGTACTGGTGATTTTGGATCTTCAATCGTTTGGCAATTTTGCATGTTTCGAATCTTATTTAGTTTTCAGGTAGTAAATGAAAGTGGTTATTTTGGAGCCTCTGTATTGACATTCCTGCCTTGCATGGGTGAAAATTTACGAATTGAGACTTCGATTCTCGTCAACTAAACTTCCCGAATTGTAAATTCAATTGAGACGCGAACAGGACGCGTCATGCTGAAATTTACGCGGAGGTTACTGCGCGCAAAGTCGCGTCTCATCCCTGCGCTCCACCTCCTTTACTCACCATCGAGGAGCACGAAATCTCCACTGCCTTTCACTGTTACACCTCTTCCTTTGAGCTGACTCCAATTTTTCACAATCCGCGTCGATCCGCCTCGCCGATGTCCTCGCCAGCAAGGTCTTCGCCTCCGGCGTCGTCTCCACTCCCGCAATCGTCACATTCCGCTCGCGCGACTCCCCGAGCCACCCACCGTTCAACTGCTGCTATGGCCTCTTCTCCACTTTTCTACTCGTCATCACCATCTGCAGGACCGGCTCGTTCTCGTGCTGATTGTTCGGAGGAAGGAGACGATGATCTGATGACTCCTCGTGTGGCTATGAGCGTCCCTGCAGATAGCTCACGTAAAGGTCGTCTCGATGACGTTTCTTCACCTTTGAAATATTCATCGTCCTCTTCACCCATTCGAGCAATAAGTAGCAGCGCGAGCCGTAGTCGCTTTCAATCTGGGGGCTTGCAATCTGAATTGTATGTTAGGGCCAATCGTCATAAGAAGAAATAGAATTATTAACGGACAGATCGCACCATTTGACGTCATCTACTCCTCGTCACTCTCGTCGCCGTGGTGATATCCATTCCTCTGGAATATTTTCTACACCTCTTCATCCCTCTAGGCGGAGTGGCCCTGGGGTCAATCCCTCGTCCGACCCGTCAGTGCCTTCGTCGTCGTCTAACGCCGCAACATTTTCCGCCAACGATAACGTTCCATCTGATGCTGCAGCGATTCCTTACAGAGTCGTCTGGGGCACCAACGTCTCCCTCGCTGAAAGTACAAACCAGTTTCAGGGGTTTCTTCAAGGATTCCGCCGGAAGTATCGTCTTGTCCAAGATGGAATTATTGTGCATCCAGGGGAGGGTGAGGAGCTCGTCTACGTCGACATGCTTCGGGAAATGTACCAGCTCGGAGTCACGAATCTCAATCTTGACGTTCAGGACCTAAGAGCGTATCCGCCGGCTCGCAGTCTTTACTACAACTTAATTCGATATCCTCAAGAATTGATTCCGGTCATGGACCAGGCAATTCGGGATTGCGCGATTGAGATGCTTACTAGCATGAGCCTCTCGCATGCAGAGATTGCCGCTCACGAAGCGCGGGCGGTGTACAAAGTCCGACCGTACGGCTTACGTGAGGAAGACGGATGCAAGAAGGGATTGCGAGAGTTAAATCCTGGAGATATAGATAAGCTGATATCCGTTAAGGGCTTGGTTCTTCGCAGCACACCAATTATTCCTGATATGAAATCAGCCTTTTTCAGATGCACTAAGTGCTCACACATTGTTATCATTGATATTGATAGAGGTGTCATCGCGGAGCCTACCAGTTGTCCGCGACAGGTCTGTAAAACCAAAAATTCCATGCAGCTGGTTCATAACCGATGCGAGTACGCCGATAAACAGGTTATCAAGCTACAAGAGACTCCGGATGCTGTTCCAGACGGACAGACGCCACATTCGGTGGCTCTCTGTGTATACGACGAATTGGTCGACGCTACAAAGGCAGGTGATCGAGTAGAAATAACTGGAATTTTCAGATCAGTTCCTGTTCGCGTCAACCCACGGATGCGCACCATCAAGAGTTTGTTCAAAACTTACGTCGATGTTGTTCATATTCAGAAAGTTGATAAACGTCGCCTTGGCCTTGATTTGTCTACCCTGACTCTGGAGGGAGAATTTGCGGAACAGGTTGCTACACAGACGACCACAAATACCGAAGTCGAGGAAACCCGCAAGATAACGGATGAGGATATTACGAAGATCAGAGCCATGGCTGTGCGAAACGACTTGTATGATCTTCTTTCCCGCTCACTTGCGCCGTCAATTTATGAGATGGACGACGTCAAGAAGGGTGTTTTGCTTCAGCTTTTTGGAGGCACCAACAAGACCTTTGAAAAGAGCGGTTCGCCACGATACCGCGGAGACATCAACGTACTCTTGTGCGGTGATCCATCAACATCCAAGTCTCAACTGCTACAATATGTTCACAAAATTGCTCCTCGTGGCGTGTATACTTCTGGCAAAGGTAGTTCTGCCGTGGGTTTGACTGCGTACGTTACGCGAGATCAGGACACCAGACAACTTGTTCTTGAGAGTGGTGCTCTTGTTCTTTCGGATGGTGGTATTTGCTGCATTGATGAGTTCGACAAGATGTCGGACGCTACACGGTCCGTTCTTCACGAAGTCATGGAGCAGCAGACAGTTTCTATTGCAAAAGCCGGTATTATCACGACGCTGAATGCGCGCACGTCGATTCTCGCTTCTGCGAACCCGATCGGCTCAAAGTATGATCCCAACTTGCCGGTTCCGCAGAACATTGATCTTCCACCAACCCTGCTTTCTCGATTTGACCTGGTGTATCTCATACTTGACAAAGTAGACGAGCAGACTGATCGACGACTGGCTCGACATTTGGCTGGATTGTATCTCGAGGACACGCCAGAGACCGGTTCGCCATATGAAATTCTTCCAATTGAGTTCTTGACCTTATACATCTCATACGCTCGTCAAAATATTCATCCAGTCATTACTCCTCCTGCGAAGGACGAGCTTGTTAAGGCTTATATCGACCTCCGAAAGCTTGGAGAAGACGTTCGTGCCTCTGAAAAGCGAATTACAGCCACAACTCGTCAACTCGAGAGTATGATCCGACTCTCCGAAGCCCACGCCCGTATGCGTTTGTCTCAGGTAGTTACGACCGATGACGTTCAGGAGGCTGTTCGTCTCATTAGGTCAGCCATCAAAGACTATGCCACCGACCCCGTCACCGGCCGTATTGACATGGATCTCATCCAGACTGGTACGTCCGCCGCGCAGCGCCGAATGCGGTCTGATCTCCGGCGCGAAATATTGCGCGCGATTGAGCAGATGACTATCGCCACAGGCGGCGCCGTGCGATATGCTGATTTGCTCAAGCACATGAATGAGCAGGCTTCAGAGCATATTGAGAATTTGGACTTTGGAGACGCAATTCGGAGTCTGGACACGGAGGGGCTGGTTAGTGTGGTGGGAGATGGAATGAGAAGAATGATTAGGCGGATGGGAACTGCTTAGTTATGTTCCGTAGTTTATTTTATGTATTGTAAAGGTATGGTTGCTATAATATTCGTTTAATCTAGCCAGCCGATCTCAGAGAATTTGCGGGCTTATTTTATGCTGTGTATGATTGTATATTGGTTTAACTGGTTGAAATATCATATGTTATTGTGTTTTCGTATTAGTCGCTCCTAAAACATGGCTGGATAGGTTGAAGAAGCCAATTAATATCTCGCTAATAACTCTTGAAGATGGTCCATCTCTAATAAATCTAGCTCCTTGCAGAAACTCGCCTGCTTCAATAGGCTTAGCGCACGTTAATATCCAGGGCTCGCGCACATCAAAGCCGCACCTCAGTCCCCAATCTTTTTGCGCGACTAATTTGTGGCTTGCCTAACCATACACCTGCGCGAAACTCTTCAGCTCGTCTACACGGAGTCTTTCCTGACACAGTAGTGTGTTCAACCGGTCGATACCAGCGGAAATTGAAGTCGGCTTCGGTATGAAGGAAACTGTAGTGGACACGCCGCCCAAGCGGATTACGGCTGTGCACTTTGGTGTGCTGTCGCCGAAGGATATTGTTCACCAGGCCGAGATCGAAGTGTATACTCGTGAACTGTTCGATCTTGAGCAAGGACGGTTACCGAAGGACCACGGGGCACTTGATAGGCGAATGGTATATTGTGATTTGAAGGGTTTTAATCGTGCGAGATGAGACTAATTCGCGGACAGGGAATTTCGAGTAATTCTAGCGAGTGTCAGACTTGTCATGGCAAACTTGCGACCTGTCAAGGGCATTTCGGTCATATTCGGTTAGCACTTCCGGTGTTCCACGTTGGGTACTTTAAAAGTGTTATCTCAATTTTGCAGAATATTTGCAAGGTATCGTACTGGAGGGAAGTACTACAAGTCGCACTGTTACTAATATTCTATTACAGGACTGCGCAGCGATCCTGCTCGATGATACCACGCGGCAACGATTTCTCCATGAGCTCCGTCGACCTGGAATTGATAACCTTCGACGCATGCAAATCCTCAAGAAAGTCAACGAACAATGCCGAAAACAACGAAAGTGTCTCCACTGTAACTCCATTAACGGTGTGGTTAAAAAAGCAGGACCCCTGAAAATAATTCACGACAAATTTCGATGGAGTGGCAAACAGGTTGTCGACGAGAAAGTTGAATTTGATAAATCGTTCGAGTCGGCGAAGGGCTTTATTCCCGATTTAGAAAAGTTTCAAAAAAAGGCAATGGATGATTTGAATCCTCTTAAGGTGCTTAACTTGTTCAAGCGTATTTTACCATCAGATTGCGAGTTACTAGGTATGGATCCTCAGGAAGGTCGACCAGAAATGTTTATTTGGCAATTTATCCCTGCACCACCGGTGTGTATTCGGCCATCCGTGCAGCAAGACAATGCCAGTAACGAAGACGATCTCACAGTCAAGCTCACTGACATTGTCTGGACTAGTTCACTGATAAAGTCCGGTCTGGATAAAGGAATGACGATTGTGAATCTGATGGAACAGTGGGATTACCTACAACTTTGTGTGGCAATGTATATCAACAGTGATACACCCGGAACATCCGGTCCAGGCGCGCCAGCTAAGCCCATTCGTGGTCTTTGTCAACGTTTGAAGGGTAAACAGGGTCGTTTCCGTGGAAATCTTTCTGGCAAACGCGTTGACTTCTCGGGCCGTACCGTAATTTCCCCTGACCCGAATTTGAAGATTAACGAAGTCGCCGTTCCCGACCGCGTTGCGAAGATCTTGACATATCCGGAGACAGTAAATCGTTACAACAAAGAGAAATTGAAGAATCGTATCATGAATGGTCCGGACGTACATCCTGGTGCGAACTACCTGGTCAAGGTAAACGAAACTGGCAAGCGATATCTGAAGTACGGGAACCGAACAATGATGGCGGAGCAGCTTCAAGAAGGTGATATCGTTGAGCGCCATCTTGAAGACGGTGATATTGTACTCTTTAATCGTCAGCCTTCACTTCACAGGCTCAGTATTTTGTCTCACTTTGCGAAAATCCGGCCATGGCGAACATTTCGACTTAATGAATGTGTGTGTACACCTTACAACGCTGATTTTGACGGCGACGAGATGAACTTGCACGTCCCACAAACCGAAGAAGCGCGAAGCGAAGCTATGAACTTGATGGGGGTCAAAAACAACTTGATCACTCCACGAAACGGCGAGCCTATTATTGCAGCTACCCAGGACTTCATTACGGGCTCATTCTTGATTTCACGGAAAGACGCTTTTTTCGACCGTGCGCAGTTCTGCATGCTCTGTGCCATGATGTCGGATGGCGATATTCAGTTCGATTTGCCTCAGCCTGCAATCATGAAGCCAGTTTACTTGTGGACTGGAAAGCAGGTTTTCAGTGCCTTGATAAAACCCAACAAGGAATCTAATGTGGTCATCAACTTGGAAGCAAAAAATAAGACCTATCAGGCGCCGCCGCATGGATATCCTCCAGACATGTCACCGAACGATGGATATCTTGTTATTCGCGGAAGTCAGGTTATGTGCGGTTCCATGGATAAGAACACATTCGGAGATGGAAAGAAATCATCAGTATTCTATGTGATTTTGAGGGATTACGGTCCGGATGAGGCAATCATGGCAATGAGCAGAATGGCCAAGCTTTGTGCTCGGTTTTTGGGCAACAGAGGATTTTCAATTGGTATTAATGACGTTACTCCAGGTAAAGTCTTGAACAGCAAGAAGGATGTTTTGGTCGAGAAGGCATATTCCGCATGCGAAGACTTGATTGTTAGACTGAAGGAAGGAAATCTTGAGACGAAGCCAGGCTGCAACGAGGAGGAGACTCTGGAGATGGATATTTCTGGTATTCTCTCTAAAGTGCGAGAGGAGGTCGGAGAAATTTGCATCAATGAGCTCGAAAAGTCGAACGCTCCGCTTATTATGGCGACTTGCGGATCCAAAGGTTCAACGATTAATGTGTCTCAGATGGTTGCTTGTGTAGGCCAGCAGATTATCTCAGGAAAGCGTGTCCCAAATGGTTTTCAAGACCGTTCGCTGCCTCATTTCCCAAAGCATTCGAAGCAGCCGCTCTCAAAGGGTTTCGTTCGCAACTCTTTTTACTCTGGATTAACGCCAACGGAATTTTTATTTCATGCAATTTCTGGAAGGGAAGGCTTGGTCGATACCGCGGTCAAGACTGCCGAGACTGGGTATATGTCTCGTCGATTGATGAAATCGTTGGAGGACCTGTCGATGCAGTACGATTCAACTGTTCGCAATTCTAGTAGCGGCATTGTACAATTCCAGTATGGTGGTGATCGACTTGATCCACTTGATATGGAAGGTGATGCGAAGCCGGTGAACTTTGTGCGAACGTGGAGTCACGCTATGGTATGATATTAATGTATTACTATGTAACTAGGCACTAATTGAGATACTAGAATATTAGGTTTGATAATGACGGTCGTGCTCTCTTGCCTCGTGAGGCTATCCGTATTGCGAACGAAGTGCTGAAACCTCTTGAGGAGCGCATTGCCCAGCCAGAGAGTGCGATGGAGAGGAAGGACGACGGCACTTACGAATCACGTCTAGAGTGCGTCGATGAATATGAGTCGGAACGCGTGTTCTACCAAACAGTTCGCGATTTCGTGTATTCCAAAGCTGTTGCTCTTGCTGACCTACGTGTTCGTCGAAACCTCCGCAGAATGCTTTCTGAGACTGAGGCTGAAGGTGCGAAGGACGATATGGATGACGATGCCACCGCTGAAGGTGTGATCGCCATTAATCAGATCCTTAAGATCAGCGAGGAAACTCTACGTGAATTCTTGTCGCAATGTCTCAGGAAATATGAGAAATCCAAGGTCGAACCGGGCACTGCTGTTGGTGCTATCGGTGCACAGTCGATTGGTGAGCCTGGGACACAAATGACGTTGAAAACATTTCATTTTGCGGGTGTCGCGTCTATGAACGTCACGCTTGGAGTGCCCCGTATAAAGGAAATTATCAATGCGGCAAAGACAATTAGTACACCAATTATCAAGGCGACTTTGGTTAACAATGCCGATGAGCGCGCAGCGCGCATGGTGAAGGGCCGTATCGAGAAAACTCATTTGGAAGATATCATTTTTTACATTGAAGATGTCTACCAGGAGTCTCGTGCTTATCTGTCTGCAAGACTGGATATGAAGACTATCGAAAATCTACAGCTGGAAATCAAGGTGGAGGATGTGGCCAGAGCAATCTGGCAAGCACCAAAGCTTAAAATTTCTCCGCAAGATGTCTCGATTGTCGGCAAGGATCGCATTCGTGTCTATCTTCCAGATATTGCCGAGAGAGATCGAAGGAAGGCGAAGTCACTTGCAGATTCTGATATTTTCTACCGCTTACAACATCTTCAGCGTGTCCTTCCTAAGATTGTAGTGCACGGTATTTCCACTGTATCTCGTGCCGTCATCAATATCAACAACAAGAAGGAGAAGGAGCTGTTAGCTGAAGGTTACGGCCTTCGCTCCGTGATGAACACTGATGGAGTACTTGGCACCAAGACCAAGACGAACCACGTCCTTGAGATGCGACAGACGCTCGGTATTGAGGCAGCAAGATGTAGCATCATTGACGAAATCGCTGAGACGGTGAGTTTGAAGGTCGACAAAGTGATATAAATAGGTGTGCTAATGTTTTGGGTAGATGTCGCAGTACGGTATGAGCATTGATCCTCGTCATATTCAGTTGCTTGGTGACGTTATGACGTACAAGGGTGAAGTTCTCGGAATCACGCGCTTCGGTCTTGCCAAGATGCGTGACAGTGTATTGCAACTCGCCAGCTTCGAGAAGTAAGTCTGAGTAAGTACATATATAATGACATGCTGTTTCTAACGAGTTTTGTAGGACTACGGATCATCTCTTTGACGCTGCATTCCATATGAAGACAGATCTTATTGAGGGTGTAAGTGAGTGCATCATTCTCGGACAACCGATGCGGATCGGTACGGGGTCATTCCAGCTTGTTCGGCGGACAGGAATGACATCAGGGGAGAACTTTGGACAGAAGCCAAATTTGTTCGAGGACTTATGTGCAGCTACTTCTATTGAATGAACAGATGGCATGAATATTGGGTGTGATTGCTGCGCAAATTATTTATTGTTCTGGTGTTTAGATGGAGCCTTGGTGGACTAAAAATACTGGTGTTAATTGAATGCGTTGTAAAATCCATGTAAGACTATGATTTGTTCCGACATAGATATGGAGACGTTGGAAGTGAGCGTCATTGGCATACTGCAGATCGGATCTCGATCATCCGTAAGGCGTGAGTAAAGAGCCGAGGAGAAATCCCGGAAGCCGGGGAGTGTTTTATACGTCAGTCAAGCCTAGCAAACAACTCACAAACTCGCAAACCCGCAATATTGCAAAATTAAGCAGTAGGGGTGGACACGAATAACATTTTCCTTTGTCGTATTCGTTATCGTACTCGGAGAAACTCCTTTATTCGTAACGTCGAATATGAATAACGAATATTATTCGTAATTTCGTAATTTTACCATTTACGGCTCGGCGGTCTGACTCATGGCGAGCCTCTGCGTGATGATGTCAGTGGCGGTGCGGCTCGTGCCTCAGCCATGAGCATATGTATATGGCAGTCCTGCGCCACCGATGAGAATCGCGAAGGCGGGGTTCTCACCTTCGCGACCGGCTGCCATCAAAGTGTACATTGTGACCAGCTGAACTCGCCATCGTATTTATAAAGCCCATCTTTGCAGCAGCCTCGTAATCGCTGATCGACGCTTTCTCTCACCATCGTCAATTGCCATACTCGAAGGCCTCACCAATGCTGAACGGCACTCAACAAGCGTATGTCCTGTACCATCTTCTGGATATCTGATCTTGATACTAATCCTCATCGTGTAGCTGGTCACGTCTCGTTCAGTCCCCTCGGTACGATTCGTCGAATCCCATATCAAAGTATCTCCCTGCCCTGGGTGACCTCCATTCGAAGGCGAACCACAATAAATATCTCCAGAGTCACCATAATGCCGATTTGATCGAAGACTACTACTATGATTCAAGCGAAATCCATTTTGAGTACGAATTGGGTGATGCCAGCTCGTTCAAACGCAGACGCGCCGAGCAGTACCAGTTCCTCGATATGCCGGGCGAAATGGTCATATCCCGCTTATCTACTCCACGATCGTCTTTCGAATCGACAAGTTCGAGGTCCAATTAATATTTGGTTACCAATGCGAGTTAGAGTATTTGAGAACAAGTTTTTGTATAATTATCTACAATAGGGCATTGGAGTTTTGGAGTTCTTGGTGTAGTTAAAAGAGCAAAAAAAAAACAAGAGCACCGTGGTCGTGTACATACATGAATCGTGACAATATTTGCTAAGTAATTTGTGTAATCATTCATATAGGCGCAAATCTATGTGGACGTATGGAAACAAATGGAAACGTACGGATCGTACTCTAGACGTCACCTATCGCTGCATTTGTGGCTCTGAGCCTACGACTACATCAAGCGATCACAGTATTTGAACTTTCCTGACGACTATCTCTAACGAAATCGGTGGGATATCGGTTGGAATCACAAGAAGTCTGACATAAAAGCATCAACTCCGCAGAACAACAAGAGTTTAGCTGGCGACTGAAGTGCTGTTGGGCGATACAGGTCGTCTGGTAAGGGGGTGAGTGTGACGGGAAACTAGTTGCATACCTCCGGCATCATTGAGCGTCAATCTTAGAATAGACGCGAGATACGACGTAGTACATGACACGAAACTGATTTCAAGGGGCCGGCATGTCTAAGTACATCAGCGCATCAGATCAATTATTTACTAGATAGATTAAACTTGAGACTGGATTAGAGCGAGTGGGGGAGATAACATGATCGAAAAGAACTTTGGTGAAACTGGAAGTTGCACGTAGAGCGGAAGTATGCATGGGACAAAGCCGATAGCATTTCGAGAAGTACGTCATATTTCTGATTACGCAATACACCATGGAAGGCATTTCCATGATGAACCCGCGCCATGCTGAGAGTCGCTGGAGGTGCCAGAGACGCGTAATTGACGATAGTCAACTAGGGGCGGATTTAATTCCATGGGCCTTTATGTTAACTAAACAGCGGCACACTTGCGCCGCAATTGTCGTTGTAGATGAGGAAATGAAGCTGTAAGCCACCCCGGTTCTGAGGCTTCGGAGCTCGGCTAGGGCTGCCCGCCAGCTAGCTCGCTGATTGATCGATCACGGGGGCACTCGGATGTAAACGACTTGCATAGAGTCGACAGTGTGGCTGCGACTAAGAAACCTCGCCATCTATTTTGATTTCGCACATCTATTGAACTAACACTCGCTAGCTATACTTACAAGCGCATATCCTCCTTTCGATCATCTACTTGGTTAGATCAAGTCTCAACGAGCGTGGGCGATCTGATCGGGCTATGGAGGACAGGCCGCGTCTTAGGTCCCCGACATTGTCACCAACTAGCATTAAGCGAAGCTCGTCGCTGGCTCGACAGAAGATTGAAAAACTGCGGGAAAAGAGGCGACGAAGGCATCATGATCGAGGAGAAGAAAATGGTGAAAACTCCAGCGAATTAACGAAAGGGACGTTTAAAGTCCTGAGCGAGCGACGCGATAGCATAGGGAGTAATTACTCGGGATCTAGTTTGAATGGAAGGTGAGAAACATTTTTGCTCGATACGCAATTGGATACATTCGCAATTGAATTATTTGGGTGAGGTAGACTAATTTGCGGTAGCGGTTCGGAATACATGTATAATGGTGAATCTGACCAAGGGAGGGACGAAGACACGTCGTCGCCCCTTACTCATGCCTTGACTCTACCGTCACCGCCGCCGACTCCACTTGAACCAGAAATTATTACCAGTTTTCGTAAGAAGCAAGTAACGGCAAACAATGCCCCTACAGCCGACTCCGAAGGAAACACAAATGGAAATGAGGCTGGTACTGAAGAGGATAATAGGGCAAGCGGCATCCAATCTTCGAACTTGCTCACTGGCAATGCATTTTTTTCAAATATGTTATCAGCTGCACAAAATACATTTTCAAGCTTGACTACCGGTGCGGCCGTTAAACGGGATCAACAGCCAAACTCGCCGGACAATCGGCCCAGGCCAGAGACGGAGCCGATCCCGCGGACTTCTGGCGAATTTGACGCCCCGCCTACTCCGTCAAAAGCGGTTGCTACTCTTGGAAGGGGAGAATTATCGCTGTCGAGCATATTAGAGCTTAATGGGACAAATCCTGAGCTAGGGAACCAGAAGCCTTTAGAGGAACAGCCACAGGCTTCGGAGAGCGCTTCTATCACGCAATTATTGACACAAGCTACTGGTACCGAGGCTGTTGCACCAATGGAGATATCAGCATCTACCGCTCGATCGCCTTCTACGCGTCGGTCAGCATCAGTTCAGCAGCGACGCGGATCATCCGCGAGTCAGTCTGTCCCTCCAGTAACTTCTCCATTAATCGCCCCAGTCGCAGCTCCAAGGTTTACAGGCTTTGCTGTCGCGAGTAAGAAGAGAAACAGGGATTTCCATCAGTTGTTCCGATCAGTCCCAGAAGACGACTATTTGATTGAAGATTACGGTTGTGCCTTAAGTCGAGAGATTTTACTGCAAGGCAGATTATATATATCCGAGCAACATATTTGTTTCAATTCCAATATTTTCGGATGGGTTACCAATTTGGTTATATCATTCGACGAGGTAATGGCTATTGAGAAGAAGACCACAGTCGGCCTGTTTCCTAATGCAATTGTTATTCAAACATTGCACGCAAGAAATGTATTCGCCAGTTTTATATCAAGAGATAGTACATACGAGCTCATGTGTTCGATATGGAGGAATGGCGAGCAAGTAGCGTCCTCTGACTCTTTGGATGAGAGCGGCAGTGAATTAGACGGAGACCTTGACACGTTCGGTGGAGACGAGTCGGAAGGAGAAAGCGTTGTCGAAGGTGGCGAGTCAGAAAAGGTGTCAGGTGAAGTCTCTGAGAACGCTACTGGCGGAGAGGATTTTGGGCCTTTAAAACATCCTCCTACTAAATGTGCGTGCAAGACCAATGAGCATTATGAGAAGGTTGTCTGCGATTCGTCGTTTTCTGTACCCATTGGTCGTATATGCAGTTTGCTTTGGGGAGAGAACACTACGTGGATCGAATCGTTCATGAATAACGTTTTAAAGGTTATGGAATTGAGTACGCCCACACCATTTGCGCCTTTAGACCTCAGCGGAAAGAAGGCACGCACATTTAATTATATCAGGCTACTGAACGCCAACATCGGACCGAAGCAGACCAAGTGCTTGGCTACGGAAACCATCGAACACTGGGAACTTGAAAACTACGTCACGGTAGTTGTGTCAACGGTTACACCAGATGTTCCCAATGGTAATATCTTCGTGACTAAGACACGGTACTGTTTAACGTGGGGTGAAAATAATACCACTCACATGCTGATAACATGCGGCGTTGAGTGGAGTGGAAAGAGCTGGATTAAAGGTGAGCATTTGCTTTTACTGTCTCCGGCGGGAATAATGGTGGCTAACTGTAAATAGGCCCAATCGAAAAGGGTGCAAATGATGGCCAACAGCAAGTCGCCAACCAACTCGTCGCTGCGCTAAACGAAGAATTTCAGCCCAAAGCCGGAAAAGTTAAAGGACGCAAGAGGAGAGGTGGCAAGCACAAGGGAATTATTAAAGCCGCTGCGGAACACGAGACTGCAAAGAAAGAGGAGCCATTGTCCCTTTTCGCAACTATCATGAGCTTGTTTGGATTTGGTTCGGATGGCACGTACATCACATATGTTGTTATAGCGTTGTTCGCCGCCTTACTTATCGCGTCTCTTTGGCTGATATTCAGCGGCGGAAAGAAACATAAGACAAGTAGATGGGATACATTGTGGAGTATGGAAGAACAGAACTTATGGGAGTGGCTCGACGATCGCACAGGTCACATCGGCGCGGCTATGGGTACAAAATCGCACTCAGGTAGTACGCCTATGCGTCCAAAAGGCTGGCTTAGTAGACGTGAGATTGAGGAAGCGATTCAAATCACGCAACGACGACTTGACCTACTGAGAAAAAAAATGGAGAATTATGAGGGATAATTTCTGAGTTCGTTCATGTGGTCATTGTGTGTATTACTTCATTTATTTGGGATTCAATGTTGGTATTTTTCAGTGCACATGGTGTTTAATCTGTTAAATGGTATTTATACATATGTCTAATGAAGCCGTACGCCACCGACATTTGAAGTCCGCGGACTGCAAAATTCATTGCCGCATGTTCTGCGGCGTTGTCCACGAACTTTACGTTAGTGGTGTTATCTCTGCAAGGGAGGGGACAAGGCTGTAAATGCGGCAGCGTACTCTGTTCAAACGAAGACGACCAGAAGACTGCAATGAACCTTTTACGCAGTCAATTGTATATCGTTTACTTGGCGTATTAGCTAGGATGTCGTAGAGAACGCAGATAACCACGAGAAATTTTTAACATTAACAGAATGATAATCTGTCAGGGTAGTGTTCGTTGACTCGGATGTCTTCGCACTGGGCACTTCGAGTTAAGGTTCGACTGGGACTGATTTTATGACTCGAACAAATTGGCGGTCTTGCCTCACGCATTGTTGAACTCAACACGCACTTTATCGCACATTTTGGTTGTCTACTGATCAAAGTCATATACAGAAGTGGACTTTTGACTTTGAATTCCTTAGAGCGAATATACAATGGCCGCCTCGAATGCCAGCAACGAAGGAAAAGTTGTCATGATTGACAACTATGATTCGTTCACATGGTATGCTTTGCCCCCTTTTTTTCACGAACCACAACTGCTAGGGAGAGACTAAATCTTAATTACTAAAAAGGAACGTGTACCAGCTACTATGTCAAGAAGGTGCTGATGTGGCGGTTTATCGGAACGATCAAATTACGATCGACGAGCTCGCGGCGCTGAAGCCCAGTCGACTTGTTATATCTCCTGGACCAGGGCACCCACTCTACGACGCGGGTATATCACGGGATGCAATTAAGTATTTTGCTGGCAAGATACCAGTTTTAGGAGTCTGTATGGGCGAGTACGTACTCTGACGTCTTGTATGTCTCAGGATATCTACAGGGCTAATGGCGTCAATTTTAGGCAGTGCATTTTCTCGGTTTTTGGCGGCACTGTGTCTTCAGCAGGTGAGATCGTCCATGGAAAGACGTCCACTGTAGAGCACGATGGAAAGGGTATCTTCACCGATGTCCCTCAGCAAGTTGCAGTAACGCGTTACCATTCGCTCGCCGGGACATACGACACTCTTCCGGACTGCCTAGAAATCACTGCGCGAACCATCAATGGTATCATCATGGCTGTCCGTCACAAGATATACACCGTCGAGGGTGTCCAGTTCCACCCAGAAAGTATCTTAACGGAGGCCGGTAACCTAATGATTCGCAACTTCTTGAACATCCAGGGTGGCACTTGGGATCCGGCTGTGAATCAGAAGCCAGTGGCTAATGGCAAGGTCAATGGCAAGGCTAAACAAAGTATTCTCGACGAGATTTATTCTCAGCGACGACTGGATGTTGACGCTCAAAAGCAACTGCCAGCTTTCACGCCTTCGAATCTCCTCCAGCTCTACGACCTCGGAGTCGCCCCTCCTCAAATCGATTTCCCCGCTCGTCTTCTCCATTCACGAACTGCTCTACTTGCCGAAATAAAACGAGCGTCGCCATCAAAGGGCGAGATAGATGCTCTTGCAAATGCGGCCTTTCAGGCACGCCTGTATGCCCTTGCCGGTGCGTCGGCTATTTCGGTCCTAACCGAGCCCCATTGGTTTAAGGGTACCATTGAGGACATGCGATACGCTAGAATTGCTATTGACAGACTGCCAAGCAGGCCAGCTGTACTTCGTAAGGAATTCGTATTTGATGAATACCAAATCCTCGAGGCCCGCTTAAACGGTGCGGACACTGTTCTGCTTATCGTCAAGATGCTAAACGACGAAGAACTTCCACGGTTGTACAAGTACTCACAGTCGCTCGGTATGGAGCCGTTAGTGGAAGTCAACTCTGCGGAAGAGATGGCACGTGCTATCGAGCTTGGTGCGAAGGTCGTTGGGGTAAACAATCGTAATCTACATTCTTTCGACGTTGACTTAGGTACTACTTCGTCACTCGTTTCAATGGTTCCCGAGGGTACCATATTGTGCGCCTTGAGCGGTATTTCTTCTCGCTCGGATATTGAGAAGTATCTTTCGGAGGGAGTGCGAGGATTTTTGGTTGGTGAGGCATTGATGAGAGCGCCTGATACTTCAGCGTTTGTTCGTGAGCTGATTGGGTAAAGTCAGATTCAAGAATATAGAGATATATTCCGGTAGATTAGCAATTAATAAAATGGTTTGGTTTGGTGTTGAATTTAATATAATCTAACATAAGTGGATGAGATATGTTCATGACTTTTTTGAACCGTCAAGAAGTGCATGGTTCATGACACTACGACGGATGGCTGACGCCTGAGGTGGCATGTGTTCAACAAAATGATCTGGTGACACAACCAGCTTAACGTCTACGCAGAGTCAGAATATGACGTATGATAGACGATGCAACTGTCGAGGCTGTTTGTGTTATGTCTGCGCAATTTTCGAGTGGAGTCTTTGGTGCATTCGTAACCGGGCACATCCCAGTCTCAAATGTAGTCGCTTTTTTGCGTCCCCTTCCCCCTAGAGCCTCCATGGAATCATTCCATACACCAGCCTTGCTGCATGCTGCTCAGTCCCTTTGATTTCAGCTTAAAAGGTTGTCTAACACTCTTGTCTGCTTTCGTTGCTAGCCTCGCGTCTGAGCTACCTTACGTCACAGGGATTTGGAGACCGCCATTGAGAACTTCGACCCGATTCCAGGAAGATGAGACAACAGCAGTGACGCCTTCACGTAGCGAGACATGCCGTATGTCAACACTCAACAACCGACTGTCGGAAAGCGGTTGTGCGCAGCAATAGGAGCGGTAAGATCCCCAATAAATTTTCGCGATGAGGTTGGGCTGCAGAACTGGGATGGTACAACTGGCTGTATTTAGAGGGCATAGTCTAGTCGCATGGATACCTTGGGTAAGTCCCACACTCCTTTCTCTCCGAACTCAAGAGTGAGTAAAATAATAGCCTTCGTATCGGTGCCCTGATAAATGTGCGAGAATGTGTGAATGACCCTACATAGTATATGAGCAGAAAAATGGTGTGTGGTGCGGCTCATAAAAAAAGTTCGATCAATTCCCGAGTTGCTAGGCCCGAAGACCTTACGTCCCTCGCTACGACGCAGAGGTACAATGCCTGGCTACTATATCTGCTGCAAGGATGGTCGAATCAATTCTACCTAAGCGTCCAATCTTTGATTCCATAGCAGAACAATTCGCTACGCATACTGCGACTGACGTCTCCCACAAGAGATCCAGGACGAGTAATAAGCAGAGTGCAATTACCGTTCACATGAACCATCCTCTTGGAATAAAGCCTTTCGGAAACTTGATCTTGTGTGATAATGACGTGTATTTTTCAAGTACCCAGATTCGGGCAAAGTTCCTCGGATATTTTGCAATTTTACCCGACGAGTTAATTTCGTTGGTGTTGCAGACCTTGGGAGCCACGGAGTTGCGGAGGCTGGGATATTCGAGTCGAATATTTAGCGCGTTTGCGGCTCAAGATGATTTATGGAAGCAATTGTTTATAAGGTATAGAACACTCACTAATGCGAGACTCATTTGTCGATGTGTGCTAACGGATTTCGTAGTAGGGCGAAGTCGCCCCATAATTGGCACGGCACATGGCGACGAACGTATCTAGAAATCGAGGAGGAGAATGAGGCAAGACTTCAATGTCATGGATTTTACTCGGATACATTGTACAGACCATTCTTTTGTGCGTCATGTAATTTGACAGAGTACTTGCAGAACTTGCGGACTACTGGATCCGAGTCAACAACCATTGCACGTCTGTCGCAATGCCCTTCAAAAAACGAGTTCGACACACACTGGGCATTCAGGCCGTTTATATTGGAACAGCATCAATGGCCCACATGGACTATTAAAGATCTAGAACGAGAGTACGGCTCATTAATATTCATTCAAGAGTGCGTTCAATGGAAACTTGCGGTTTATTCGCAGTATATGCGACACAATACGGATGAGAGCCCGCTATATCTTTTCGACCGCGAATTCGCCGATAAGACTGGATTGGCCGCGGACTATAAGGTTCCGGACATCTTTGCGGCAGATTATTTCAAGGTTTTAGAGTCCATTCGACCAGACTACCAATGGCTCATTATCGGTCCTGAAAGAAGTGGCAGTACGTTTCATAAAGATCCCAATGCGACATCGGCGTGGAACGCAGTCATTGAAGGAGAAAAATATTGGGTCATGTTTCCGCCGGACGTCCTACCGCCTGGAGTATTCACGTCGGATGGTAAGAAAGACTCTCTGCATGTTGCCTAAGCCAATGCCTAACTTTTATGGAGATGAAAGCGAGGTAACAAGTCCGCTCTCCATAGCTGAGTGGATACTTGGATTCCACAAAGCGGCCATGTCGACCCCAGGGTACGTCGACGGTTTTTGTAGGGCCGGGGAAGTGGTGTATGTCCCTTCAGGCTGGTGGCATCTCGTGGTCAATCTGAGCAATACGGCTGCTATTGTAAGTAATTACGGTACCCTGCTCCAGAGAAGTTCTAATAGGGCTAGACGCAAAATTTTGTACCACTATCTCACGTAATGAGCGTATTGAAATTCTTTCACCATAAGAAGGACCAAATCTCCGGATTCCGACAATCACAATCGCCAGACGACGATGACGAAAATGAGACGCCGGAAATGGATGTGCTCAGTATTTTCATACAGAGGCTCAAAGATTCCAATACCCTACCGGGGAGCACTATTCAGAAGATTGATGAATGGTCAAATTCGCTCGGAGAGTCAAAGTGGACTAAATTGACGGACGGAAAGGAGGATTCTTTCAGTTTTGGCTTTGGGGAAGACAGTTCTGACGAAGAGTCGTAATTATTACGGTCCAAATCATACATAATTTATTACTTACAAGGGTTCATACATTCTCCCTTATTTAAATCAGATTCCATGTTCCCGGTAGAATTTTCTGTCATGATTTGTTTGTGTTGAAACTATATATTCCACCCTTTTCGGCAACATCGACCGAGATCTTGCTCTCTTCAATGGCGACGCCGTCCACCTCAAGACCGGCATCAATGTGGTCGCCAGGGACCACAGCACCGACGCCCTTAGGAGTACCGGTGAGCACAATATCGCCTGGCTCAATGGTCATGACACTAGAGATAGCCGATAGAAGTTCTGGAATGGCGAACATCATGAGGTTAGTGGAATCCTTCTGGTTTGGTGGGCTCTTGCCGTTAACGGAGAGGAAGAGAGTCACATCGGCGGGGTTAGGGACCTTGGCCTTGGGAATGAAGGCCCTATCGCGCATGGTTAGGAGTAATAGAGCAAACATAATAATAGACATACGAGATTGGCAGGAAAGTATCAAAGCCTTTAGCCGTGGTCCATGGGAGACCTTTCTTCTTGATGTCATCCTGGACATTCCGAGCAGTCATATCAATCGCGACAGTGTAGCCTTGAAACACGTAGTTAGACTTTAGTATGCAACATTCCTCAACAACATAGAATACCAGCAATGTGGTCAATAGCCTCCTTCAAGGCTTCAGCGGGAGCCTTATTTTTGTAGTCGAAGTCCCTCATTGTCTTGCCCATAACCAACGCCAATTCAACCTCATAATGCAAATTAACACCCTTAGGAGCCAAAATCGGACCTTTTCCGGGAAGCAACATGGACGACGGCGGCTTCAAGAAAAAAAAAGGCTGTGATGGCCGCGCATTGTTGAGCTCCAATATATGGTCATAGTAATTTCTGCCAATGCAGACGACTTTTCGGCACTTCTCCGCGAAAGCTGTGCTCATGTTGGATATAAAATAACTCAACTCAATTTGAATGGCTGACAATCACCCCTTTGTCGAATTGCCCAGATTTAGTGGAGAGTTTGCAATGGGGAGGGAAAAAGGTCTCTCCTGCGGTACTATTCGAACCATAATTTGTTGACTTGCCCCTCACTTAGCGGAGGAATATGCTTACGTAACCACTAGATGTGTGAATCAGAGTCGCGCGCGAAATGTCTGCTGGATATTACTTCAGAGTCTTGAACTAGGTCAATTTAATGCTTATGTTAGACCACTCTACACGCTATTAATAAATATACAATGTTGCACTACTTCTTCCTTTCTTCCTCCACCCATCTGATAAATTCGATAAAGAGGTTACTACTATTAGCTAGCTTCTTATCGATGGCCCACTTCTTCATGAAATCTGTATAGATTGTCATCAGCTTCGACAATACTTCGGGATGCTCTTTACCAGCGCCTGATTTATACAGCAGTTTGCACAGAAACATCGCCACAGCTGCGCAAGCGTTTGTATAAGTGCTGCCATTAGTATGAGCGGTCTCGTTCAGTACCGCAGTTAAGAGCTCATAGATGTCATCGGTAAGAGATACTTGGAACTGAGCACGAGAAACTTCCGTTCGTATAAACAAGTAAGTACGACTACGTATCCCGTCATTTGTTGTTGTCTTGATTAGTTTAAGCAATGGTATGAACATCGATATTATCAAACGGCCCACGTTCTCTGAGACGTTGGGTGTACCTGTAGCTGTTTTGCCTGCAATTGACCGGACGAAAGCGTTGAGCATGTCCAATGTACGTGTCTTCGCAAAGACCACATTCTCTTTGGCTTGTTTCTCGAGTTTCTTGCGAGACGCGATCGTCTGCTTGTTGTTCGACCCCGAAACACGGTCTTTGAAAAGTACAGCAATGTGATGGTCTAAGGCAAGCATTTGCTCATCGGTCATGTCGTCTTCGCTTCCCGAATCAGAATCGGCATTGTCGCCGGGCATCTTTCGCTTCTTGCTGTTGTCACCAACGCCAAGCACTTGACTCAGCGCCTCTTCAAAGTTCTTATTTTGAGCGTCCGACTGCACAGTACCAACGTCTTCCGCGTCATCGATGCTCATACTGTCGCTGTCGTCATCGTCGTTGTCTGCACTATTGGACGCATTCTCATCATCGGAACTTTCTACATCCTCTTCATCCTCGTCATCCTCATGCTCCATATCCACCTCATCGTCCTCAACATCAAACAGCTCGTTCTGCCCACTTAAATTCTCTTTGGCCTGAAGAACGTTGTAAAACAGTTGTAGAGCCTCTTCGTCAATAAGATTCGCAAACCACTTCATAAGGTTCTCGCAAGTTTCTTTCAGTACAGTCGACTTTTTTGTCGAAAACGCTAAAATCATCTCGACTAGGACCGGCCCAACATTGCCCTCAATCAAGTCTTCCTCCTCCACACAATCAAGATTCGAAGAGATGCTCTCAGATGAATTGACTTTCCGCTTTTTGTTCTTCCTAGCCGGATTGTCGTGGTTCTTGAGATTTTGACGGCGCTCCTTGAGAATATCGTTGGTTATGGTACTGCCGAATTTGATTACATCTTCCAGCTCTTCATTCACTGCAGAGCCGGTATAGACGAACAAAACAATTAACGAAACGAATATTTCAATTAAATTAGCCTTTGGATTAGTGGACTCTCCAGATTTCTGCTTTCAGATTAGTATTTGGCGATAAAGGCTATAAATATTTGAGTTAACTCACCAAAGACTGGAGACCGTTCAATATTTTTCTAGCTTTCTTGATCAAGGTCTGATCGACAGGGTTCACAAGCGTATACCTATCCTTATCGACTTCCAGTTCTTGTAGCACCTGTACTGTGAGGTATGGCCAGCTCAACTGATGGTCGCCGCCATCCGCAAGGGGCTTTTGCGTGTTCTCGCCGATCATGAATGTCATTGAACTTTCTAGTCTCTGTTTTGCAAGAACGACTTGAGGCTGAGCCAGTTCCGGAGCAGCATAAAGTTCACTCGTAGGGTCAATAGTCTTGAAGCAAGCTGTCCATACAAGTAATTTAATAGCAGATTTTCGCCAAGTTGAAGACGTAAACGTGCATTGGCGAGTTGACTTAAGAAGCTGAAACACAATGCCGATAATTTCTCGACGGAGATCACCAATGGACCTTGCCGAATGTTCGAGAACTTGTCCTGTCGGTCTGAGATATAAATCTTCCAGCATGTTGTATGTGCCATCTATCAGCGCTTCATCAACTGAGTACTCAGCCACAATTGACAACAGCGCCGATAATGTGTTCTTATCAAATGTTGGGACATGACTTAAAAGAAGCTTCCAAGTGACTGGAACATCAAGCGGATGCTCTTCGCATCTGGCTTTGACAGCAGCCGCAACACGCTTCACGGCGAATGAGCGGAGCCTGTCATTTGATGAGTACGCGTACATCTCATCTCGCACAGTCAATTCCCGCGAAACATTCCTAGTAAACAGCTGACTGAAATAATCAATATCGACGGTTCTGATAAACACGGCCAAAATGTTGCACCCTGTTATGGATTTATCATTATCGTCGTAGTCCAGCTCTGTGACGAAGTATTTGGAATCAACCTTTGCCCATATCATCTGAAGTGGCACAGTCTCCCGCTTATATTCCTCTGTTCCTGCAGCAGGAGGATTGTGCGCATTCGGTGTGGCATACATGTTAGGGATGGCGTCCCATACACAGTGCCGCCGTTTTCGCCAGCTGTGAACCTGCAAATAAGAAAAGTCGCTTTCGTCGGTTCCAGTGAGCTGTTCAAGGCTGGGAGAGCGCACATTCAATGGGGCTTCATTAATGATTCTGCTGAGCATATCAAAATTCGAGCGTGCTAGTGGATTGGCGTAGTTCCAGTATATGTACTTGTTCTTTTTCTTCTGGCCCAGTGACGTATCAAAATTTGTACGAGAGCGAATAGAAAGATATACCGCAACTCCCTCTAATGCAAAGTATGTTTTCTTTTCATCTGCTAATCGGCGTATAATATAAAACTGAAGGCCCGAATCGACAAGACGGTCTGGCAGCGTGATAAGCGCGTTGCAGAGAATTGCGAATGACAGTTCGCGTACAAATGGCGCGCGTTCAGCAACTTTGAAAAGAATGTCAAACATGCTGTTGATATCTGTAGACGCGAGTTTGGGGTTCGAGACTAGTTTCTTGTGAGAAAGGTATGTGTGAACTGCGAGGAGCACTTGTAACGCAGGCACTTGTCGATCCTATGAATCGTCAATACATCGGAATATATGCCCTCCAAATATAGCGACTCACAGTGCCATTTGGCTCCTTCATAGGGATTTTATCCACCGCCAACATCTTACAAAATTGCTTAGTCGACACCTCGTCGCGAATTGTATACAAAACCTGACGAGGTAAATTAGCACCGTCTTAGCGAATTTCGACTCACAAATAGTAGCATACGTTCCCCAACAGATTCGAATAACCCAAACGTATTGTTCGCTGAGGCGATCCAACCCCGGACAGTAGTCGCTCAACAGCTTGATTCCATTTCAATAAATTATTCTCCTTGATCAAGCCCGTTAGGATCTCATCGGCCGCCAACTCGCGTATAGCCGCGTCAGAGTCGCCCAAACGCTTGTAAAGCTCGACTGAATATTTGTCTTCTTTTGATGACATGACTTGCACATCGGCTGTTCAAATTATCGAAAATGCTTTGGAATCAGTCCGATAGTTCGATCTCGTCTGGAAATCATATGTCTCGACGCTCGCCGCTAATTTTCAGCATCCCCCCTGAAAATCTGAGACATGGTACAATGCCCATCATAGATGTCATCCACTAAACTTCTTGAATGCCAGCAGCACGAAAGTCGCGCACAGAATCCATTGTAATCTCCAACAACTGATCTTAGCGGTGATAAAGAGCTAATAGCACTGGTACAATTAATGCGGGACCAGTTACGATGACGACAATACGATCTACATGGCTTTTAGGGTCTAAGAAGCAGATATACTTACGGGTGCGATGCCGGAAATATCATGTGATCGCGAAAATGCATTCGATCTCGAGGTGTACAGGACATGACAATAGGACTGCAGTTCGGTGGTATTCACAATCTTCTTCCGACGGAGACCAGTCATCAGGTAGCGCACGCGAGCCTACAAATGGGCAAGACCGGAATCAGGGGAGGCAGTCGCATAAAGACAATGCAACGGTGATTTCTCGGTCCTCAATTTTAATGGACTCACAGTCAGAGACGATATCTCAAATGGACGCCACGAATTTTGCAATGAAAAGAGAATCATCTGATACCTCTTTATCGTCATCTTCACAGTCTAAGACATCGCAAGCAGAGAGAAAGCCAGCAAGTATAAGTCCCGAACAGCGGGACAAAATCAGCAAGAATCTTGAAAAGGCGGTACAAAACACGCAAGAAATTCGATCCTTGACGAAGCCAAGGATCATCGCGTCGGTCACAGCGAATCGGGTTAGAAGTCTACTAGAACTTTTGTTCTCATCTCCGCAGCCAACTCAAACTCGAGTTCTGCCTACATACAATGCATTGGAGCGAAAAGAAGTGGTCACCGGGTCGTCCGAAACTGACATGGACGACGCAAGCTATTTCCCTGAGTTGGACAAGGTAGTGGAAGATAATCGAGCCAGTGAAGACTTTCCGCATCACCAAAATCAGGATGGGACGGCAAGTACATCAAGACACTATGGATTCATGGACCCTGAAAGAAAGGGATCATTACCGCAAGGTATATCATACGCGCCATGCTGGGTACTCTGGCATTATTATTGACTTTCTGCAGAAATAAATCAAGCAACCAGAGCGCTTTTCGTGGACGTTTCGGTACCGACTCTACAAAAGACCGACTTTGTCCGGCTAATAGGAATAGACGCGGGCTGTGGTACCGACGATGAGCGAAGGCGAGCTCGGGAGTTTTTAGACTATCTTGACTTTGAATGTGAGGTTACAACATTTAGTTGCGCGTACTGCCGCTATGTCCTAACATCATTCACAGTCACACAAAAACGCGAAAATCTTTATCGAAGGAAAGGATACTATTTACGATTTAAAACTGTTGAGGCTGCAGAACTTTATCAGAAGAGAACAAGCTCAGTGATACTTTACGGAAAGCAGATGAAGGATAGAACTAGGTTTGTTAGCGTCGGCGCCGATCGCCGTGATTTCAGATTGAAAATGATTGAGAATAGTGTTGGACGCCGGTCGCGAGGTAGATATGTTTTGTTGCATGACCTTCCTTTGTCTGTTACCCCCGAGCAAGTGCGGAAGAGGTTGTCTGAATTTGCTCTTGACGGTGAACCATCTGAAGCTATCAAAAGTCTATCGTCGTATGTTACTGCCCTGAGTTGACGCTGAAAAGACGTATACTGACTTCTCCTTACGCAGGCCGACTTCCCGTTCGCGATACCTTATTCGAGTAGCATCAGAAGATGAGGCGTTCAAAGTCGTATTGAAACTGCAAGGGCTGCCATGGTTTGAAAACGGGTTTGAAGGGATTTGCGTCGAAGTAATTGATTGACTGGAATCAGAGTTAAGTTGGTGCTGATCTGCACTACAGCGTGCTACAAAGTGCATAAGGAACGACTCGGCGTGATTATACAAAGTGATTAAGACAGTCCTCGCCTGTGCGATCTGGGTGGAAATAGGGATGTACGAGCCGGCCGGAGCAAAGAACAAACGCAAAATATGTAAATAGTAGTCGGATACAGGAGGTAAATCCTGTGAATATCACGGTCAATGCTTTGTATATGCAGTCATAGATATATCAATAGACAAATCTGAATATTTCTCACAAAAGTGTTTATTTTGGCCGTCTAGAGATTCTTTTTGTGGGAGATCTACGAAATAGGATCCCGGGTAGCACTGTTGGTCAGGTAGGGGTGAATGGTGCATGAATGGATTTAAGTGTACGCCGCCATGCTCGCGAACATCCAAAATCCGATTATGCTGTATATTCTATAGATTGCCGGGAAGAGCAAGCCTGCGGGGCGCGGAAAGATAGTCTCGTATATAAAATATATGTATTGTATCCTATCGTTGCCTTCTAATTATTCCAAACAACCACCAGCCAACGTATCGAGTTATCTTCCATTTTGACAACCGTCAACCGATTTATCTATATATGCATGTAGTATGCTTCGTCATCACTCTCTACCATGCCATTCCGCCTTAAGTTTCAGGGGTGATCGCAAGTGCCTAACATGGGGCTGCTGTCGCCACGCACCCACACGTCATCGAGAGGTGACGGATGAGGTTTACATCAGCACTGACGTCGCGCCTGCAATCATATTGCACCATCCCCTGTACCACATCATTCGCTCTTTTCTCCACGTCATACGTTCCTCAGCACCGACAGACTCTTAGGCGCAAAAAACACGGACAGAACGATGTCGACAGACGTCACCAGTAAATGGATCCCCGAGAACGAAGCTGTACGTCCTTCCATATCATACACGTGCACATCTCTGAAAAGATACTAACAACAGCCCACGGCAGATCGTTCTGGGCCCATATACGTACCTCGAATCGCATCCAGGAAAGGATATCCGGAGTCTCTGCGTCGATGCCTTCAATTACTGGCTACATGTCCCGGGAAGGTCGCTCGAGATCATAGTGCGTGCTATTGCGATGCTGCATACAGCATCGCTGTTGTACGTCTGCGTTTTCTTCTCTGTACTTAAATGTCGGTCGCGTATAATTGTTGCATGCTGACGATGTGCACGTAGAGTCGACGATGTCGAAGATTCGGGGACACTAAGACGCGGCTTCCCTGTGGCACATAGCTTATACGGCGTCGCCCAGACCATAAATTCCTCCAACTACGTCTACTTCCTCGCGCTCCGAGAACTTTCAAAATTGAATAATCCGGTTGTTTATAAAATATATACAGGTCAGTATAATCTCTCTGGCGGTGGGTAGTCCGAGATCAATCGACTATCGTGAGACTGACAGTCTTGTATTAGATGAAATGATGAATTTGCATAGGGGCCAAGGTTTAGATTTATACTGGCGAGATGCATTGATATGTCCTACTGAAGACGACTACATTGCGATGGTCGAAAACAGTGCGCATTTCTTGTTGTGGATGTCATGGTGCTGATGCTAACATGTGCAGAAACCGGGGGACTATTTCGATTAGCAGTCAAGCTGATGCAGGCTGAATCGGAGTGCAAAACGTATGTGCTGTCAATTACCCTAGTTTTTCATAACTGATGAGAACCAGTGACTTTGTACCGCTAGCGAATTTGATTGGGATATTGTACCAAATCCGGGACGACTACCTGAATCTGCAATCTGATAGGGTCAGTCCAACCTTTGATTCTATATCGTATTAGCTAAAGCTCCTATAGTACTCAAAGAACAAAGGATTTTGTGAAGATCTGACCGAAGGCAAATTCTCATTCCCGATTATTCACAGTATAAGGCACGACAGATCCAACCAACAAATACTTAGTAGGCCTCCCTCGTCGTTCGTCTAACATTAATTGTGTTTGCTAACAGACTGTGTACAAAGACATCCTCAAACAGCATTCCACAGACGACTCGCTTAAAGAATACGCAGTAGCTTATATGCGGAATGTCACCAAGTCATTCGACTATACCGCTCAAGCCATAGCGGAATATGAGGGTCGCTTTCGGAAAGAATTGAAGAGTTTAGATGTTCAGCCGAATCCCATGATCGAGAAGATTCTGGAGAGCTTGCATTCGTCTTCATAGTCTGTATGAGTGAGTTGCTAAGTTACGATGACAAGGGACTATAGTGCAGTTACTAATTTGCGGTATGGCGCACAGGAATGGCATAAATATGTTAACCGACCTCATGTACTGCAATTCATTGATTAGAATTTTGGCAATTGTATCTATAGTATGTACGATTGGTGAATCACGGAATCATTATTATTTCTTTACAATTACACAGTGCATATATAAAATGATTGACACAGTAAACAATTCACTTGAAGAGCTTTCTGAGCGAGATTTGGCCCTCGTCGTTTCGAGACAAGACCTTGGCGACAGCAAGCTCAAAGTCTTCCTGCGTGACATGGATTCTCCGTTCTCGCAACGCATACATGCCGGCTTCCGTGCAGACCCCCTTGACTTCGGCACCACTGCATCCGTTCATCTTTTCTGCGATCCTGCGCAGGTTGATGCCGCGAGTGAGATTCATCGACCGGGAATGGATTCTCAGAATATCGGTCCGCGCCTCGAGCGTAGGTGGCGGAAACTCGATTTTTCTGTCAATCCGGCCCGGTCGGAGTAATGCTGGGTCTAAGATATCCAATCTGTTCGTCGCCATGATGACTTTAATATTCTTTGTCGACTCGAATCCGTCAAGCTGGTTAAGTAATTCCAACATCGTCCGCTGGACCTCTGAGTCACCGCCGCTGCTGCCTTCAACACGACTGGACCCAATCGAATCAATCTCGTCCATAAAGATGATACTCGGTGCGTGCTCGCGGGCCATGACGAAGAGTTCGCGGACCATACGGCTGCCCTCGCCGATGTATTTCTGCACCAATTCGGAGCCGCTGACACGGATGAATTTGCACTCAGTATGATGCGCGACTGCACGCGCGAGGAGAGTCTTCCCGGTTCCTGGCGGGCCATATAGCAAGACGCCCTTTGGCTGCGTGATGCCAAGGGATTCGAATAATTCGGGATGCTTGACTGGTAACTCGATCACCTCCTTGATCTCCTTGATCTGTTTATCCAAGCCGCCTACCATCTCATACGTGCTATCCGGTACCTTCTCAACCATCATAAGCGACACCAACGGATCGACTTTGTTGGGTAAGATTTGATATAACTGGTAGGTGTCAGAGCGTAGACATACTCGTAGTGACGGCGTAATCTTCTTGATGTCGATGTCAGACGAAATGTCGACAACGTATTTACCCTCTGGCTGGACTTTGACAAGAACTTTGGTCTTGCCCATGGCTTTGACGACCTCCCCGACATAGGAACCGGGCTCTTGGAGTAGCTGCAGCTCTTCGCGGAGAAGACGGACTAGCGAATAGTTAGTCGTCGAATTCGATAGAAGCCATGATCAAAATAATCGAATCGAATCCAGGACGTACCTTTGGCATTCAAGGCATTCCGTTGCGCTTCTAAGCGTCGAAGATTCTGCGTTTTTTCATTTATCTGAAGCTCAGTTTCCTCGATCTTCTGGGTGTAATACTGTGGCAATAGTTAGACTAACCAATCCCACAAACACATTCCAACCCGCCACGATTGCAAAACATCAGTTATAAAGTAAATATATCGGCACGTACGGGCTTAATACCACTTTCTCTCGTGATGGAAAGCGTCATTGTGATAATTTATTGCTGATTGTGTTCGAGATGAATCTACTCCTCTGAGTGGTGTCTGTCAGTGTGTTCGACTGAAGTCATCCACACAAACCTTAATCTGTGCCAGTGTTCCCAACACGAGGACTATCGACGACGGGCGATAACAGGTGGATCCGTCATATTGAACGTACAATTCAATCCCGTATTGATTGTTGTCAGTACTATTTTGAAGGGACAGCGGGCTCAATGAAAAGATAGCGTTTTGCTATGTGATCGGGAAGAAACTAGAATATTGCATTGCGAATACGGCAGAGTAGTCATAAGAGGTTAGTGTCTCTTCCATCGCTTCCGTCTCTTCGCGTCAAATATATATATATTCGCATTTGGTATAGACGACACGGATACGTGTGAATTGTATTAGAATTGGCGACAGTATGGACTCGACGCAGCAGGAGTTGGAAAAATTTAGATATGACTGGCAGAAGGAGGTAGAAGAGATGAAGCGCCACGACCCGCGATTTGGGGAAGAGACATCGTCTAAACTTGCGAGACGAGGTAGTAAGGGTGAGCGTACAAATACAGCGCAGAATGTGGCTGCACAGAAGACATCGCCGGTGATATCATCCTGGCCAGGTGAACGGCGGCAGGCCAGTGAGGACGAGGATGTAGAGGACGAGATGCTGCAGTCGTCAATGGAGGAATTGGTGCAGGATATTGCGCAGATGGACTTGAATTCTGAGTTGGAGTTGCGGGAGGTCACATCTGCTGTTCCTGTACCGGATGAAGCACTGCGATTTTCACGGAAGGATAAAGGAGCCCATGCAGAAGTGGATACGGGGCCAGCGAGTAAGTCAGACGGAGTCACAAAGGAAGACCCGGAGGTCAGTCGTGCACAAAGAGCATTGAAGATATATGAACTCGCTGTCGAGAAGGAACGAGACGGCAATTTATCAGATGCGCTAAAGTTTTATCGACAATCATTCAGACTTGACGACAGCGTCGACAAACTGTACAAGAACAAGCACTTTCCCAGCAGTGCATTTACAAAGCGCGCACCTTCGCCATCAAAAAAGGCGACCACGTCTACGCTGCCGACGGACAAGACGACGTCGCTGCTGTCAGATTATTCTCATCTGGAAGCTGAACCAGAAGACCAAGCTCTACCGTCGCCGCTGATAAAACTTCCTAACGAGATTACAAACACGATCCTGAGGACACTCGCTGTTCTCGACCTCTCGTCGTTTACAAAGACATCATACACCTGCCGGAAGCTTGCTTTTTTGGCATACAGTGACAGCATGCTTTGGCGGAGTCTCTGCATGAAAGAATATCCGAAAATGACATACGAAGCACTAGTGGACGAAAATGAAGCCATACACCTCTGGAACGACAACTGGCGACTGATGTTCCTGGAGCGTCCGCGGATCATGTTCAATGGGATATACATCAGCACGTGTAACTACCACCGATACGGAGTGTCGCACTCATGGAACGTGCCGATACACATTGTCACCTACTATAGATATGTCCGATTTTTTGACGACGGCACTTGCATAACGCATTTGACGACGAAGGAGCCGATTGAGGTTGTGCCGGAATTCCACCGACACCTGATGAAACGGGGTATGTTCAAGGGCACTTGGCAGATGTCCATAGACGGGCGAGTCCGGATCGAGTCACAGTCACCCGTCGCAAAGTACCTGTTCTTGCAGGAGCTGGATGTGGGTATCCGAATTTGGTATTGGTATGCTGAGTTGGGCTGATGGATAATAGATCAAATCGGCGGGTCGTGGACGGCACAATAGACTGAACTGGGTGGGCTTCTGGAGTATTAACAGAGTTACAGCCGATAGGATGGAGTTTTCGCTACTGCACGACAAGCCCTTTTATTTTTCACGCGTGCTTTCGTATGACCGGGAGTCCAAGTCGTTGTTTGCGGAAGCTGGGCCGAGTTCTGCGACTGCCGTTCATCGAAGTGCAGATGGTGTTGTTGTGGTATAGTGTATATAGTGAATTAGCATTCCAATGGCAATATTAGGAGAGGGTTCATGAGAATATGCAGTATCTGTGTATTCACGACACTAAAATGTGGCCTCCTGCAAAGCGCATTCAGATACATATATGGGGCCCTGTCAGGAGATAGTCCCTGGTGTCCGCAAAGCGCGTGACTGAGCACGTATTAGCACGCAGTTCGCATTACATATATTTACACTTAGCAAAGTCGGCGATCCATTGCCGTCCCCTTTATGTCGCTTTTCACGATCGCGGCAAGTGGTGGTTTCCGAATTTGCGGCCAGACTGTGGCGATCTGGAAATCCGCAATACCAACAGAGATCGAAATATGCAGGATAAACGCTGTTTGACTAAATCGGCGGCTTAAGAAAGTTTTGATAAATTGTTCCAACCCCCCCCCCTCTCTCTTTCGAACCAAGGCCGGGTTTGTGGTTAGGGCAAGGTAGACACACACAGCCACCACCGCCACGGATGAGCATGTGCCAAGGCTGTGCAGCGATGGCCGTCACAAGACGGCGACGAGCTTCGTCCTTTTTACTCAGCCAGCACTGGACACGCTATTGAGCACCAGTATTATCGATACCTATTATTCCGCACAATCTACTTGTCATACTATCGTCCTGTGTCTGTCCGGATCTGTTTGTCCGGATCCACGACGTTCGCAGTGCCAACAGTTGGCCTCGTCGATCCGCTGTCGCTGCCTCATCTTCATACTCTCATATACGCTACGTCGTCCTTGTCTGCGTCTCCACCCAATGCTAAGGGCTCTCTGGACGCGATGACTTCGACGACTGCAAGATCCTCACGCCAGCCTGATATCGATGTCGCCTCGACTCAGTTCCGCCGCTCTGTCGCGCCCGACGACCCGTTCCTGGGGCGTCTCTCGCCTGGCCCGTTTTCCGCCGACGTGTCCCCAGCATATTTAGAACATCCTCAGTCTGTGTCGTCCGCTTCGTCCATACCGTCCATCACGATCCCCCAGCACCCGCCTCCTCTCCTGCAGGGCACGCCCCTACTCGACGACCGCGAGAGCCTCGCGTACTCCGACTTCCTTGACAAGCTCGCCCTAGACTCGGATTTCATCTTCGATCCCGTCCTACCTGAGAATTTACCTACCTGGCCCTTCCCGTCTTCTGCGGCCTCTCCTCCGCCAATAGCGGGTGCTGGCTTCCCGCCACTACCGCACACCCCGTGCAGTCCCCAAGCAGATACGCACTTTGGCGCCGGCCCTCCACTTGCGAACGGGAAGGCGAAGAGCCAATCTGTGGCTGAATTCACCCCGTCTTGGCCGTCTGGTCACCATCCCCACACTTCATCACCTGTACAGCTGCCCTTACTACCGGCAGCGGAGATTGTCGGACCGCCGCTGACCCTGGACGCCATCAGAAGCGGACACATTACGGCCGAGGAGCGCGCGATATTACTTCGCGCAGCGCACCGGCAGCAGGGTCTCGCATGGGGCTCAGACCCGCGATTTTCGAAGTCTGGCTTCAAGTTGAATCCAGAGCACACAGAAACGCAATCCAACGCTGGGCAGAATCATAGGCGGGCCCATAGTACTAGTGAGAGCGAGCATGTCGCTGCTTCTGAGATATTGCGGCAAATGAGCCAGGATGGGGCTGTATGGCATCCCGACCGCGCCAACGAGAAAACACAGAACCCACTGCACGGGATCCCGCCGTCTATATTACATGCCCAGCAACTCCCCGCCCAGTCGTCCTCATCTTCCGTGTCGTCGTCCGACAGTCCACACGCGGTGTCCCCAGACGCCGTCGGTGCCCAAATAAAACGGAGCTTGGTATCACTCTCACCAGAACTGAGGGCCTCCTCGATAAAATCCGACACCCCGGTCCCTGGGCAGCAAAAGCGTGCCCGAAGAGCATCCCCAGAGTACGATGACTTGTCCTTGAATCAAAATCGGGAGCTCCTAACCGAAGCACAACGCCGTAAGAACCACATCTCGTCGGAAAAGAAACGGCGGGATATAATCAAACAAGGTTTCGATGAGTTATCGCATCTTGTGCCTGTATTACGGGCAGGTGGATTCAGTAAAAGTACGGTGTTGGGCCACGTCGTAGATTTTTTAAAGGACTTGGAAAGGAAGAATCAGGAGCTTAAAGCTATTGTTGAAAAGTTGGAAAAAGAGAGGACATCTTGAGGCTTAAGATCTTATGATACAATTATGGATCAGTAACGAAATTATGCGCCATAATGGTGCTCTGCTATTGCAGTATGTGTTGTGTGAGTACGGTCATTTGGAGTATGGGGTCTTCGTCTTTGTAAATGGTTTAATGGCGTATTTCCTTGGCGTCAATTGTCTTTATTTGCTTTTATATATAGTTTAATTGTTTTAAAGGAAGTGTATGAAAGTGCATATTTACTACATGTAATTATTTATTTTCGAGGTCAATACTAGCGAGATTTCTTTGCGCGGAGTGTACACCTTTCAAATTTGGTCGTGCAATCAAACATATGATCTAGTTGAATATTGATAAAGTCGACACACACATATTTATATCATAATGACAACCAATAAAGCAACGTAACAAGCGTCACATTGTTATATACTAAACTCAACAACTACTACTCTCTGCAGACAGAGAAAGAGAATAACAAAGAATTAGGAAATAATATACCAGCGTAAGAACAAAAAAAATTCCCAGCACCAACTAGAACCAAAGAGACACAAAACGTGTCATAAACAATCCCAAATAACGGAACTAAATATAACACAATCATGAATCAACTTGACGGAAGCTGGGTGGCTGACAATGATGGTTGCAAGGATGATGATGGCGATGATGTTGATGAGTATGCCTGTATTTTGATTTCGTTTTACCAAATGATGATGATGATGCCCATTGCAATGTCTACATGGGTCTAGTGCATGGTGGTATGATCCACAAGAAGCGAGCAACCCTCTTACACCTCAGAATCTTTGCTGTATATTATAGTAGCCAAAGGACCGCTTTGGCTCTCCCATCTCGTTCGAAACACTCATATCCCGAAGCCAGACAGCATCCCGGGAATAATGAAAACAGGACTGCCACCAATGATATCCTGCGGTACGGAAGATAACTGCGCCTCACCTGTCGTCCCGCTAAACCAGAACCCGCACATCACCACGAGGTAGCTCAGGAGCAGGATAGAGCCTTTAAAATAGTTACTCCGGCCCTCCGCGTAGATGTAGGAAAGTAGGAAAACGCAGAGTACCACGACGACTAGATCCCATCGCGGGAACACCAAGCTTATAATCATCAGCCACTAACTTATCAACCATGATAACAGTCGAACTCACCTGAATGTGTAATCTCGCAAGTTCTCGTTCGCAGTGTAGTTCCACACACTGAACAAGATCAAAGCCGGGATTTGCAGCAAACAAACTTGCAGCACATACGCAGACCCAATTTCCATACTCAAGGCAATATTCCCATTCATAGCGAACGAAATGGCATTCAAGAACTCCGTCGTATTCGGCACCAGCGCGAAAAGAGTGATACCGAGGAACTTCTCGTCAATAGCGACCGAGTCTAGAACAACGTCGACTGTGTCAACGAGGATCTCTGCGATGACGGCGTATAAGATCGTTGCACCAAGGAGAATGATTGTGGACTTTAGCCTGCTCCAGTTCGGCGCATCGTGCCCACCGCCCGCATGCTGCTCCTCGGCGTGCGCGTCGGTACCAACTGGCAACGGCGATCCTAGCTCTAGTGCAACGGTAGATGACGCTGGCCGCTCGTGGATCGGAAGCTTCGATTTGGTTGAACCAGCCTTTGATCTAATCAGATTCCGAAGCGATCCCCGACGCAACGTCGTACCAGTCGAAGTAGCACTAGGAACCGTCAAATTAACGCCTCTAGCTGTCGGCGTCGCGTCAGTCTTTATTAACGTCGTCGTCTTTGAATCTGCATCGGGTATCGGCAATTTCATTGTCGCCAAAGGCGTACCGTTCGCATCCGTGCGTAAATCGATAAGAGGCAATTCCTGGACAGGATCAGCGCGCTGACCACCAAGTAGCGGAATCTTGAATTTATGGCTATTAATACCACTGCCCATGCTATTACTAGATCCATAAACATCATCATAAGAAAAGTCATATACCCCTAATGCAGTCGAACCGCCGTCCGCAGGCAACGTTGCGCCGTCTGGCTGCCCGGAGGAAACGGTCACGACGGGTTGATTCGACGATGACGGATTGGTCTGCCAGATCATGGCCGCGTGTGTGCGCAACGTGAACCACAGACCAATGACGTACGATATGAAAAGAAGGACAGCGCAAATGTATGTGAACGGCTTAACTGCCGATTTGTAGAAATCGTCGTTCATAAGGGGGTCCAGGAAGAACTGGCAACGACGGCACGTAGCATTGACTCCGTCAACCGGCTCTGGGGTTTCTCGAGAAGTGCACGGAACACAATTGAGCTGATACTACTCAAGGATTAGGGAGATGTATATCATTCAGCACAAGGTAACTCACCGATCCGTAAATCTGGTAAAATAAAGTTGGTGCGAATGCGCCAATCACGGCAAACAATAACATGGTAGAGCTCACACCCGCGGACTTTGGATTATATCGCTGCGTCTTGCGCTTAATCGCGCCAGAGCACATGGATAAACCGGGCATGACCAAGACACCAGCCAAGATACTGCCGATCACACTACCTTCGACGAGTCGACCCTTGCCCTCAGTGAGCGCAACGCAGTACAAAAATACTTCAACAATGGTCGAGAAGCACGCATTGATCGCCGCACCCATACCCATTGATGACTGTGCGGAAATAGAGGCAACGGCCTGTCCGATGAAGTAAGCGAGCGGAATAACGGAGCTCAGTGCAAGCACGAAAATCACGCCAGGAACGGTAATAAATGTGGACGAACCAAGGATTCTGGAGATGAGGTACTGATCGAAGATGGTAAACACGACAACAAACATCAGATTCATGAGGAAAACGTTGGTACCGTCGACTGTATATTTGTAGTAGTTCCAGCCAAACGCACGGTATGTACACACCAAAATTGAGGTATTTTCGAACGACTCTTCGTTGCGTGTCAATGGACCGTCGTGATGGAATGATAACACGAGAGGATGTCGTCGCAAATGTGAGCAGAGGTGAACAGTGACACGTGCCATCGGTATCGCAAAGACCATGAACCAACAGATGGCTGCGACAATCAGCAATGCGGGATAGACAAGTACATAGAACCACAAATAGAAGATGATACGGCCCAGGTTCCACTGGCCACGCCCAAACAAACGCCGCTTAGTCGCATATGGCATGCCAGACTCGATCGACGTAACCGACACTGCAGACGAGGAAGCCGTTCCTTCTTCGCGAGTAGCTCCCGTACCATTGGCGTCGTCGTCATTAGGACCGCCGAACGAGTTCAGCAAGCCGTCAGTCTCGTGTATCGGCTCGAGGCCACCAGACTGGCGTCGCGATCGATGTGAAGGTTGGCGTGAGCTCGGTCCAAAGAAGAGCCGGCCACGATCGTTACCTGTTCGCCATTCTTCATATTCACCGAGCGACCTTCCCTCGCCTTCGTCCTCAAGTGCGTAATGTTCATCCTGGTCGAGCTGCACAAACTTTCCGAACGGAAAAACAAAATAGTTCGCGAGGGCATAGAACGCTCGGCCATATTCACGGGCAGACGCGCTCCAAAAGAAGAATACAAAGCAAAATGAGGCTGGTATTTGGATGATGATCCATAGAGGAATACCGAATATGAAGGACCAGAGGTAATTTCCGACCGAAACCACCCAAGAGACCTTCTTACCTGGCGCGGAATGGATATCGCCCTCGGCTATACGTTGGACCGAACGAGACTTCTTGTACAAAGCAGGCTTCCAGATACGAATACCAAAAGGATGGGTCTCGTTGATGGCATCTTGACGCTCGCGGAGAGTGAATGACTCTATGGATGCGGTGTCGGATGAGTCGTCAAACTCGTCGTCACCGTCTGTTGTGTGGATGAGGGTGCTACCGGAGTCGTCACCGTCGTTCTCGTCGGTATGCTCTGTAGGAGGCGAGACATCATCTGGACGGAGACTGTCCTGGGAGGCTACCTGGTCGCCGGCGTCGCGGCCATGGTGATGGTGGACGTGTACACGGGATTCTAGGACTGGGGTGGCAGTGGCACCAACTGATGGGTCGTCAGTGAAATGAACCGTGGCGAGAGAGGGTCTGTCGTGCCGTTGGCGAGAACGTCTTCGAGAGCTGCCTGACCTGTGGTGGGCGGAGGAGGATGCCCTGTCGATATCTAGCTCCTGCCGCGCATCCTCTACAGAGAAAGATCTGTGAGCGACTGACGGCCGCCGAGTCGTGTGATCCATTGTGGAGGCGAGAGCGTCCGGAGTACGCAGAATGAAGAGAAGCAGAGAATGAAGTGCTGATGTGGGCGGACAGGTAGAGTGGAGACGGGATGAACTGGAGTGGGACGTTTGATGACTGGAACGTGTGGCCTGTGAGTGGTCTGGGAACACAACTTCCAACAAAAACGTAGCCTGCTCACTAAGGGAGGCGCCGCACGCGCATTCATTTGGCGAAACTAATTTCCGGGTAACTCCTCCGGCTACATTCGCATCGCATTCTCTCGACTGTGTCCGCTTATTGGGTACGAATAAGGACATCTGCTTCTAAGCAGTGTACTATGCTATTGACAGATAACAGATCAATATGTACATTGTAGGAAATCAACGTCATGGCACACAATAATTCACAGTATGACGAGTACGTGGGAAGATGACGGCTGCGATTGCGTCACTTTGCGCCACCGTCAGTGCTCGTTATCGATAGCCGCATGATGCTACGGAAGTCCCGATTAAGCTTACAATATTTATTCTTTCTTCCATAACTATTCCTATCCATGACACATGTAATGACCATTACATTACTCGTCGCGTGTTGTTCTACAAAAATTCACGATCAGCATAACAACTGTCATATCACGAATCCAACGTTTGTCGTCCACTCAGAACGGATGATCCGTAACAACCTTGTCCGTCCCACATATGACATTCCCAGTCTTTAAAAAGTACTCATGCTGCCCATAATATCTCGACCAGATGATAAGTCCGTCAGCTAACCCTTAGACAAAATGTAACCCGTCCAGCGACTAATACGCGAAAAAAACGACCAGAGGGAGGATCGAACTCCCGATCTTACGGTTAACAGCCGTACGCCTTAACCAGCTTGGCCATCCAGTCAAATCTATCTGCAAACCCCTACGATCGGAGCAGATTTAGTAAACTTAATGCAGGGTTAGGGTAATCAGCCCTAACCAAACGAATGAGACGATGACTGTGCATGTCGATGAAAGTTTTGCAAATTTTTCTGCATATAATAATTATAACTACATACGATACTACATATTTAATATAAATGGTTAGGGCCTGCGAATCACTTGCTTTAGTGGTGAACGTTATTAAAAAAATTGACGAAACTCAAGGCACGGGATCTCAGAGTAGAGACTCGCAGATTCCCGACCCCCTGAAAAATTTAGACGGCTTTTGTAGTTTCGCGTCAGATTTGGATTAGTGAACACATCGATATCAAAGTCTGTAAGTCGAAGCAAGTAGCAGATATACCAGAATGGCATATAGAATTGCGAAACGTTTGACGATATAGTGACCTACAATGAGTTCAGCCATACCACCTGCACCGACGATGACGTCGGAGCAGGCGTCGAGATATTTGCGATCTAAAACAGAAGATATCGGTCCCTTAATAGATTTTGCGCATGGTCTAATAGATGAGCGATACACGAACCTATATTTTCCTCGAAAAGAGGAGTTTTTGATGGACTGGTGGTTTGATAGAGCGGAGATCGGAATGAAGAAGTAGGTACTTTCAATTTTGGTCAGGATGCCAAATGGGTGTACTCACACGCTTATGTGGTATAGTGGAGATTATTGGAAGATTTTCAAAACTATATGGACTTCACTCGACACAGACTCCCAACGTCAAATCTACCACCGCCATAAATTTCTTGATAACATAAAATCAACACTAGGCTGGATTGCTTCGGAGGTCGCAGCGAACGATGACCAGAACAAGGAGAGACTTGCAATGCTCTCTTCAGTATTCAATTCTGTCGAATGCGTTGAACAGGCAAATATATGGTTACGATGTACGACGGAAGTTATGATGTCCGTTGTGATAGATTATTTGAAGATCGTTAGTGTGATTCCAAACGCAGCTATGGAGTCGTGGTACCGCTTAATTTTTATCATATATGAGAACGCACTATATGGCGTGTCCAATTTCAAGAAGGTAAATTCACCTACTACTTCTCTTCCACAGTCGCACTTATTTACTTGAAACCAAAAGATATCGCAAAGCTTCTCGAATAGAGGTTTATTAGCCTCGTTCACAGTCTTGAAGGAAGTTGACAGTCAAACCAAACTGCACGAGAAACTCAGCGATATTCTTCGCGACTTGGTGTTTAGTCCATCCGTAATCAAAGACAATGAGAACCAGCCATTCAAGAATTTATGTGATGCCTTATCCCAAATTCCAGGTATCAAGCAGGGTGTGTCTCAACTTCATTGTCCAATACAGGCCGCGAGACTAACGACTACTGCAGACGGTGTATTCCTCGGGCATGTGCTCTCACTTGGTCTGTCCAAGTTTGGGAAAACGAAGCAACAGGCGTTGATGCCGAAAATGTGTGAAGAATTACTCAATTTCGCACCCCAAACTGCGCAATATATCCTCTATCAAGCCAAGGATCATGATATCACAATCTCGTCAGAAATGCTGACAAAAACATTACTTATTCAACAGCCCATAGACTGGAATCTGGCAACGATGGTCCTCGATGTTGATGCTGACGCGGTGTTTCCGTTGGTGGAAGGATTGATGGACGATCAGTTACGGAATTCTGACAAGAGCCCGGAAATTGTGTGTTTTGTATGCCATATCGCAGAGGCATATACCAAGATCCGAAATTTACAGCGGTTTATCAATATTTGGAGGAATACCTTAGCTGGGGGCGTACCAGAGACTAGCGTGCTAGCCAGTGAGGATCTCGTCCGGGCAGTTGCGACACAGATTTCCGGAAATTGGACAATTCATCAGCTATATCCGATTTTTGTGGAAATTATTCCTAGAGATGAGACTGGTGATCTTGTCGAAGGTGATTTATTACCTTTGATGGCGATTACAATTGGCGCATCATTATTGCAAGATCCCTTACCTGATTCGCTATTGTTGAAGGCTGAACGACTGTATTCATTGCTGGATTCGGACGCTTTACAAGGAAACTATCTAACGTGGAGATTGAAGTACCTAATTCTTTCCATGCACAAAACTATGGTCAAATCAGTCATCAAATCATCATATACCGGAGCCTCTGACATTGCATCCACTGTCAAATCCCTAGTCAATCCAGATAAGAGGGTTAAAGATAGACGGATATCATATTTCAAATTACAGATCATATTTAGAATAGCAGAGTTCAAGTCATGGACTGGCTTTTCCCAAGTCGCACAATGGCTTCTCGATGTAATGGACAGGAAGTCATATTCGAGTTGGGACCAGGATATTGCGCATATTGGCAAGGGGAACTTGCCCGCTGCTCTTGCTTATTGCATTATAAATAGATGGCTTGTGCTTGTTGAGTAAGCATTATGACTATTTAATGGTGCTTCCCGTCAGTTCTGACATTGACATAGACACCGCTTTGAGATTGCGCAGATCAAGAGATTAGTAACCAGCTTCTGGAATTTGGGCATGCATAGTGACGAGCTGTTTACCAATGTTTGGAGAAGACTTATCACGTCACCTGTCGCGCTCGAGCAGATTAAAATCAAAGGTATACCGTCGTATTTATTTTGTAAGGGGAGTACATTCTAATATGAAAATAGACTGTATTGCCTTACAATTACAATCTCAGTTTGAAATCCAAGAATTCGACCACAGAACAGAAACTATCAACAACTTGAAACCTTCTACAGCTTCCACACTCTCTACCGAGCAAGAAGAATCTATGCGTAAAGTTATAACCTCCCTCTTGGCATACCCAATTGAAGCATTAAGGAGATCGCGTCGAGAGAGGATTTTGGACTATTTACTTCTTGTCGATGCATCCTCTAGTTATTCATTGAGCTTGGAGTGCCGAAGGCTGACAAGAAAACTGTTGATGGTTCCGAGTATGACAGCGATTTTGGTATGCATTATTTTTTTTGGTGTACTATAATTTTGATTTAATTATGTTTTTAGCAAAGCAATCCTGCCGGGTTAGCGTATCTTGTCACCAGGCTAAACAGCACTCAAGATACACTTTTGGAATCGATAACAGTCGATATTGTCAAACAAGTCTTCAAACACTCTTCGAGCGGTGATTCACAGGACAAAAGAGCCCTACTGGACGCGTTAAATGCGACATCGTATAATGCCGTAATGCAGAACGTGGAGAAGTTGAATATAGGATATGTCAGATTGTTTTCGATATCTAGTTCATTTTTGGAGAAAATTGGTGGATTGGATGAGTTGCCGGGTCGACTGGTGGCAGTGAAAGGGAAAATAGTCGAGTACATTTCTACTGTGAAGAAAGATGATTTTGTTATGATGCGATCCCTGGTATTGTCTCTATCAGAGATTTATTCGCTTTTGGATCCAAAATCACGCGGTAAGCGCTCTTCGATATTGAGCCGCCGCAATGTTTGCTGACTAATATGTACAGGAACATTACCTACGACAGTGTTGTCTCATGTCTCAATTGGCATCAGTTTTATCAATTCCAATGCTGGTGACACGTTTAATGCTGAAATATGCGGCGAGATAGTGCAAGCGATATTTGAACTCTTTCTTCTCTCCTCTCCCCAGAAAGCGCATGACGAACTCACTCGCGCCCAGTATATTGTGTCTTACTTCGTTGCTTTGCATGACCTATCGACCAGAATCGCTACCGTGGACTGCAAAATGATCCGGAAACTGTTTCAAGAGAATGCAAAGTCGTGGAGCGCAAGTATCTATGGTGAGATTGTTGATGAACTGGTTCATATTTCGTTTCCGGCAACAGATTACAGCCAGGGTAGATATATCGAAGCATTGGCCTGTTTGATTACGCTTGGCGGATCAGGTGCGTTACATACAGATCTTAACTGATGGGAAGCTAATTGTAGTAGAACATTACGCGTTCCTCGTTAAGAAGATGTCTTTAATCTGTTGTTCTCTGGTTTTAGGATTAGGCAAAATAACGAGCTCGAAGCTGTTTTTAAAGATTTTGCATATGTTTGAGAGCGTTCTGAAGGAACAGCCGTCACTCGTTTCTCCCTTGGTGTTCGAACAAATGAGTATCTTGTTGATAGTCTCCACGTCCCGCTCAGGTCCGTCCTTTATCGATGAATACGATATTGACGAAGTGTATCTAAGTCTTTGCTCCGTAACGTCCACCGTTCTGCTTTCTTTCAGCAAATTCCTCCGAGGCCACCACAACTTGGTTATTCGTCTTTTGCAGAATCTCCTTTATCCCCTTTGTGTACCTCGCCTAATCGGTTCGAACAGGCGCATTGAGAAATCGATTCAGAATCACTGGAAACGCGCAGCCTGGTTGTCTCGTACTTCCGCATGCTCGGCATCTTGCGCATTAGCATATTCTCGATTAATATCTAACTTCTGCGAACCACCCGCGCGATCCTGGAAAGACTCTCGAAAACGAATATTAGCCGACTCGCACGGAACGTCATCATTCTCTCTTTCTTCCGCAGCTGGTGTTTCTCGCCGCGCACTCTCTAAACACGCGCCGTATTTGTTAGTTGAGTACTGCTACGCGAACTTGAACTACAATTTCGATCCTGATACACGGCAGGCATTGACGCAGGGTATTTACACGCTGTTTGACTCATTGGGACAGAACGAATTGAAGATAGCGAATGCGGCGTTAGATGAGGCTGCTCGTGCAATCTTCAAGACTGCGTATGGTGATTATTTGAAATTTGGCAAGTGGCATGAGATTTAGAGATCGTGATGTACATTAAATGTATTATAAATGCCAAAATTAAGGCCCAATATGGTATCCAAACTTGTATACACTGTCCAATATCGTACACCAAACTAACAGATGACTTACAGACCCTTCGCATTCCTAATAAACATCTGAATTTTCTCCAGATCCTGCTTTCCGTCGGTTTCGACACCACTAGAAACATCCACACCGGCTACGTTGGGGATCTTGACCGCGGCGGCAACATTATCAACCGTCAATCCTCCGGCCAACATAAACGCGCCACTTCCAGGTAATCCATCCCAGCTAATCTTTTGGCCTTCACCACCTGCACCACCATCTAGCAGTGTCACGGCATGCAGTCCGGGCGCCATCAAATCGTCTTCACCGGGCCCGAACTTCTTGATCACAGGAACCGGTATCTCTCGTGTCCACGACAACGGTTCCGAGCCATGCAACTGCACGATATCAAGGTCGTATTCCTTCAGCAGCCGAAGCACCTCATCCAACGATTGATTCCTAAACACACCCACGACCAACGGCGCACGAAGCCTAATCTGCTCAACATGTCCCTCGAACCAGTCCGTGGGATCGTCTGTCAACGCCACGTCATGGGGAGGTCGGGACTCCCGAAACTCGTGAACCGCGCGGGAAATGGCTTTAGCTTGGTCTGCTGAAACGGTGCGTTTGAGATCCGGGACAAGAATCATGCCGATTAAGTCTGCGCCCGAGGAGATCGCACATTGGGCTACTTCTACTGTTCTAGTGCCGCAGATTTTGACAATGGGTGTACACAGAGAAGTGGTGGAGACTGTCATGACTGGCCTTGCAGATGACACCAATTTATAATGTTAAGCTCTAGAATTGAGGATAACGCTTGCCCAGTTGGCTTGGGCGGAATCAGAGGCGAAGTTCGATGGCAAGGCTTCACGGATGATGAATCATTTTGTCGCCAGTAAAGCCGCACGCAGTTTGAGGGGCCGGTACCGCCGCACTTAAACGTTAAACATCGCGTTGGAAAGTGAAAAACATCGTGAACATCTAACAGTGTCACGGTATCTACTTGGCACTTTCGCGTCTCTCATTAAGAAGAAAGGCTGATAGTGAATATTTCTCCATGATCGCACTTAGCACGCCTCAGAGTGCGATCGCGCCATCCCATGCGACACAAATCAACAGCAGCAATATCAAGCAACATGATCAACAATCCGGCGACTATGATAGTGGAGAACTGATATCTGATCCCGAACAGAGTCGGACGTTTTTTTTATTGCATGCCAAATTTCCCGTTGTGTTTGTCCCCTTTATCAGGGAATTGAAGAAACTTGGGCCTGAGGCGTATGGCATTCTTCTGAACATGAAAACATTCATGCAAAACCTCCCGCGTGGATTTCGAGATTACGATGTTTCGCCGGATGACCCACAGGATATTTATCTACTTTCCGATCTCTGCCTATATGCGCCAAGGGAGGAGGACGGTGAAGGCGGGTTTTACGTTCCGAAGGGTCATCATGGACGAATAATCCCGAACGAGAGAAATACGTTTTGTGTACAATGGCGGTATGAGTATGATGGCTGGTCTTTCCTTGGTCGGGTTCTTGAGCATGCGGCAAGAATATCTCCGACAGATGTTATAGTGGAGGAAATTGTCTCTTTGATCTCCACTACCATACGGAGCTTGGAAAATTACGCCGCAATGGATATGCTGGAATCCTTGTGCACGAAACTACGGCTGGAAGATGACGTGATTAACATCATCGGCAGCGTTCTCACAAATGCGATGCAGCGGAAAAATGTGAATGTAAGTGTTGCTGCAATTGATTTCTTCACAGCGTTAATCCCAGTGCTGCCGCATAAAGTTTGGGAATTCCTCAGTAATTCAAATCTAATTGATCGCAACGGACAAGGTGGAATGGCGGCTTTTATATTATCATCTGTTGAAATTATCTCTGGAGACTATAGGTTTACGCTGGCGGTAATACAGATGGTAAATGTGCTAGTCAAGGACGCAGTGATTGGGAAGTTTTCAACCTTAATCGAGCCGGCGGTGCGAACGAATGTGTTGTTCCAGTTTGCGAGACACTTGACGAATATTTATGAAAGCTTTCTTTATTGGAAGTACGAGAATCTGTCTCATCGTTTGGATATTGGTAAGTTGAGACGTTTTACAATAGGGCGTATAAGAATTAACGCTCGTACAGCAATCTCGATATCAGATCTATTTTCAAATTTATTACTAGCAGTATACGGCATCGACGAAGCGACTGATGGCATCAACAAAATAAACGGAGTGCTCGTCCCCGCTTCTCAACATATGCTGGACAGATTCCTGGTATCAGACGGCAAGAACCTTCGCAGTATACAGCCCATCATTGGATCGATTGAGGCTTCAACACGAAGTCTAGAAGCATTGACAGCCGACCCAGAATTACTCAACCGCAACTACGAATGGATCGAAGCGGCATTGATTTTTGCCGAGAAGTTGACACGGGCGAGAACACTTGTGAAGCGAGCTCCATCCCAACTTGAGCGCAAATTGTTCGGCTTGGCGCCTGCTTTGACACAGCTATTCGTCCGGGAGAGTGTACTTCGATTTAGAATTATGAAGTTGCTGAACAGTATGGTGGATAGTGAATGGGACGGTACGGAAGCCCCATCGTTGTTAGCGCACTTGGGACCTGGATCATCCATAACGTTTGTCAATGCCTTGAACAAAGCTCTGGAAAGCAAGCGCGACATGAATACACAAAATGAGATTGCAAGGTTTGCTTCAGTTGTTTTTAGCACAAAGCAGCAAGGTCTTTCAATTCTACTATTGACAGGAAAAGAGCTTGGAACCGACAGCGGCGAAGAGACAAAGGGCAGAGACGCAGCAGCATCGCTAGTACAGGCTTTGGAAAAGAAAGCAGAGCAGTTTGAGGAATTACCTGTAGAGTTATCAGTTAATATTCTAGAATGCATCGCGTCGGCACAGAACTCGAGAGCGACTGCGGTATTTGAGAGCAAGAAAAACCGAGACTTTCTGACGAAGATTTTCGAGATACTAGATCGCGGCACTGGTGGCAGGATCTCGGGTCTGGAATCGACTGATACAATTATCCGGTTTTGTTTCAATGCATTGCTTGCCGCTAGAGCAGTCCAATTATGTGCAGTACAACTTCATAAAAGTGTCTGCGACTCTGCGGAATCGAAGTCTATTGTGGATTATTTTGTCAAATCGGACAATCTCGCCAAGTTAGCGGACACGGCGTTCCAAATACAAGGGTACCGAGCCTCGCTACATGGCAATTTGCATCGAAATTTTGACAAGAAATGGCCAATGGCCAAACTTATCCGATTTCAGAAGACTTCGATATCACAAAAACAATACGGGCCGTCGTATAAATACGATTTGGAGATGATGGATGATATTTTTTCAATCGATCCGATCTGGATCGGATATAGAAGTGAAATTGTGCAGGCCAACCTGAATTTATCATTGATTGACGCTCAATCGGTATGTGTACACTTGGCAGACTTGGTATGGCGGAGTCGATTAGGCTGATATTTTGTAGCATTTGTTTCAGGCATGGTGGCTGCTAATTGCTGCACTGCTTGAACACGCGGAAAGCGACTCTAAATTGCTCAAGGCACTCGAGCAAATTGCGATCCAATGTCTACAGATAAATCTTGACGAAGGTATTATGGCACCACTATTCGTGCCGATTGTGAACGATAGATCGCAATTAGCTTTCGTTATAACGCAAACGTTGCACGCGATCTCGACTGCGTCTGGCGGTAAGCAAATATTCCACTTCACCAAGATTTTGTCGTTAGCGTGGGCGTTTATCAGTTCAGTCGACGTTGACTTCCCCCAAGCAATGACGGACCGCAATACTGAGACGTACAGGCCGCTGCTACGCATCCTACTAGTTTGCATACGCGCATTGAAAGGCAAGAAAGCCGACTCCAGCCTCTCGCAAATTATCTCAGGCATCCTCGAGAGCATTGTTTCTAAAGCGTTCATGATTCTGGGACCGGACGCTCTCGAAGCGTTTGACGAGTCGAGGGGTCAGCACGGCGCGCAGGTATTGAATGAGTCCGCGGAGGACATGCTCCTTGTTACGAGTTTGCTTAGAGACTGCGTGAATATCGATGGCGTTCTGTAATGTTCTGTATGATGTATTGGGTTATGTATGGATTGTTTTCATATTGTACATATTTTTATATCATTGGAATGTAGCATCGATTGTTCATAGATGCTATTGATACAGCCTAAGAAACTGATATATTTTAACTCCTGTTTCAGAACGCCTTTCTGATCACATTCGTGAAACACTAGCTACATTTTAGAAGGCAAAATCTAATGTGCACAATATAATACACGCAAAATTAACTTAAACAGAACTACCATGCCACACGCTATACGCGACAAAACTATCAATAAGATTTTATGACGGACAATTATTGAGGAGACGATAATTACATCCTTTCTAATTTGATCTTTTCCAACAAGTCCTCGACCAGTTTATCCAGTTCTTGCACTAAAATAGCGCTATTCTTTGTGTCTTCTTCTGTCGCATTATGCGTCCGCTTGACATAACACCGTCCCCACCTGTCACAGGCAGATGCGTACACGACTCCATCTACCGGATCCACTTCCGGGACAGCATCTACCGCAGCCCACACAGGCGCCAGAGCACCATTATAAGGCGAGACGACCTGCCAAGGACTTCCCATCCATCTTGCAATGTAAAATAAGCATAACATGCCGAACGTAGATAGCCAGTTCAAGTATGCCGCGAAAATAGATGTTTTGCATATACCAGGATGGGTAACATATATCAGCACGCCAAACTCCTTCGCCCACCGCTTCGCAACAGCGCTGTGCATTAACTCCAAAGTCTTCTTCGAGTCGACGTACGGTTGATCGCTATGTATGAGCTGAATGTCCTCCGGGTCGAATTTATGCGCGATTTCACTCTCAATGGACGTTATCAGAATGACGCGGCCGCCGCCGGAGAGTAATGACAAAATTCGCTTCACGAGGAAGTAATTGGCAAACACGTTGATTTGGAAGACCCAGCCAAGTGAGTCTCGTGAGATTCTGCCGGAACGTTCGCGCTTGAATTGCGGGTGCGTGGCGGAATCTTTCGGGCTGGAGAGAACCTCTACAAATGCCGCGGCCCAGTCAATACCGGTGAAATCGCCGCCACCGGCGTTGCAGAAGAAGTAGTCTATGTGCGTGTATCGGGAGAGGAGTTGGCTAGCGACCTCGTCGATCGAGGAGACGGAGCCGAGGTCGAGAAGAACATAGTCGAAAGAGAGAAGGTCGCGCTGTGTCGCGTAGGCACGTAGTCTTTTAATTGTTTCGACTGCCTTCCGGAGATATCGAGCAGTGATCACTATGGTAAGTGGTACGGAGGGTGAAATAGTGTCGAGTAGTCGGCAGGCGATGCTATAGCCGAGACCGCTGCAGAATTATGTTAGTCCAGTCGTCTCCGAGAAATGACTTGGAAAATTGAAATTTAGTATATAGCAATATGGACTTACCCATTGGCACCCGTAATGACTGCAACCTTTCGAGTGCCCATCATGCAGATCGGTACTATCTCAGTAAACGAGGTGACTGTACCGTCTTTGAGCTCAGGGGATACAATGGCAGATGTTGATGAGTCGTCTGCGAGCTGCATTTTGTAAGTCGGTCTTTGTCAAAGATAGCCAGTCAGAAATTTGTGGCAGGTCACAGGTGCTGCTAAATTCTCCACGCCAAGATGGTTGCCAGTCTTCTACAGATACTGCTGAAAAGAACACCAACAACGAAGAGCAGTGAGTAACTACGTTTGGAGACGGTTGAAGGAATAAATGGACAGTTGTGGGTCGCAATTGCGGGCCACAAGTTGCAGGTTTTCCGGATAAGTGCCGACGCGCGCGTTGAATTGCCTCAAACTGCCGTCACTAAATTTCGCTTCCGTGTCCACGCCGGGTACTGTCAATAGTACCTTGCGAGGGATGGATAGGCTGGTAGGGCAACATGTGGAATATATAGTGAGGGCCACCTTTGGGCAGTTGATCTCCTAGCAGCTGCTCACTAATTGGGACTGACCGTTTCCTAAGAGCTGTCGAGATGTGCTAGCACCTGGTCACTAACGCAGGCAGCAGCCACCATATCAACTCACAGTTCGAAGTTGTCACGTACGTGCAGATTAGTTCAACACAGCTCTCTTCTATAACGTCCTCCATGACTCGTAGTGAGCAAACAATACCTAGTTATTACTGCTTGATCATACTAAATAGTACAAGTTTAAATGGCGTGAACGTAATAGAAGGCTTTGTAGCAATTTTGACGCTGCTATATATGTACATCGCTTGCGAGCCTACACTATGTGGCACGTAAAGGACGAAACTGTACCCTCCGCTGAGATTTCACTACGGGCAACTTAAGCTCTCTTCGAAAGATTCCTCAGGCATATGACATAGGAGAGATTTGCAAATTGTGACATGTACGCCGATGGACGGAGTCAGCCAAATGTTGGCCGTCATTGTGAGGCCTTCAGCAGCACTTTTACGTTACGGAACCGTTGCCACTGGATAGCAAATTAGATCGGACCACCGTCACAGTGCGCCCAGACACCAAGCTTGCGTAGAATGATTAATATATTATGGCGACATATTTACATAAGTACCTCGAGAGCAAGCGGATGAGGGGTTTAGTTGCGACCTTCTACGGTGATAACAATGGACCCTCGTGATTGGGTCGAGCAACATTGTCGCGTTGCCGGATTAGGTAACCGAGTATTTGTATTCGGGTAATGCTCGATCCACAGGTTCGGTATCGCTGCGACTCATCCAACACTGTTCTGGGGAAATCACCGTACGTTTAAGTTCTCCCGTCCTTATTAAGCTTCTTTGAACCCGAGAAACTGCCGGTAGCAATCCTGCGAATCATGCGCGATTCTTAGATTAGTATTGCTATTGCTAATAAGTCAACACATATCGGCGGCAGGGCTTATTAATATGACATGATTCAGAAGAAGTTGTCTGGGTTCCTTTACCATCCTGACGTGCGGCTCATTGTTGGCGCATCGATCGAGGAACGTTAATTCTGACTTCGGTTTGGCAGATAACGTCACACTTGAGTTACGATACGATATAAATCGACGAATCGTAGGCAAGATCATATATGAATGGAGCGAGAAGAAGTTGGTAACGGCTTGTAGTCACCGATTACCTTGAGAGACACTCGGCGGGCTTTACCAAGTTAGATTCTCAAACTTTAAAAAATTCTCGAGACCTCCCGACGCTACAGACGCTCCTCGATTCAGGGGCACAACACTCTTCGTGAAGCCACACCGCTTATTGTTTGCGATGACGTGCTGGCAACGTGGCGTGCTGCGAGACCCGCTTATTCTTTGATCATCCATGGGGAGAATTCGGACAAGCTTTGTGCTTAGTTTGCTGCGGGGGCCGGACCACATTTCGTCATGTACTACGCAGTTCCGGCTAGCTCCAATTGTTTGTATCATTTCTGGTATAGATTCTCGGCAGTGCGCCAGACCCAGTTTATCTTCGAAGTTTCTGTTTAGTGAAGAGTGACCGATGAAGTCAGTCCAAATGATTACGGTTTAGACTTTATTCCAAAATATCTCCCGACCTTCGCGTAGCCGCACACTAATTGGTTTTGTTGTAGGCCTAGTACTGATGAGGCCAGTCATTTCATTTCCGCCGTAACATTTCCGCCGTAACATTGGAGATTAGCAAAAATTGCTGACCTTAAGGATACCCAATTGCGATCGCATATGCGCACCCGTGCAGTGTCCGATCCGTTTCAACTGGGCGCCATATTCTTGCTTGACTTTGCGTACTATTGCTTTCCGTGCTGCGACAAAGAATTTCCAGCTTGCCTATCATTATGCAATAAGCTAGCGCCAACAAGATGAGCACGTTGTGTATTCCACCTATCTGTCGTCAAAAGTTTGGAAATTACCAGAGAAACAGGACTCGCTATAAAGGTGGCCCTCACGCCGAGTTTTCTTCATCAGCTACAAGAGAAATAACGATTATTGGCATCTCGCCGCACTCGCAACTTCCTATCGTCCGTCTCTCCATTGTCCAGCTTACCCGCTTTTCCTGTACTCAGCATGCGATTCAACCGTGAAACCGTGGCTGCTGCGGCCGTCGCTTCTTTCGCTGCACTGATTGGCACCGCGTCAGGCCAGGGCAGTCTTCCTGACAACCTCGTGCCCAACGTCGGTGGCGGTGTCTACAACGCCAGTGATTCACGTCTAGCCAACTACACGCTCCAGTATAAGCCCCCATTTAGCGCTAATTACGGCGGGGTCTACACGTGGGCGGTGAACAACAATACCATGGTCGCGTATAATGTCACTGCCGAGGGACTGCCAGGCCTGAACGCTGACTTAGGCAATGTTGACACCAAATACCCGTTCTTCGTTGTCAATGAAGGCACACCGAAGAAAATTTCTCCCTCGGGTTTTGGCAAGTTTAATAAAGTCCTGCACATCATCTTCGAAAATGAGTTCTATGGGTGGACGATGAATGATTCGTACTGGAAGCTGTTGGCCACACGTGGAAAGCTGTTGACCAACAGCCACGGAGTGACCCATCCGTCCTTGCCTAACTACGCTGCCTTTCTCGCTGGTGACTACTTCGGCATCGCGAACGAGGACTGGTACAACATCAACACTACGACCATATACGACCTGCTCGACGCCAGGGGTCTTGACTACGCAACTTATGTGGAGTGGTACACACCCGCCGCCACTGCACGTGGACCCAACGACTGCAACAATGAGCCGTTCCCAGGGCCTGTGGATGGGACCAATCTTCAATGGAGCAGTCCGGTCCAGCGCCGTCTGGATGTGCCGGCGCTGTTGTTCACAACATACACCAGCAACTACACTCGCTGCAGTAAGATCTATAACGCAACTGCCCAGTTTGATTCCGATGTCTTCTCGCACAAATTGCCGGCCTACTCGTTCTACGTTCCAGACATGCTCCACAATGGACACGACCCTGAAGCTGACAGCGACTATGTCCACGACCCGACTACCTCTGGCATGTGGTTCAACGCCTTCTTGGATATGTACCTGCCCGCTTTGACTGCTCAAGGTACACTTGTTGTGGCGACATGGGACGAGGCTACGTGGCAGAACGACAACGATAACGTGCCTAACAACAACAACCAGGTTGCCACTCTGCTGTTCGGCCAGGGTATCACTCCGAACACTACGGATAACTCGTACATCACCCACTACGGTGTACTTCGGGGCGCCATCACAAATTTCGGCCTTGGATCTCTCGGACGCAACGACACCAACGCCACCAACGGAGACCTGTCTATGTTCGTTAGTTAGAATAGGTCTATGTACATAGTGTGAGGAGGTGGACTTAATCCTCTACGTCGCAAAGTACGCAAAAAGTGAACAGTTCTATTGATCTTCTTTTGCTCTACGCCTTTATTCTTTTTCTCCTCTAGTTCTAATTTATTGCTCACTGCGTCCGTCGCATAATGTGGAGGATGTATTTGAACAATGTCTTGAGGTAGTATCGATGGTAGGGCATATTGTAGTCCACCTTCGATTTCATTAGGGTTTTAGACAGTGAATTTAATAAGTTTGTTCGACCCATTCCGCCTATCATTTGACATATTTCCATCGTCCTCTGCTAAATCTGCTCCTTCTGGGCTCGGCGAACTCCCGAATACCGATACATATGGCACTTCACACTTTTCACTCTGGAATCTTTCCTTGGCTGGTCCCTATGCCACGATGAAAATTCTCCTGCATTAGATATGGCAGCGGACTTTACGGCTTATAAGTTTTCTAATATAACAGAATGTAAAACTCTGAAGAAGTCCTTATTATATTTTACAGGGATCGGCACAGATAATTTCCAGGCCAATTTTGGTTTTTTCCCGGAACTGTATCCAGGTAAAATGTTTATATCCGTATCCGTATTCACATCCAGATAATTCGCTTTATCCGCATTCATATCTGCATTATTCACGGGTATGACTAAGCAAGTAATTTTACATCGCAAACTTTGGACCCCCGCTGGAAGAGTATTTCGTATATATACAAGTGCAATATCCAACCAAGTGCAACCAATCACACGGTTCGTATTCAAAGATAACAGAATGAGAATTAAAGAGCATTAAAGACAACGGAAAGAAATACAAATACAGGGCCCCACTTCTGGGACGCAGAGTGACCAGATTGGCGATGCGATATGAGGTCTCCTTCTACGACCTGCCACAACATCGGACATTTCGAAAGTGCGGCTCGAAAAGCTACACTAACTAATATTATTGATTCCTTCCCTCCCTTCACAACCAACCACTGAACAACACCCTGGATCATTGTAGCATTCGTTCCCAATAACTGAAACATCTCACAGCTCATTTAAACTATCTCCATATTATTACTTTACGTTTCCGTGTCCATATCGGCAGATTCTCTATCTATATACGTATCCACGACGGATACCCGCGGCTATATCCGTTATTCGTCCATCTGTGCCGGTCCCTAATATTTTAAAGTATAGGCAGATTATTAGGCTTCCCAAGAGAATTTGTTACTCCGACTTCATATTTCCCTCCCGCTCGTCTCCACATAAAGTACCCATGCAGTGGAAATGCTAACTCAGTTCTCAGGCGTCTGAGCCGCACCAATGTATCATTAGTACTGGGTATTACGCTGCCTTCCACTCTAGTATTCCCGGATGCCATTGGTTAGTTACCCGGCAGTTTCGGCTACGCGGCTCGGTTCCTCGCGTAAGCCACTGGATATTTTCATAGTGCCACTAGTGGCGTCAGGATCGGAAGGTCACCGATTATGTGGGGAAAAGTCCAGAATATAATTCCCTGCGGGACGCCATATTCTTATCGAGGCCATTTAAGCGATTTACAATTGTTTATCTAGTTCGCTCGCCTTGCGGGTCTGTGGAATTGCTTAGTTGCTTTATATTGTACATGGACGCCGTGGCTTTCTGACTTGGACGTGAGAGTCACTTATGAAGCTAACCGAGCGTCGATCTCGCTTTCACCTAACAGACTTTATCGTGAACAACGGTCAAGTGGTGCCAAATTGTTTGACGGGGATGTGCTAAAAATAAATCCGGGGTTGGGTGGATGATGTCTGCCAGGCTAATTACAGAATTTGCAGTGTTCAGCCGCCGAGTGCTGCGACTAGCGAGCGGCTGCAATAGAGAGGTCGTCTTGGCTTGCGGCTCAGCAGACGGCGAACTCGGAAACTACGAGCGGGGTCCGTCATCGGATAGTCTGTATTTCGTAAATAATGATTCCATTCCGGTTTAGACTCGCGGCTGCACGAGCATCGTACTTACTAGTGGAGCCACGCCCAGAAGCACAAGCAATGCCGTATGCGTATGCCAAGTTCAAGTTGGAGCCGTGAATTACTTTGCCGCGCTTGCTACTGTGAGTCGACGGGTGCAGTTCCAGCATGTTGGGCATATTGTTCCCAGTCGCTTGTTGGAAAATCACTTCACTGATTATCTCTTATGTAGTGTCTGGAGATATATGAAGGGCAGCAGGTCGTCGCCCAACCAGGTGCAGTCGACAACCCTGTGTCTACGATGGCTTCAATGAACTCCGGCGCACGTCTGATCATAGTGTTTTCATATTTCTGCATTCTTGGCCTCCAGGTAAGTGCTGCAGCAGTTAGCCATTGTCATTCATGTGGTGGTGGAGTACCGACACCCTCAACGTCCGTACTTGATGTGAGTAAATTCGTCCCTCTTCTTGGCGGATACTCGACGACTCAGTTCAGGCTGATAAGACCGTCAGTTTGATCATATTGCTACTGTGACTGCATCAGTCGTACCCCTACCCACAGGATTTCATTATCCGGATTACCTTTATCTCGGTGACTTTCAGCTTCTCAAATGCTCATCATATTCGGCAAACTCCACAGAGACAAATGCTTGCTCCTCTGGTGAGGTCGCATTGCTTTCTACCGGCGGCGGGTCAATGATTTTTGGGACACCGGATAGTACAGCTCTATCAAATTATCGATACATGAATCTATCTTCTATGGTGAGGTCACAACAATGCAGTCGAGCATTCATCTGACTGACATCACGATAGCGAGTAACCAATCTCGAAGACACAGATGTCTATGTGCTACTTCAGTTCGTTCCTCCGTATGCTCATGGCGGGATCTCATATGTTCAGTCTACCTACGAATTCCAAGTTCCTAGAGGAAGCTCCAATCTACTAGTAGCGGACCTGGAGTCCGCCGGCTTGACCTATGTCCAAGAACTACTGTTCACCTGTAATAAAGGCCACAACGACTCGGATGCAAGTGGACCAGCGAGGTAAATTTTGTCGCTATTTATGTTACTTGTTCGTTTGCCGCTGAACTGTTTTGGTTAGCGTTGTCTTCGATGATGTTTCGATTGTGGTACCTCACTCTACCTGCAGCGACACGTACACCGCCACTCCTACATCTACAGGATGTCCGACCACTCCGGTGACGAGCTGCGCCGCTTGTGCGCCTGCACCTCCAACGACTACTACGCAGGTTTTCACGGTACTAAATCTTGAAATAAACTCAGGGTGCGAAGTTATAGCTAACGAAGCCGGCAGTTTGATGACATCAGCACAGGCTCATCGGGAACTGCACCAATGCCAGTGCATTACAAAGGTTTCAACTTTGCTCCAGGTGCAAGCGTCGTACGTTCTCCACGAGACGATAAATACGGTTCAAAGCGGTCATCTGGTCATAATGCCCTGTCCGGCCTGCCCTATCCGGACGAGATATTTTATAGCTCATATGCCATATCCTTTTCATCAGAGCAGACCGCCGCATTCACGATTCGAGAATTCTATGTCACGATCTTCAATATTTCTAACCCCACTGTGGCGCCGAGTCAATCCGCTACTTTGACTTTGACACTCCTTGATGTCACCGATGGTTTCTATCCTAATACAGTATCGATATCCATACCTGTTGCCGAAGAAATGTATAAAGTAAACGTAAGCGCGGTGACTAGCATTACGGATACATATGCTGTGTTATTCCAAGCTTCGTTCGACGACTCTAGTGAAGCGGGGGTTATCATCGATGGCCTACGTTTTGAAAGATCCCATTATCAAGGACTCTCAAATAAGTGCCACGCCGGCATACGTACGTTGACGGTGAGTTTAAATTGTCTATATGGCAGAAGACCTGCGTCTCATGCCACTAGTTTGACGATATCAACACATCTTGCGGCAAAGGTGATATTGCAGCACCCCCAACGTAAGTAGGTGATTTTTGTTTTATCAGTGATGCATGCTGAATCATTATCATTTAGCTATCACGACTTCCATCTTCACTATCCGACCTCTGCGTACGAAGAACTGTCGCCATGGAATATCACAGCCGTTTCTCTCTACGCCGCCAACTCATCTGAAGCACTCGTCGCCGGCGGTTCTAGAAACATTCTTTATGGCACCACTGGAACCAACGGGCCATCGGCGGAGAGTGAGTTTCATATGGATGGCCAGTCCAGTCTCCTATTGGATGAGACGCACAGCTTCAAGTCCGCAGGCGACTTTGACTTTGACCTAATCTCCCTACGTCTTGGAATGGACGAGATTCAGACAGTCTCCGGAGCAGATGCATTTATTTTGACTATACAGGGCTCTGATAAATGCGGAAACCAGGTAGCGCAAATGGTTAGGTATTATCTCCCCTTCCCGGGCACGGGAGGAGGTGTTACCCATTTCTTGCCCGGTATTTTTGCGGAGTTGAACTTTGTCGGGCTAAGGAAAGTAGAATTGTAAGTCCTCTCCACCGGCCACACTGATGTCTCACTCACTGACAACGGCTGCAGCTTTCTTACTGCGGAAGTATTGGTTGACGGCGATTTCCCTGTCACCTTTAACTTGCCATTCTGGATTGACGACGTGAAATATCGTAGATCAGGTTTGGAAGATTCTTGTCCAAAGAAAAATGGACACGAGCATTTTTGGCAGGCATGATTTCGTGCGGCAGTTGCAAAGAGATCTCCCCAATAATTTAAGAGCACGGGAAAAGTTATTGAATGCAGGGACGAAACTCTTCATCGTCCGATACTATGCCTGAAAATTACAAGCCGTTTTATGTGCCGCCTTGATCACGTACTCCATGGGGGCTGGAAGTAACCTTACGTGGAGCACACGTTTGGGCGCTTTGATGAAGTGCATGTTGATAGATCAAACGAACAAGCAAAACGCACGCACATGACAAAGAAAACCTATTCACAGACGCGACATAACCAAAACAACAAGTGGGTCTGATCGCCCTAACAGGCTCCGCGATTGTGCGCCCCGAGTTCGCGCTTAATTGAAAACCGGATACCACCCATATTGTGCCGGGGCGGTATTGATCAGCACGTAGGGAGCACCAACCAAACCTGACCCGCACAATAATCGACTGTCGATTACCGCGTAGTTTTGAAGTTGCGGTCATCCCAACTCGTTGCCCCTTCAATGGATTTCAAAGTCTCCCACGCTGTGTTAGCAGCGCTGCTAGCATGGCTGCTTCTCCAAATTTATCGTTTGGCCTACAATATCTTTCTGCATCCCCTGAAGCGCTTCCCTGGACCATTGTGTGCTGCAGCAACTACATGGTGGAAGACTTATATGCCCAGCAGTCCATGACAGATGTCCTTGAATATTTGCACGCCGGCTATGGTGAGATAGTTACTGCAGTATTATTCAGCCCTAACGTATTTTCTATTAGGTGATGTTGTTAGAACTGGACCAAACGAGGTAGTTCTTGTTATCTAGGCACGGGTTGTATCATCTGACGAATTGTCAAAAGCTCCACTTCTCCAACCCTGCTGCATACAATGACGTATACAACTCATCAGCGCGATGGGATAAAGAGGAGTCATTGTATTGTAGCTTCGGTGAGGATCGTTCATCGTTCGGCTTCCTCACGTACAGCCAAAGCGAAACAACGAAAAGATGTCTTGCAGCCTCTCGTTTCCCGTCGTGCTATCATCAATATGCAAGGTCTCATCAGAGAGAAGGCAGGTGCATCCAGTTGTAGCCTAGTGACCACTGCTGCCGCGATCAGATCGATCATTTGGCTTCGGTTCTTACTGCTCGTGATGCTGCCGGAAAATCCTCTGATCTCTTCTTCGCCTTCCGTTGCTTCACAATGGACGCAATCCACGGCATTCTGCTTTGCAAAATCCATTGATGCGATGGATGCGCCGGAGTTCAAGGCGCCTATCGTGGAAGCCATGGAGGCAGCCAATCCGACTTTCGTCCTTTTCAAGCATTTTGCGCCTTGACGGAAGCTGATCTTCTCGCTCCCGCCGTCGGTCGCCATGAAATGCTCACCCGAGACAGCTGGCTTGACGCAATTGCAGGTTATACTAGGAGAGCAGGTGAAGGAGGTCTGTACCAACTATGAGAGCTTGGCCAAGGCCCCCCATCCGATCATCTATTCCCGATTGCTCGATCCAGCTGCACAAAACGGTTATCCGGTTCCTGTTCCTGGCAGCCTCTACGAAGAGGGGCAAGCTATGATGTTTGCCGGCACAGACGCAGTCGGAAACACGCTCACGGTTGGCTTCTTCCACATACTGGACCAGCCTGCGCTGCAGGCCCGGCTAAGAGAGGAAGTTCGGCAAGCATGGCCAGAGTTGTCACAACCGCCGGACTTTCAGACACTTGAAAAACTTCCATTACTTACGGCTGCGATTAAAGAGGCGTTGCGGATGGCATCCGGCGTTACCACCCCTCTTCCGCGTATCGTGCCTCCGTCCGGCGCAAGCATCGGACAGCACGCAGTTCCTGCAGGAACGATCGTCGGTATGTCAAGTATCTTCGTGCACTACTCTGCGGAAATATTCCCCGAACCGGATAACTTTGACGTGGAGAGATGGCTTGGGAAAGAAGTTCAGAGTCTCGACCAGTGGCTTATTGCTTTTTCCAAAAGGTCCACGGAGCTGCTTGGGCATCAATCTTGCATGGTGTGAGCTTTATCTAGCATTTGCAACGATGCTCCGAAAATTCGATATGAAATTAGATGGCACGACAAGGAAAGACTTGGTGTGGCGTGACATTTTTTTGCCGTACTTCTACGGGAAGCATTTGACCGCTTGGTGTAAACCAATCGCCGCCTGAGGGCATTCAGAAAGGGTCATCCAAGAGTTACTGTTACGAGAAAATTCTGAACATAAGAACATAAGAAAATCAGTTGTGGAAGCTTAGAGCTCCCAATAGGAGAGGCTTAGTTCAAGAAAGGGCTTGGTGGAGTTCCTTTTTTCGAAGAAGGTTATCAGCCTTCTTTATACACAACACAAGGTTAAACGATTATGGCATAGAGCTCCTTACTATGTTCAACGGTACCGTTAGAACCGATTAGTTTGCCACTTATCACACCTAGACTGGTCATGCGATAATCTGAACTGTCTCAATCGCTTAGAAGTAAATCTCTATGAGTCTTCCTTATTAGAAGTAGTGTACTTCGCTTATAGGCGCTTTGGACACATTCTAAGGGAACTGTATTGTCGATCCTGATGTTAGGTGGAGCTGTATGTTCGCTAACTGAGTTTCCTGATTTGAACCTATATACGTCTGCACACAATGAGATGGAAGTCTAGTCACTGTTCTGGTGAATTAGTCTTCAATAGGCTACGCCCAGTGTCGCAGTCCGATAATCCGTCTTTCTTGTTTTTCTACGGAGACATATCCGTCGACACCATGACTGCTGTTACAATAAATTGTCTAGCCTTAAAATTATTTATTACTAACTTTTAGATTCTATCTCCTGCCTAATTTGCGAGTAGCTCTACACCACCTTAATTTTACCAGTTTCGGTCACTGTCAGTCACATCTAATGGACAAATCTAAACTCCAATCTCTTGTTCTCCAATCTCTTGTTCCCACGGTCGGTCGTCGTATTCATGTAATGTTCTTTCTCTTGTTGAGTCATTGCATTCCAGATCTTGTCCCTATGTGTGTTCCTCATGATGAATACACCTTTACGAGCGAGTAAATTACCATATTCATGCAGCACAGTCCGATAAAAACCTTGTTTCCACGTTTATGTAGCGGTTTATCGTCAGCGCGGTAGATATAGTTTCCGATAATCCCAGAAAATTGGACCGAGATGTTATACAGTGCAGAGGCCACCGTCCGTGTTCTTACGGAGTTGGAGTTCTGAGATGTCCACCCGACCTGGACTACATGGGTGGACGGATGCGAGAGAAGAACAATCGTCGTCGCGTATTTAGACCATCTGTTGGTGTGGACCCCGAAGGACTCAAGGGCGATGAGGGTCGGGAGGATCCAAACCTGTGCCAGGAAGCCCATGATTGCGCGTTGGTTGTAGCGCTGGGAGAGGTATGTGAAGAGAAGCATATTGATGATACCTGCGACGCTGGAAGGAAGACCCCCTTTAGCCAGAATTGGGAGAACGCGACGACGGACCAAATGCACCATCTGCATCGGCACCCAGCGGTCAGGACCAAGTTGCTTGCTGACCAGCTGCGAGGGAAGTTCGGAGATCAGGAAGCACACGGTGAAAATCGTGTTACAGTTATTGTAGTCTGCGTAGGAGTTAGCATAAGAATAAATGAGGAATCTAGCAAGCATTGTAGTAAGGGTTAGTATTCAGCCGCAGGTCATTAAGCAAGTTCTCTGCAAGGGCCTGAGAGAGATTTCCAGGGTCCAATTGGAGAGCAATGAACATAATACAAGTGAACAACATTATCTTCCTGTCGATCTTCCTCAACACTAATAGATTAAATGGCACGCATCACCCACAATCTCTTCCCTCCAAGTCCACGTCGCAGACGGATCAAACCGATGAAGATTCTCATAGTCAGCACGAGGCTGGTAATATTTTGCCTTGACCGGATCATCAAACACCGAAGGCTGCGTCGCGATCGCATCGAGATCAACTCCACTTGGTCCATTATACTGCCAGAAATAGAATTTTTTTAGGGGAGACGTTGCCAATGACGCCACATCGCTCGTCGCAGTTGTCGTCACAGAGTACAGATGCTCGCCTTTCTCTTGATCTTCGGACAAGATGTGGGATTCAACGGACTGGGAATGACCGCTACTCACAATGCTGACCTGCTTCTCGGCGTTGTGCGGTTCTTCGGAGGACATAGCGCCGACTGTTGTTGAGATCTAATAGCGTCCTGGACTAGCAAAGCGAATTAAGGGTCTATATATATTAAATCTCTGAGATACCCAGTAAACGAACTCGAAGCTGATGAATTCGACAGCGTGTCTCTATAATGATGGGCCGGTATCTGTTGTCGTCAGCTGGGAGGGGAACTTTTCTACGAAGTGTTGATCACACAGTTCACCGTTCAAGCCACCACGTACTTCAAAGTTGCCACCATTCTCTGGTGGCCCGCTACGGCTCTGCTCGGGACTAAACGCGCGTACACCAGCGGAGTGTATTGTGGCCCTACAAACGGGAATTCCACACTTCTCCGAGGCGTACCCCAATGGTCGAAACATAACACGGCACCATTCCAAGACTGTGTTGACAAGATTGCTGAAGGATTACATGCAGAAGTGATGGCATCAGACATTGACATGCAATAGAAGTGCCAGAGGCAGTTACAGATGGGATCAGAGAGCTATGTAAGAGATTGGAAAATAGATTGTAAGCGTTACTCTGAATTATAGACTGTAACTGATTGCGTTAGGTATCAAAAGAGTATTGAGCTGTTATATCATTAACCAAATACACCGCATTTTCTGGAACTCTACAATCACTTCGAGTGCCTAGTAATCTCAAACGAGTACGACGGCTTCAAGTCTTGTTTGACCGGGTACAAATCACCGTCTTCAAACTGCATGTCACGGGTGTAATATTCTACATTCACAGAATGCTTGCTGATGTCCATGGTCACAAACCCATTTGCCGCTGTTACCACATGATTTAGCATTTTACCCTTTACGGAAAAGCAAAACATGACATACCAGCTTCCGCGTTGGCGGCGAGAAATTTTGCATATGGCCCGAGCTTAATGCCGCTATTGCAGTCGCCAGCCTGTGTATAGCCGGCACCACCCGAGAGGATATGGTTCGTAGAGTTAAAGACATAGTGAGCTAGACAGTGATCATGGCCGTTAAGAACGATACCGTTATGTTCTTCAACAATTTTGATAAGTGGCATTAAATCTGTTGTATAGTTTGTGGAAGACGACATATAAGGATGATGCACTTGAAGGAACTTCCACTCAGCCTTTGACTTTTTAAATGCTTCCGCTAAGAAGTCAACCTGGACCTTCGTATGCTTGTGGCATTCAATCGTGTACCCATTGTGGTACACGGACGTATTCTGTTAAATCTCATTAGCTATAAATCGAAATGCTCCAGTTTCACTCACCTTCTGATATTTACTGAGGAAGCAGTCGGAATCAACAACCACAAAAGTTGCAGTCCAGTCTTTTCCAACAAGATCATAAGTGTAGTACGGGAGACCTTTAGTTCCCTGTCGTGCCCCTTAGCAAGTATAAAAAAATAGCAAGCCCAATTAACATACAAAGTACCAACGATTGTCATATTTCGGCGCGATCTTAGTTTGAAAATCAACAGCACTTTGGCCCTTGATAATGTCGTGGTTGCCCAAGCACTGGTACCAAGGAGCGTGTTCAAACACACCTTGGCTGTACATATCTACCCAGGATTCTTGGAATCGCAAGATTCCTCCTGTAGAAAAGTCGGCACCACTATCATAGATGTTGTCTCCTACCGAAATCTGTGCCGACATTAGTGCAAACACCTGTAGATACTACAATTACATCCACTCACGAAAGCGCTGCAGTTCTTCATGCTGCAAACTTGTCCGATATAGGCGGCCGTTTCCGCTAGTGGAAGGGGTTACTGCTCTGAACCAGGATTCAAATAATAAAGCACTTACTCTGAAAGGCAGTAGCGTTGGCGAGGGAAGCTTTGTCTCCAGGATCGCAATCATTTAGCACCTCATTTGGAATCGTGATGCCGTCAGCTATCAGTTCTGGAAGGACTTCCAAACAAAAATGATCAGGAACTGGCGTCCAGCCGACCCAACCGTAATCTGCACATAAGCTTAGCGAGAAAAAATACTGCTGTGATTCGAAACGCAGATACCTCCAATTACGCCAACTGTAAGAACTTCCGCTCCTTCAGGCGCAACCAATGACTTTTTGGCGAAGACTACTCCTAGCAGGGCACCAATAGTTAAAATATACCTCACTGAGCCGATCATGCTTAACCAAGTCTGAGGATCACGTAGCGACAAGTTACTATTGACTTCAGATTTCTAAGAATGAAGCTGAATGCTCCCCCTTTAAGTAGTTCACACTCACAAGTAAAGCGCATGATGGAATTGACAGTAAATGGAATCATGCTGCATTATAACACTGTGTCCGCCAATCAGCAATAGCATATCTATCACGCTTCATTCGTATGTGTGTGATTTTGACCTCCTGCAATGCAGCAGCAAGTCGTGGAGCCATGAACCGTATAGTATTCGACTTGAGAAATATCGACTGCTTTTTCGATTACTATATTACGGTTCGATACCAATGAAGATGGCACGTGTACGAGAATTATGCGGACTGTAGGTTGAGTCGGAAGCTAAAGATGCTGTCTATATGTACCCAGGGTTCAGGCTTGTTTTAAAGAACTCACCTTCCTTCTCGACACATCATAACTCAAAGAAAACACAATATTAGAAGTAAGCTCAGCTTATAGTTCTCCATTGACTCTTAATAATACGAACCAAGTTTAATCGGGATCCCTCATCTTGCGGTTAGTGATTCACAGAATCCAAATTATTACATTTATGCATGCCAATTTATGCTTAGCGAAGATCGTTAACTTTATGCACTGTACTTGAAAGTTAAGTGACCGAGTGTGGAGGATTTCACGGCTATAACGCCAAGCCTCGTTGCTACACTTTCCTGGATCTTCACTCTCGTACGTGCGCCAAAATATTAGCTTTAAGTCACCTGTAATGCATCAATGCATCAACAAATAGCGAAAGTCATAATTCTCGTTTCGTTCGGTACGGTACCCTCAAAAAAATTCTGTCTCGAGAGAGCGACCGAATTTTGCAACATTAGGAACAGCGTTTCCCAGCGAATAAAGTTGCTCAGTTCCGACGATGGCCGCATCTCATCTGTGTGGTAGAGACCCACTTCACTGATTGATCTGACAATCATAAATGATTAGCGTCAAAAACCATTTATTTCCCCGTAAAAGCCAGTTGTAGCATATCACGTAGCATATCACGGCGGCCTTAAAGTTTAAGAGTGGCGTCCTCGTTTAAGCAGCCACAATTGCGCTCGCACAAACGTGCCCAACGCTCGGATGAGCGCCGAGAAAAGCAGAGCAATTTACATTCGTATTCGACGCCGATGACGAGACTCGGAGCGCGCCAGGAATAAAACGAATTGCTCGCACTGAGACGCGTCCGTCGTGAACTCGCGTCTGACGCGCGCTGACTTCTGTGCGTATCGTCTGGTTATAAAGATCTCCACCGCTGCTGCTGCCGTCCCTGTAATCGTCCGATGCAAGGACACAAGCTGCGATGGAACCGGGAGTGCAAGATGGCACACTTGGTCCCCTGCCGGTCCCAGTGACGCCTTATGGACAATGAAGAGGGGAGTCTGCGACAGACCGAGATCCTCTATAAAACACATGCAAGCATGTGTGCGCTCAGGCTTGTGGCAAGCAGGGCGGGACCACCAGATCTCTGCATTTTGCTCGTAATGTTCAAAATCCGGGGTTTGGTGGTCGTCTAATATAAGTGTGTAGGGCTCTTTCGTATTACAATGTTTGTCGATAAGCTCAGTCTGCAGACACTGGCGTTCGTCGCACCGTTCCTGGCGACGCAGTTAGCAGCAATGCCCCGCGCAAACCCGAACCGCGGTGTTAGACGGTTTTCGTATCACTGTTAATATTGCAATTTACGTCATCATGTAATTATTTCTATTACTCTCCTATGAAACAAGTTACCACTCCCTGAAGGATCCATCATACGCAACAAACGAACCGCTCCGCCATGGCTTCGCTTTCTGGCTTAATTTCCGGACAACTTTCTCATTGATCTGAATACCCAATCCCGGTCCATCTGCGACATTGACATAACCATTGCTAACATCAAACACTTGAGGAATGTGAACGTAAGTTCCAATATCTTCCTCACCAGACTCAATATTGTAGTGAATTCCAAGCGACATCTCCTGAATGACGTGATTCGGGGTGGATGCTGCGATTTGCAAGCATGCCGCCAAAGCGATCGATCCCAATGGACAGTGTGGCGCAATTGCAATGTCGTACGCCTCACACATAGCGGATATCTTCTTAATTTCAGAAATACCACCGACATGCGAAATATCTGGTTGCAGGACATCGATAATTGTGGGATTCAGAAACTTTTTGACGTCCCATCTTGAATGTAGCCGCTCACCGTGGTCAATTGCGACAGCTCTGCGATACCTTCATGATGCTCGGAGAGAAGCGGCTCCTCAATGAACATTGGTCGGTGCTCCTCAAGCAGTTTAGCGAGCTGCTTGGCCATGGGCTTATAAATACGGCCATGGAAATCGACACCAGCATCCATACCGAGAGATTTCACGGTCGCCAATCGATCCGCGGCTGAGTCTAGAGATGCCGGGGCGTCGAGCAAGTCGATGTCGGCAGTGGCGTTCATCTTGACGGCTTTGAAACCCTGGGCAAGACGAGCGAGACTAGATGTATTAGCGAGCAATATTAGCGATGGAAGGAATATATCTTACGCTTGCTGCTTGACATCGTCCGGACGGTCGCCTCCGATCCAGGCATAGACCTTAACCTTGTCACGCACCTTGCCGCCGAGAAGTTCGTAGATGGGGACATTTAGTCAGCGCGCTGATATAGTCAATTACATGCTTCTCTCGAAATGAAAAAAAGTGAGAGGACACCTTTCAAATCCCACAAAGCTATATCAAGTCCGGAGAGTGCCGACTGCAAAACTGGACCACCACGGTAGAATCCCATGCGCCAGACGCTATGCCATATGTGTTCAATGTTGCTAAATGACTTATTAAAACATCAAATTAGCTTATGAAAGTCATCAGTCGGCACACTTTGCTTCCCATCCGATGAAGCGAGATTTGAACTCGGTGTGTTTTTCAACCGATGCCTCACCCCAGCCGTAATTGCCGTCGACGTCGGTGACTTTTATGTAGAGCTATCGTGGGGGTACACGGAAATATTCGATTTCTGCGATCTTGGGCATTCTGAGTATGAGTTCGTGATGATATGACTACTCGGTAGTAACGGAGTGCTTATATCGGCCCCGCGATCCCACTTTAATCCCGAGGGTTCATCAAAGTCACTGCGACATCCCGCACTTTCACAGTTTGCGGGGTTCAACTATGGCACCAAACTAAGCTGCTTTGAGAAGCGCACCGGCCAGCAATATATTTCCATCCAATTATGTGATTCTCCTCTTTGATCCTAAGAGCGGCCACATAGATAAAGAATACGGAGATGTCAGAAATAGGCAAGATTGATTTTGCATATGCTTACTGTTTTGGCCACAGTCAAGGTTTAAGTCTATTTTGGGGAATGTTCGCGACGGTGTCCCCCATCCCGCAGTCCGAGCAAGATCATCCCGCGTGGAATACGTCTTCGGCGCGCTAAGTGTTCTCTGCCATTGCCTGGTTGCGGCTCCAAATATGACGTAAGATCATCCCGCTTGAGGTCGACCGAATGATGACATTTATTTGCACTGTCCCCGACACATTTCACAGATCTGTTGTTTACTCGCTTATATTATACTCTCCTACTGATACAGGATATACATATATACAAACATGACGCTCGCCGACTCTCCCTCTGCTTTACCATCTGGGATCTACGTCGCATCACCCACTTTCTTCGTCTCCAAGACTGCGACGACATACTCGACTTTCAATCCGCCAATTGACCTCGAGACCCAGCTCAAGCACACTCTGCACCTAGCCAAATCAGGTATCCATGGTGTCGTCTTGCTCGGTTCAACCGGTGAGGCCGTCCATATCACCTGCGAGGAGCGCAAGGAACTGCTCGCTTATGTCCGGAAAGGCCTCGACGCCGAGGGCTACACCAACTTCCCTATAATCGCAGGCACTGGCACCAACAGCACGGTCGAGACTGTTGACCTGCTCAACGATGCAAAGGAATGCGGAGCAGAGTATGGTCTCGTGCTTGCGCCCTCTTACTTTGCGACCGCTGTCACACAAAGAGGTCTGATTGATTGGTACATCCACGTCGCTGACAGGTCTCCCATCCCAATTATGATGTGAGTTTCACATTCCTAGTGTTAGTTATTGCACATGTGCTAAGTGCATTTAGTTACTACTACCCTGGAGTCTCCAATAACATATATATTGCTCCCTCGACCTTTGAGAAGCTTTCACAGCACCCCAACATCGTCGGTACTAAGCTGTCCCACGGCAACATCTCCCATCATACTCTTCTCGCCCAGAACCCGGTCATCAATATAAACAACTTCAACGTCTTTACTGGTCTCGGTCAACAGTTACTGCCCATCCTCACTATTGGCGCGGCGGGCGCTATTGACGCCCTTGCTGGCATCTTCCCCAAGTCTGTGGTTCATCTATACAATCTCTCCATTTCAGGTAAGGTCGGCGAAGCGCAGAAGGTTCAGTATATCGTCTCAGGCGCGGAGGAAGTCGTCGCTGATCTCGGCGCCGTCGGAGTTAAGGAAGGTGCTGCACGAATTCTCGGATTCGGTGACAGAGATGGTGCCCGGTTACCTCTTACAGGAGGGTTGGAAGGTGGTGACGTGGCTTGGGAGAAAAAGTACAAGAGTGCTTTTGACGCCGTTTCTAAGCTTGAGGCGTGTTTGTGAATGGTTATAACTTTTGCCTTGTACTTGCTTAGGTAGGAATTAATGGAACATAATGGGCAGTACATACCCTTACAATTTGTAAATAAAATTTCGCTTGTACGTGCGGGTTAGGGCATGTGTCCGGAGACTAGTAGCGCAATGCTTCTCCTGGTTCTAGTAGACACATGTTCGATGCGCTGCGCATCCACAAATTGGTTTCTGTCGATGCAACGCGGCATGTCGATGGACTCGTAACAATGGCCGGCATCTTTCATGACTTATCGGATATCATGAATCCATGGGCACTAAGGTTGTTTTTCTTTCACTATGTTTCTTGCTCACTCTCGTCTGTTCCTGACATCTGCGAATAGTCCGCCGCCTTCACCTGCGATCGTAACTACTCCGGATTCTGCTGGCGATTACGATGATTTGGACGTGTACTCTGAGTCTCTTGCGGATGTCGCTGTAGAAGAAGCGCCACGTCACCCAGGAGTACGACGAAGTACGCAGGTGATGCCGGTTTGCACGTTGCCAAAGACCAACGTCGCTTCTCCCGATGAAGGGTTACGACTCTCGAATGAGGATCCGGTCAATCGGCTTCCGGCGGAAGTATTTCAGCAGGTGCTGGAGAATGTAGAGTATCCAGAGATAATTTTCCTCAAGAGGGTATCGCGATCGTGGTATGCATTCGTACACGAATATGTGACATTGACTCCGGCGCTGGCCTTCAAGTATCTTGATTTTGAGAACTACGAGCTAGATTGTATCAGTGCAGAATATCTCTTGTCGTGCATTAAGAAATCAAAGGGTTTGGTTCGCACGATTGCGTTCCCTACTGGTGCCTCGGAGGATAAATATAGCAGTATCTTTCGATCGTCACTCATATTCCAGCACCCGTCACCAGAGCTGATCACATACACGATTGGAGCAGAATACTCCGGTACTACGGCGATCGCGTCGGTTTGGGGTCCTGATCCGCAATCGCTGATCAGCCAGGCTGGACCATTCCTACGAAATCTGCGCGAAGTACACATCGACGACGGGTTCTCTGCATCGCTCTATGACTGGAAGAATTTTGGCAACGACACGGCATCCGTATTTTCCCGATTAGAAGAGTTTCACATCTCCATGCGCACGTTACCGCGCTTCTATGAATTTCTCGGTTCTCTACCTCTACGGTTATGGTTGCCAAACCTACAGATCCTGGAATGCAAGTTTGATAAGCTCGCCACAACTATGGACAGCCAACAAGTATGGCCAGATATGTCATCTGTGTGCTTTTCGACAAACTTCGTCGCATTGCCAGCTCTACGTGTCTTCAAACTCGGCGGCGTACCGGACTGCATCACGCGATTATGTCCGATGGACCAGCAATGTCTCGACTTGGCTATCCGGTGGATGCCGAATCTAGAAATATTTAGTTGCCGTGGGATATGCGTCATGGGACGGGGAAGTTATGGGTACATTATCCGTCGCTCGGATTTTCGGTGGAATAAGAAACTGCTAGAATTTGATTTCTCGTACAGCAATACGACTCGCATGCCGGCGATCATGTCCACCTGTAAAAAGCTGACGCTGCGGAACGCAGGCGTGTTTCCTCGTACTCTGTATTACATATTTGGGCAGCCGGCGGGATATTTGGCCGATCCTGTTGATATGAGAAGTTCGATTATGAGGGAAGATCTACGTCATTTTCCAGACGACATGTATGATGGGGATGGAGTTTCTTTGATATCTGACGAGTATGGGTCACTGGAGGAATTAGACCTCTCTGGATCGCAGTCAGGTTTGACTAACGAACGGCTCATGGATACGTTGGCTCGGTGCAACGGCGACAAGCTAAGAAAGATATCGTTACAAGGATGTACCGCGCTCCATTATGACCGGTGTATTCTAGGAGAGGTCAAGATAATGCAACCTAATTTGATGTACCAAATTATTTCTATGCTGCCTCATCTGACTGTGCTGAAAGTCGGCAATAATGAGACATTTACGGACGGCGGATTGCGTGCCATAGAGCATTTGCATGAGCTCCAGTATCTCGACATTGCCCAGGCGCCAGTCTCGGAATTTGGGATGACGCGGTTTATCAAACTTGTGAAGATTGCGAATCCGAAACTGAAAACTGTTGTGCTGACTGGGTGCTCGTGTATCTCTGAGCAGACAGTGCGGATGGTTGAGAACTTGGGCATTCGGACTACTGGGGTGGCGGAGCCGAGGCTGTTTTGATTTGCATTTCTGGTTTGGCTTAGGAGTTTAGGTTCATGAGATTGCGCTGTATGCTTATTATGATAGATGGTTCTTGTTTTTATTACAGAAAAGAGTCATTGTTACTGCATCGGTGATGACCACAAACTCGGCCTGTGTAATTGTTAATAGAGGTTGTTTATCGCGCACAATGGGATTGATGACGCCGTCTATTTGGCTCAATTGCGACATTTTGCTAGAATTATGCTTTATATGCGTTGCCCAATATGCAAAGATTGATATGGAGTTTTTGTGACACACATTAAGGTTTAATCAGCATCATCGGCAAACATTCACGCGCGGCTAATTGGCTCATGACTTTTGTGCTAGCTACAAATAGCCTAGCGAACAACTACATCAGGAATGAGTGGTTCTATAGACCTAACCCTAGCCATCAGCTGCGAGACAGTCATCGCCTGCCCACTCCTCACCACCATGAGCCTGGCTACCATCACGACACTGTGAGTGGATTCTCCTGACACAAGCACTGCTTTTGTCCGCATCAACCCACCTGTTACCCAGTAACGCACTTCCGAAGCAGCATTGTGGCTAGCAATCGCACTGCATACGTCTGCCTGCTGCCATCGCCGCAGTTGCAGTCGCCATCCGCATGCCTCTGGGCTTTAGTGAGTCTGATAAAGCCCAGCAGCCGCTGATCGACAAGGCCCCTACGATCAATTACAACGCGACAAACACCAGCACAACGGCAGCCGATTCACGACGCATCTCGTCCGCCTCGTCCACGTCGGCCATCACACTCCGCACTATGCCGCACGCGCCTTCTTTGAAGGACTTAGCCGACATGGACGAGTACCGCTCGCCCAACGGCGACGTCGCCATCCGCATCCGCGACGATAACTACAACGAAGATGGCGTTCCGCTCATGTCCAAGATCGACGACAACGACGACCACGAGTCCGAGGAGCCCGAGCCCACCGGACCCTCGCGAGTCGTCGTACCATTCGCAAAAAACGGCAAGTTCCCGTCCAACGCGATCTCCAATGCGAAATACAACCCAATCACCTTCCTTCCAATCATTCTGTATGAGCAATTCAAGTTCTTCATCAATCTCTACTTCCTTCTCGTCGCCCTTTCCCAGATCGTGCCTTCTCTCAGGATAGGTTATCTCTCGTCGTATATCTTGCCTCTCGCATTTGTTCTCATCGTCACTATGAGCAAGGAGGCACTGGATGACATCGCGCGCCGACGGCGAGACGCTGAAGCTAATAAGGAGGGTTACGAGGTTGTTGGTAAAGTCGATTTTGTGCGGTCTAGGGATCTGAAGGTCGGCGACTTGGTGTTTATCAAAAAAGATCAGCGAGTCCCCGCCGACATGATCCTTTTGAAGTCATCCGAAGCTAACGGCGAGACATTTATTCGTACGGACCAGCTGGATGGTGAGACGGATTGGAAGCTGAGGTAACTTTGCGACTACAAACGATTTTGATGAGTTGCCGCTGACAAAATAGGATCGCGTGCCCTCTTACCCAGTCCCTGCCAAACGAGACGTTGTCGTCGGTACAAATAACCGCCACTGCCCCATCGAAGTCCATTCACTCCTTCCTCGGTCGAATATCTCTCGACTCGGCTAATCTCCCGCTATCGATTGACAATACTCTCTGGGCCAACACTGTACTCGCTTCTGGCCACGCCATTGGCTGTGTTATTTATACTGGAAAAGAAACTAGACAAGCCATGAACACGTCCAAGGCTCGTGCAAAAGTTGGCTTGCTTGAGCTCGAAATTAACAGTCTTTCTAAGATCTTGTGTATTTGCGTGTTCTTGTTATCACTGTTGTTGGTCGGATTGTCTGGGTTTCGCGGACAGTGGTACATTTCAATTTTTCGCTTCCTCGTTCTTTTCTCATCCATCATTCCGGTTTCTCTCCGTGTCAATCTGGATCTCGGCAAGTCTATCTACGCGTATTTGATCGAGCATGACAAGGCGATACCGGAAACTATCGTCCGTACGTCCACTATCCCCGAAGATCTTGGGCGAATCGAATATCTTCTTACCGACAAGACTGGTACGCTTACTCAGAACGATATGGAACTGAAAAAGATTCACGTTGGAACTGTCTCTTACGCTGGCGAGGCCATGGACGAAGTTGCTGCATATGTTTCTGGTTCAGCACAAAATACTCGATCCCGTCGCGATATAGGAGTCCGTGTCCGTGATCTCGTTTTTGCCTTGGCGGTGTGCCACAATGTCACTCCGGTCTATGAGGATGGCGAGTCGTCATATCAGGCCGCCTCCCCCGATGAGATTGCAATAGTCAAATGGACAGAAAGTGTTGGACTGATGCTCGCAAAGCGTGACCGCACGTCTATTGTTTTGACATATGCCGCATCAAAAGCCGAGCAAAGTCTTGAGATTCTTCAGATTTTTCCATTCTCGTCCGAGACCAAGCGAATGGGTATTGTCGTACGTGACTCGGAGAGGGACGAGATCTGGTTTTTCTTGAAGGGTGCCGATAGCATTATGGCTCGTATCGTGCAGAAGAACGACTGGCTTGAGGAGGAAACTGGCAATATGGCCCGCGAAGGTCTGCGAACGTTGGTTATCGGTCGCAAGAAATTAACTACTGAAGCTTATAATATCTTTTTGGAGAAGTATACTGCTGCATCTTTAGTTTTGAAGGACCGTGATAGTGCGATGTTGCGCGTGGTTTCGGAGTATCTTGAGAAGGATTTGGAATTACTCGGTCTCACCGGTGTCGAAGACAAGCTGCAGGAGAACGTTAAGCCGTCGTTGGAATTACTACGAAATGCAGGCATTAAAATCTGGATGCTGACTGGCGATAAAGTCGAAACGGCGCGATGTGTTGCCGTATCTGCGAAGCTCGTTCCTAGGGGCCAGTATATTCACACCATCGCCGGAATGACACGAAATGAAATTGCGTACGACCAGCTGGAATATCTACGGAGCAAAGGTGATTGTTGCTTGCTTATCGATGGTGAATCACTGTCGTTGTTTTTGGATGTCTATAAGAAGGAGTTTATTGAGGTTGCTGTGACTCTTCCGGCTGTTATTGCTTGCCGATGTTCCCCTACGCAGAAAGCTGACATCGCAAAGCTGATAAAGACATGGACAAAAAAGCGAGTTTGTTGTATCGGCGACGGTGGTAACGACGTCAGCATGATTCAAGCAGCCGATGTCGGCGTGGGCATTGTTGGGAAGGAAGGTCGCCAGGCTTCGCTTGCAGCTGATTTCTCGATTTTGCAGTTCTGCTATCTCACTAAGCTTCTCGTTTGGCACGGCCGAAATTCATATAAGCAATCTGCGAAGCTCGCGCAGTTTATTATCCACCGTGGGCTCATCATATCCATAGCGCAGGCAGTTTACTCGATCTCATCATCATTCGAGCCACTTGCGCTGTACCAAGGTCTACTTCTTGTTGGTTACGCCACAATCTACACGATGATGCCTGTCTTCTCTATGGTGCTGGACCGCGACGTCGACGAGGACTTGGCTGAAATGTATCCAGAACTTTATAAGGAGTTGACGGAAGGCCGGTCGCTATCATACTTAACTTTCTTTATATGGGTCCTCATTTCAGTCTACCAGGGTTCTATAATACAAGGCATTGCACAGATTCTGGTTGGCTTTGATATGTCTGTATTCAAGATGATGGTGTCTGTCAGCTTCACGGCTCTGTTTTTGAACGAGCTGTTGATGGTCGCTATGGAGATCATCACTTGGAACAAGATCATGTTTGCTACCGAGATTGTCACAATTGGCGCTTATATTGCATCTATTCCCTTCCTTGGAGATTATTATGGTGTGTATATCCTTGTTTCATTACATGAGTTCAACTAACAGGTGCAGACTTACATTATATCATCACTGGACCATTCTTCTGGAAGACGGCGGTCGCGACGGCTGCCGCATTGGTGCCGATATTTCTTGTCAAGGTTATCACACGCCGCGTTCGACCACCAACATACGCTAAGGTCCGGCAGCGGTAAACGCTCGGCAGTCGAATAGCGCGGAGTCATTTCTCTTTCTGTGTATCTATCGTATCTTTTAATTCTAGGATCGCCTCTACAAAATTATAGTTGTGTCGCCGGAGCCAAATCTACACAAAAATATATGCGACCATTGACCTTGCAGACAGCTGGGAGTGTTTTTGTTTTTATTTCTTTATTGCATTTTAGATGGAGATATAATCTTGTTTGGTATTATCGTCTTTTATTTTTTTCTTCGAGTCATTCTTGTCGTCCCTGGATTCGACTGGTATGGCGACATGGCCGAATTATGACGGCGAGTGGGTGCAGAATCGGCGGTATAGCATTTGAGTGGTTCGTATGATCAGAACTAGATATTTCATCTTCTTCCATTTACTTTTGTTTGGGCGTTTTATTTTTTGTGTAATAAGATGTTTTATTAGTATGATAATATTAGGTATTTGGCAATCAAGGGCGAATTGATGTTCTCGATGCACCTATCGTCGCGGACACAGCGTAAGAAATAGTGATAGCCATCGATCGCCATCAATCTTGCTGTACAGCATTAGTTCCTATTTTGCAATAGTGGCTGTCACAGTCGTTCTAGTCAGAACATATCAGCCCATAGTCAAATGCGTTGAGGTAGAAAACCTCGGACCTCGAATTGTACCGCCGCCATCCACTGTCAGGTATGCCCGAAACTACATAAGCGCAGTCGGTTGGTTTGAGGACAATGTCAAGGAACGGAACATTTCGAGGTTGAAGTGCCTGGTGTTGGATGGTGGTATCAAGGAATGGCAACTGTGGTGAACCCAGCTTACGTATGGACATGAATGAACCGCAAGCTGGGAAGACATAGCTCCTCGCACTGGCCTTGACTGCTCAGAATTTGATATTACAGTGAATTTTTCTATCACTCAGGTCGGAAAAAAGCTTATTCGCAATGGGGATTGCTACGTATCTTGAGACCGTAACTAAATACGAAATGCAATCTTAACGATTGGTGCACCAAGATTTCTATGACCTTTCTCCTGCTCAAACCCTAGACATTTATACCCCTCGCCTTCTGACCCCACCACAACTCAAACTGGCCTTCTTTATACTCGTCAGTTTCCCCGTTGGCAATAGCAGCTGTGGCGCGGTTGTATTCCTCAGCATAATTCTTCGTATATCTGCCGAGTCCGATATCAGCTTGCAGCTGTCTTGCGGCATCTTGAATCACAACATTCCTGAAGAAGCCTGGGACGGGAGATGTAGATGACGCACGATCGATTGGTAGGATATACTGCATGATATCTCGGCGATCCTCGATAGAAAGCTTTCGGAAAGCGTCTTCGCTGATGAACATCTACAGTTCCTTAGCGCTACTTCGGTCATGGTCTAGTAAAATATGTAACTTACCGATAAATCTGGAAGATCAACTAATGCCGATTTGGCATTATTGAGTAGATAATCCGGCGACAATTTATCGGACCTACGAGTCTTTCGAGCCGTAGATGGAACGATTGGCCTTGGTGAGAATTGTGTGGCTGGCCGCCTCTTTCGCAAGGAACGCCGCGTTGACCCGTAATCGTTGGCATTTTCTTCATCTTCATTATTAACGATGTGTTTGCCTCCTTCGTCTGACGCATACAAATCACTATGTCTCTCATTTGGGCGCGGTGGCTGCGACGTCTCTGAACCATTTTCGTCGTCGGCAACTGCAGTGTATTCTTGCCCTCCAGATTTTTCCTTGTTTGACAGCCAACTAGGAATCGACGCCAGTAGTCTGGGGTCATTAGAACTAGTCCGTGATGACGAATATTTTGGCAGCGAATCGAGAATTTCCATAGTAGAGCGTGTAGCAGAGTCGTTGCTCTCCACCGTTGATAACACCGTCGCTGGTTGAGAATCTGGCATTTCCACATCCATGACAGACGCAAGTTCTGGAGAGATATAGGTATCTGTGAGTGGATTGTTCGCGATGCTGTTAATATCAGAAGACTCTATAACCTGTGTAGTCGACATAACCTCTGGTTGGATTGCCTGGGCACCCGATAAGGGATCAATGACTTCAGATACGTCGGAACTGGTGTCGCAATAAGACGAAGAGGTATGCTTCACAACAGAACTATCCGCTGCTCCCTTCACAATCTCTGCTGTCGACTTTCCTGACGACTTGATTGTTAACAACCGGACAGGAGTATCAGGAATGAGATAATCGTCGTGCACATGCACTTCAGGAGGTGTAGTTGAGATAACACTTCTTTTCCTTACACTTCTTCCGTGTGGCGCCCCTAGCTCAAGCTGGGTTTTTGGAAATTCTTGATCAAGTTCGGCATGGAAATCCTTGTATTCGTCACAGTTGTTTGCTGCACACAGGTGAAGCTGTTTGGTGGGTTGCGCCGAATATTGCTCTCCATTGGAGGTTAGTAGAGGTAGCACTCCAGATTGAGATTGGATAGGCTGTATCAGTGGGAGAGGCTTGAAAGATTCAATAGAGGACAACATTGACATTTTTGGGGCCGCCATAGCATCTGAGTCGCTCGAGCAATGCGCAGAAACACGATTAATCTGCTGAGAAGGTGGTAACCATGGGGTCTCGTCATCAATTAACTGCGTTGGAGGCAGTTCCTCGTCATTATCCGAGGTGTTGCGAGGAATATCTGCACGTTTGTCTCCAGTAGTGTCTACCACGTGAACGTCTAATCTTTGTCCCGATCTAGCAACACGCATAGCCTCAATTTCAGTCTTTATTTCCGTGTCGGAATTCCCAAGCCCATATGGCTCGGATTCCTCGGAATCGGCTTCTACTTGTAGATTTTTCAACTCAGTGCGAGTGCTGAAGCACAAACTCTCAATCGACCTACTAGAATTGCATTGCATTCTATCACGACCCCGACTTTTAGGATGGCGGTCGACTTCGACTTCTAGGGCATATAAATTCAAACTTCGCTTTCTCTGTTGGCTCTGAACTACTCTTGGTGTTCGTGACAAAGGCCTGGATCGAGATTGACGCCTCCTCTTGTGCCAGGACGAAGTGTCGCTGGAATTTGAATCTGATTGAGATTCAGCGTTGGAGGAAAAGGCATATGCCAGACTACTGCTGTCCTCAAAGGCAGATTCTACCCCAAAGACTGGAAATAAAATCTGCATCATGTCCGGATCATTAAGGATATCTTCATCCAAATCAGACAAATCAGCTGCGCCATCCTCGCCCTGTTCTGAAAATAACTCCTTGAGCTCTCTCAAGTCTGTTCCGGGTTTCGGAGGCATTGGTGGTTCAGGTGTCGAAGAACTGGTAGCCTTCTCAGGCTGGCGTTGTGATATCAGTTGAAGCTTTGAGTTATTGTTGAGCAGCTCCGAGGTTGAACAGGATATCCGTTCGGATTTGGTCTGACATTGTTGCACATCCAGGAGAGCCGGATTGCGAGGTTTGATCACTCGTCCTGTTCGACGACGTGTGGTGCAAGATGGCTGTACTGATTTGCCGCCTACAATCTCGGTAGGTGCCGCAGCTGGTTGTAATATAGTAGGAGTTATCGACTCTTTAGTTTGGTCCGATGCTTGCAATTGTAGGGAGGATGGAATAACGCCTGGCTCATCGTTGATTACAGTGATAGTACTTCTTGGCACCACGCGACGACCTTGTCGAACAGAATTTGCAATTCCCCTCGTCTTCGACGTTGGACTCTTAGAAAAGGAACAATCCGGTTGCGAAATGATTGAATTGCAGGCCATATTCTTCTGCTTGTGTGCACATGGATCAGAATCGTCGTTCAACTCCTGTGTAAGATCATCCTCAACGTGAACGTTTGAGTCCGCCTAACGAAAGATTAGCAACAACTTGACTCCAAAGTAACAATGTCGCGCCACTAACTTCTGTACAACGCATCTTGTTTCCTGTCAATTGAGATCTGACGATTCTCCGGCGCGTTGGAGGAACGGACGACCGCGCGCGGCCTCCTGCGATATCGTCCTTGTTCCCCGTCCCCTGACGGGCATCCTTTAGTATTGTATTTGAACGTTCTAGTCTCATCGATTGCCGAACCGCCGGAGCTGATGCAACTGATCGAACGTATCCGTATCGTCTGGGCAGAGTCCGCATGTGACTTTCTTTACCACGGGGTGAATGAGGAGGCTGTAGATGCAAATTGTCGTCCTTGCGCATCACCTTGCCGCCATCTCCAAGAGCCTCCATCGGAGGCTGCGAATGCCAATTGCGTCCTTGCCGCTAATGATTAGCTGCGTGGATGCTCACCTTGTGACATCTCGCTGGATTTAAAAGACCATCTATATTTTCGCTACCCCTGGAAAGCCACGCGTCACTGTGGTTTATGGTTTTATGTCCATTGGAGCTTGCAACTTTCCCCAAAAATGCGGTTTAGGGTTATACCTCCCACCAACATTGTATTATGCTTACGATATGCGACATCCTGTGTAACAGTAAAATTACGTTAACTAAATACGTAGGCAAACCTTTTAGTTAATAGCAAAGGAATGCGTAAGGAGGAATATTTAGCATATTGTGTGTGTGTGGAGAAACAAGGGCAGACTCCCCTTCTGGATTAGGGTAGCGCACTTCCCAAATCTGCACCCCCCCGGCCCGCCTCTCGCATTTTTACTATTGCAACTTTCTACTCTCGTCCGCACCCCTTAGTATAGATAATCGACCGTCATCAGCATGCGCATACTTATATTTGAATTTGTACGTGCCTTCAGCTGAGTCATTTCTTATCAATGACTAGCGCCAATTACCGTTGATGTCCATAAAATCCATTTCGGCATACTGATTAGTTCCGTCGCTAAATTAAACGAGCAGCATGGGAAGTATAGAACATCTCACTTCAGCTGCTCTGCTACAAGATTCAGATCCTGAAGCAATTCTACACTTGTCCGGTCTTCCCCCTTGTCAGATCAGAAGCCTCCTTGACTGTGCACCTCGGCATAAGGAACTTCACGAACACATTGTTCAAGCTTTGGAAATGCTCGAGTATTTTGACACTCAGATGGAGCAGATGAAGACATGGAAGTGCGAGTGGGAGGATCTTTGTACAGCGTCTGCTATAGCAGATGTTGAGAGACGATGCGATGACATTAGGGAGAATGCAGACAAGTATGATGTCGAAGAGTTAAAGCGAACAGTTTTAGGTAAGTTCGTAGTTATTTGTATCAGATCTCAAGCAGATACTTATACGGAATCAGCTTTACATGCTCATGCCACGGATCCCGAAGCGTTGCTCACAGCACTCATGTTTCGACTGTTAACTACCCTGTCCGGCTTCGAGCTCCTACTAGTCACCTATGAGAATCGAGCGGACGTCTCTCGTCTGCATTTATTAACAAAAGATGAGCTTTCAGGAATAAGCCTCTACTCATACGATGACGCAAAGGCAAGAATCGCAAAGGCAGGTTCAATCTTAGATCATTTGATCGAATATTCACGGGAACCTGTTCCTGAGAGTTGGATTGACGATGTCGAGAGAATGGAAGAGATGATTGCAAGTGTATCTGTTCCCGATCCTGATCCTGTAACTGAAGGGAAGCTCGAGCGAGAGATTGAGACTCGCGATATGGAGAACGATACGGATGCCCACATGGTGGTGGGTGCTTCGGAGACGCAGAGAATTCGGCTGGATACTGAAGCAGAAAAGACACTAGTGCAGGAGTTGACTCGTCGGCAAGAGCTGGAAGAGGAGGATATAACTGAACATCAAATTGAGTCAGATCGGCTTCATAAACTAGAGCGAGCTGAAATGTCAGTTGTTGCAGTATCGTTCAATAAGGATGAGGAAGGGCTACTGTTATCGGAGGGGCCGGAAGAGCTAGGGTTAGTACACGCTACGCCTCCACACGTGATATCACAACCTATTGTCTCCCGACCGTCAAGTTCGATGTCGACGGAAAGCTCCGCTGACGGATACAATACTGACACCACAGAAGACTGGGCGGCACACACGCGAACTTCGTCAGTTGGGACCACTGCCGCTTCGCCGTATTCCACCGGGGTGGGGACCTTATCCGAAAAGGAACCGTTACTCGACACTTCTGACATGCGATTACCTGTATCGCGAATAGGTCACACTCCTGGTCTTACATCGCCAGTTGGCACGCTAGAGGCTACAGAAGTCGGAGTTGCTCTCGACCTTGACCGCGTTCAGCGACACAGCGCCAAAAGTCCGTCATTCATCCCCTTGCACTCCACCAGTAAACACTCTCCATCTCCCATTCCGGTCATTCAGGAGCTTGATATCAACCCCATCGACGACGAATGTGAGCTGCAACAGCGCAAACGATTACAGTACGAAGTTCTGGCCAAAGATCGCTACCGTGGCCGTAATCTGCTTTCCAGTCATGCTCAGAGCTCGTCCTTGGCTTCAGTAGAACTCGACGCGAACGATCCAAAGCGTCTATCCGTTGACGTACCATCACTTCGGGGCACTCTTGCCACAGCTAAGATGTCCGACGAGTCTATGCCAATGTCGTCGCAGTATACTCTCGATCTTAAAATTCGGCATATTCTTACTACCTTGCCTGAAAGCGATCTCGATATTGAACCTGCCGAACAGCCAGCAGCACCTGTCACCAACTCTACTACATATAAGCTTATGACGACAACCACGTCGTCGTCGCCTAAAGAAGCAGGGTACGGCCAGACTCGAAAGTACCTACTTCAGCGTCCGAATGCGCCACCTCAGGTTATCTGGGTCCGTATTATTGCCGAAAGAGTTATGGTTCGCGTTGGAGGTGGATGGACCGATCTCGCCGAATGGCTAAGCAATTATATTCTCTATCACGCGTCTAGCGGTTCATCGCTAAATGTTGTGGATCCGGGTACGCCGAATTCAAAGGTATCGCCCTCTCCTAGATGGAAAGGAATACAAAGGGATAAAGAGTCGAAGAAGAACACGCGGCAGGGTACACCATCTTCTACTCCTGGCTCAGGATCCAAGATTCCCATGTCGAGTCCGGGAGCATCCTTATCTGGTAACAGTGTCAGGTCCAACAGCAGCAGCAACATCGGTACGCCTACGCCACTTGGTATGGCCGGCCCCGTAAGTTCGTTGGAGAAAGGCAAGATGTCCAACGAGAAGAGAGCTTGGGTGCATAAGATGTTGCGACAGGTCGGCGTTGGCGAACCGAAGAGAGAAGTTGGGGATGTATCAAGGCAACTGTTTGTCGGTGAGAACAGGTAATAGTTGGCTTCTACATCTGTAAGTTTTTCTCATATATGACTTGGCGCACTTACTTTCCTATAACAAACTTTGTTGCATTTTGCATTCCAATGGTATTGCGGGGTTTTTTTCGTTTGCCTTTCCTTTTTGGGATTTGTCGTGTAGTACATATTTATAATGTCTGTAATTATTACGACCGTGCACCATAACAGCAAATAGCGGACCTTATAATGAAAGGACCTATAACATGTTTGACTATACAAATACAACCTTTTTCCAAATGTTCATTGTCGCCAAATTATCTACAAGTTAACCTGTGCTGTCCAAACAGTTATTCTCATATCATACCCATTGCAGAATGAATTGTAGTCTTCAATTGTGACCTCCTATATACCCCGTAGTGCCATCATTATGTTGCATCTTCGGTCTGAAAAACCATCCCAGTACAGGTATCTTATGTAGTCCGCCTCCTGCACGCCAGTAATACACTGGAACTCCGGCGAGGACAAAAAGTGCAACAAACGAAGCCTCTAATGTCGCAGAAAAAATACCTCTGGAGATGAGAAATAAGGCAACGCAGCAGAACATTATTGGCGTTAATATGAATGTCTTGTAAGGCCGCTCGAGGTCAGGCTCGCGCGCTCTTAGAACGATCACGCCCAGTACTGTGAGGAAGTAAAACAAGTAGCCGGCAACGCCTGAAAGTATTAGTCTAACTCAACGATGTCACAGCTCTACTCACCATAGAATGTCAGCAAATTCTTGAATTCTCCAACTAAGATAAACACAATCGTGACCGCTGCTTGCAGCAACAGCGCGTTAATTGGAGTATCGGTCTTCTTATTAACCTTTCCAAACCGCGTAGGAAGGAATCCATCCTTTCCGGACACGTAAACCAACCGCGCCGACGTGAATGCTATAGCGTTCAATGCACCAAAACATGATAATGCGACACAGACGGTAAATACAATGGCTCCAACTCGGCCAAACACTCGTTCTCCAAACGCCAGCGCAATAGTGCTTGACTTCGCCAATTCTGAACTTTGTAGCACTTCATAGTAGGCTAGATTCGCGGCCAAATAGCAAATGATAACAATGGGCATTGCTAGATGAATGACTAAAGGTAAGTCTTTGCTTGGGTTCTTCATCTCCGCGGCAACGTAGTTCAAATTATCCCAACCATCAAATGCCCACAGCCCAGCATATAATGCAATAGCATAATTTCCCAGTGACGAAGAGGACCCGGCAAACCATCCCTCAGTGAAATTTTCCGCGCCTTTGCGAAATACCAAAACAACCAAACCAATCACCGTAATGGCGACAAGCGACGATATCTTTAAGAATAAAAAGATATCTCCAGTTCGCGTACTTAACTTCGTACTAATTGCATTGATTATGGTGACAACTAATATACCAGCTACTGCAACCGTCTTATTGAACCATAGCGGCGAGTAAATGAGTTCTTCAGTGGACGTACTTTCTGTTGCAGTATCAGGTGCTCCATGCGAGAAAATCAGTCGGCCAATGTATTCCGCGAAAACGATTGCAATAATTGCCATGCTGCCCGGCTTCAAAACTGTGATGGCAGTCCACGCGAACAAAAACGCTGGAAGCGGACCAAAAATGTGATGCAAATAAGCTTGTGCACCACCGTTCAATGGAATAGCGCTTCCTAGTTCAGCATATGAGGCTGCGCCGGTCCAAGCTAGCAGTCCAGCAATTAACCAGACCAGTAATGACGCACCCGGAGATCCGGCTTGCGCATCCACCTGACTTGGCGATGAGAAGATACCAGAACTACAAAGACGTTAGCAACCGCATATATATTGTGAACAAGTAGATTTAAAATAGATACCCAATCTGCACACCTATAACAAGACTCAGCCCATTCAATATACCCAATCGCTTCTGTTTTTCTAGTGGTAATGCCCCATCTCTAGCGTCTGCACTCGCAGCAAGCGGAAACATATGCTCCCCATAGTCAAATAAAGATTCTCCATATGACTGCCTTCTCACACTGTCAAACGATAGCTGCTGATTCTGAATCTGCTCATCGTCTCCGTAGTCGAGATTGGAAAGTCTGTCCGATGAGCCTCGTGATGAAGTAGCGCCGCCGTCACCGTCCGTAGAACTCGACGACACTAGAGATGCGAGCTCGAACGAGTCTCGTTGCTGAAGAAGAGTAAGGTTTTGTTCGGTCGACATGAGATATGCTGATAAACGCTGCAAATATACGAAAGTTGTATTATTCCCTGTTGTCTCCTTGTTGACCGTTTACCGTTCCATTCTCCTATAGTTTCTATTTGATAATTCTTAAATGCTGTTGCAACACTCGGACACTCTCAGCCGCCTACAACATAATGTTAAGGCGTTGCTTTCTGGTCGTTAATAAAGCAAATGAGTAGTATCCGCATCGAAGTCCCACGCTGGGTAAACTTTCTCACCGGCGGCTGTTGACCGGCTTTGACGCCAATGCGCTAAAGCTCAAAACTCCAATCAACGAGTTGAAGGCGTGTTACCGTTATCCTTAAGTCGTGCGTCGCTATAACTTTTCCTAAATGGCGGACTTTACCCGGCCTAGTGCTTACCCGGACAAAAACGCGAAGGAATAATCATGCCGGGTTCAATTGTATGCACTTCAGTAGCAATATATGAATTACAGCAATGTACGGCGATCTGGCAGCAAAGCTAATCCAGGACTCAAAACGGACTCAGTCTTTAGATGTGTTGCCGGCATACCAGGCAGATCTTGTGAACTCAATCATCCGAGAAATCCGCGACCTCCAGCGCGACGTGAAGATTCTTCTTGACCAACAAGGCCCGAACTTTCGCGCCTCCCAAGATAGACGCGTATCCTGTGCAATCTTTGTGCTTCAGATATGTATGCGGAGGAATAAACGGTGTTTATTAGCATATCACAATTTAAGAGCACGGAGGCTCGAGACGCTGGTTTGGTCGGGATTTGAGACAAAGAGCATAGGCTCTGAAGGAGACTCGGGAGTTGCGCTCAGTGACCGTCCATCTGTGGCATCAGCATGGCATCCAGACGAAGAAGAGTACTTCAGAGGGTACGGAGACGTACTGGCTGAACTGAAAGGCGAATGGACAGATATTGACTTAACCGGATCAATGGAGCCCCCGAGGGATTTGTTCATCGACGTTCGGGTATTAAAAGATGCCGGTGAAATACAGACTGAATATGGGTGAGTTGGATCATGTCAATACTATATTAGATAGCGCACTCTGGCTAACGTGTGTCTTGGAGCTTAATTACACTTACCAAAAATAATCAATTCTATGTTCGCCAAGGAGACGTCGAGCGTTTAATTCAACAGGGCTATATACAAAAGCTCCATTAATGTCAAAGAAGTGAATAGAATACGGGGAGCTTGTGTATACAAGTTCAGGTTCCGCTAGTCATTAGTCGGCGTTCTAGATATGTTAATTTGCTTAGATAATGCGAAACCCTACCGCATAGATTATCACTAACTTATATATATCTTATATTAATTATCATCAAACATCTAGACCGCGGCAATACTTTACAATTATGGCATTCAAATGCATCGGTTTGCGGTAATTATATCTCAAATTTAAACAGAAAATTTAATGCAAAAACTTATCAATCAATACAACCCTCTCAATATCGTAGTGATATGTCCTTCAGCAGACCTTTAGAGAGCTGGAGGGGGAATGTACTGAGGTCTCTTCTTTCCGCGACGAGTTGCTCCTGCTGGCTGTTCAGGCAAACCTGTTAATGATGGCATGCCAGTGAGCGGAGGCCCACTTGACGGAGGTGCCGACGACGCCGGGGGCGGGGCGCCCGATCGCGGAAGTACAGACATAGGAGGTAACGCCGCTGTCATAGGAGTTGCAGGCGCGGATGCCGGTAGCCGGGCCGGTGACGGCATCGATGCGGCTGTACTAGTGACTGTGGAAGCTGGAGTTGCAGTTGGAGTTGGAGCCTTGCTCCTCGGAGGAGGCGGCGGTGGTGGTGGTGCATCGCCGGCGTCACGATCCTAATACTATATAAGCGCCCATAACATTAAGTCATCATCAGATAGTACGCACATTAGGATTAACCCATTTTTTCAATTCCTTGTCGTAAACAAACTGCATTCCTTCTCCCAGTTTCGCACGAACAGCCTTCGGTTTGTTCTCCTGGCTCTCTGCACTTCGATGTAACCAGGAAAACCATCCACCTCTGGATGCCGGCTTCTCCTCTAACCAGTCAATTAGCATACCATAGCACAGCAAAGAAAAATTATCTCACCTTTTTCTTCTTCCTTTTTACCTTCGTCATTATTGCCATCAGTCTTGTCGTCAGACTCTCCTGATCCACCATGAGCCAGCTTCTTATGCTGGCTGAGAGCATTATTTCCCAATCCCAAATCTTCGTCGTCATCGAAATCATCATACCTGGAGCTTATATTCTCCGCTCCCTGTGGCTCATAACTGGACTCATTCTGTTCAATGCGCGCGTAGGTACTAGATGTGACTTCCTCAGTTAGTGGCACATCAATCTCTCCTCCGCTCTCGCCATTCTGCCTATTAGCTAATGGAGGTTCAAATGACATTGCGCCTCGAGGTAGCTCGTATCCATAAGAAATAGCTGGAGCATGATATGAGCCAACATCCGCTGTCAGAAATGACGGTGTCACTAGCTCAGATGATGTTCTTGGTGGTTCATGTAGTAAGTCAGATGGCTCGTATGAATTATATGTCGATGTCGGCGGTTCGTAGGAACTCTTTGCAAATTCGCGAGACTTTGTCCTGGGCTCATAGGACATGGTCAGTGAATCGTACGACGTTGTGGGTGGCGCGTACGATAATTTCGGACCGTCGATCGGAAGAGCATAGGTTGAGACGGTATTTGGAGAAGAGGTCTGCTCTCGAGCTGGCGCATATGGATTCGAGACCGGAGGCCCGTATGAACCAGAATTTTCCATCGAATTGCCATACCCGTCATTCTGCGGGATATAAAGAGAAATTCGAGCAGATGAAGGAGACGATCCGTATAATCTGGAACTGTGCAACACTACACCTCCAGATGTAGGCGGGGTATATGATGTCCCAGTTCCGCTGAAGGTCTGCCCAGAAATATATAATCCTGCCATATCCGTGGTTGATTGCTGTCGCGATAATCCAGGACTATTAGCCAGCTTCCGGAATCTGCCGTCCGTAGAGTTATCACCACCTTGGACAGTAGAAGATGGATCCTCATCATCGCCTGCAACAAATTGGGCAAGTTTCCTGTCAAAATTTCCCCACATGTTACCAAGTGATGGTTTACCAATCATACCACCCAACCAACGAGAATCCGAGGCCGGTGTCTCTGAAAGTCTTTGAGACAATTCTCTAAGACTCTGAATAAACGCAACATCGTACACGAAGGACGTCTTCGATGTGGCTTTAATCGCAGTCCCGATGTAATCCAAATATTTTCGCGCTTCGGACACAAATCCATTTTCCGCAAGTATAAGAGCATGCTGGTATTTAAATAACTGCAAATGTGGGAATATAGTATTCTGCCCGGCAGTCGGTCCCAGTGATATTGCCAGTTCATATATCTCATTAAGAATGATCACATCAAGATCCTTAGTGAATGACGAAGGACGTCGCGAGTAGTCACCGCCAAGTAATGTAAAGTCTTCCCTACCTCCAAGTACCGTCCGCGGCCTAGCAAATATGTAGCACGTATGAGCAGCATATGGATGCCCATAGCTAGCCAGTAACTTTCCAAGAGAAGCTATCGCTTCGATGTCGTCACCAGAGCGGTTCAACAGGATCATCGCTAGAGTCTCACGCCACTTGGTAAGTTGAGCTGGCGTCGGTTGAGATACCTCATCCATTCCTGGAGGTAGTAAGGTGTCCACTGGGTACAAGTTAGCTGTTATCGGTTGACAAAGGCTTAATCACACATACCGGCTTCGTCACCGCATCCGGCGAAAACTTCATAAACAGCAGCCAGACTGCTGGCGTCCGCAGTATTCAATGCCAACACATCAGCACGAATAAATTCTCGCGCAGTATCTTTCCATTTCTCTTTACTCACTGTACTTGCAATAAGTAACGCGTGGGCCCAAAGACAATTATCCAAAGCCGAAGTCACAGCTCCTTCTCGATCGCCTTTGAGAAGTAGCTCTCGCACGCTAGAAATGGCTTCCACATTTTTCGAGTCAGATATGTCGCGTCCGCCCATAGATCCATTGCTTGTCGACCGGATATGTCTCTGGTATATATCGCTAGCACTGGTAAATGTTGCCATGTCGTCTAGGGGGTTGGAACCGACCAGTTCCGGAATCAATGCATGTCTGATTGCCTTACGAGTCTCGGACGTAGTAGTATCCAGCTCGCCATTGTTATCTAACACTATTCGAACGCATTTCCAGAGTGCCAGATTATCCTCAGCCTCTATCTTTGCTTCCGCACCAATCGACTCGTAAATCAGCTTTTCCAGAGTGGGGATTTTTTCGTCCATCCACTTCAGAGCATCCTTCTTCTTCGACTTATTTGCACTTCTCGCTCCCACAGCGCACAACGGGCCTGGAAACTTCGCCATGTTAATGTCCGTTGTCAGTTCATGTAGAACATCTTTAGCGTTGTGCACTTTGATCGTCGAACTCACGAAATCTAAATTCGTAGCTGCGTATCCGAGATTAGGATTCTTCGATGGGAATATAGTGACTAACTTTCCGCTGGAGCTCCAGGACATCAGAGGGTGCGGTTGTGGTATCAAGGACTTCGGCTGGTGAGGTGACGCGGCAACACTCCGAGGCATTGGGTAAGGCTGTGGAGGCGACGATGCCAGATGCAAGGACTGTGGTACATGCGACTGCGGTAATGAATACGGCGCAGCTATTAAATACGGATCTGAATGGGGATGTGACGTAAATGCCGATTGTGGTTGATATGGTGGCGGAGACGAATAAGCATCTCGCGGGGGAGGCGCGTATGAACTAGTTCGAGCCGGCGGTATTGGTGGTCGCCCTGCGGCCACAGGATGTGGCGGCACAGAAGCAGACTTTGGTTGTACAATTGGTGGAATATCTGAGTACAGATGAGGATGTGTGGGCGGTGACGTCGAAGGATATGGGGATACTTTAGGCTGTGGCAACCTATACCCTGTTGGGGGCGCATATGCAGAAGTTGTAGAAGGTTGAGAAGCTCCGTGTTCGTTCGCATGTGGCATGACAGTAAGGGGAGCTGCTTCCGTGTAGTGCGATGTTGTAGGGGGGTGAATAGCTCCGTGTGCACGCGACGCATATGAAGCATTTGGCGTCGCAGTCGGGGGAGCTGCTGGCGTGTAATGAGACGAAGCATCTGGCAAGATATTATTCGGTAGTTGAATATCTGTGTCAGTATACGGGAACACGGCAGGTGGCTCAGTAATTTGTGATGTCGTTGGCGGAGAAAATGCGACAGTCACAGGCACATACTTCGACTGAGTGGGGGCTGTATTGGCTAAATGAGGTGACATTGAAGGTAGAGCATGTGGTACAACTGATCCTGCTTGTGGTGACATTGGCTGACCTGCAGACTGCGAGCTATATGCGCTGGATTCACGCCGTGGAGCGACAAATGAGCCGGAAATGAATGGTGGATCGTAGGCGTCCGAAGCCGTTGACCTTGTAAATGCATTCTGTTGTGGAGGATTAGCGTAAGAGCTGATTGGCGGCACCAAAGCAGTATTATATACGCTCGCCGCTGGCTGTGGCGTATATGAATTATTGACAGGTGGCGTTGATGCATATGTGCTGGAAACAGTTGGTTGACCGTACGACTTCGTAGACGAGGGAATAGCAGCGGAAGGAGTGGTGAGCGGTGGTCTTCCGTATAGATCTGTAGCAGGTGGCGGTTGAGGCTGCTCACTTGAGAGAACCGCCCGGTGTGCAAACTGATCAATTCGGCGCACTATTTTCGGATTTGACAGCGCAGGTAAATCTTCAAAAAATGCTTTGGGTTTCGGAGGCACACTTTGTTGAACGGGCACTACTTGCGGGACACAATTGTATGGAGATAAAGCGTAAGAATTTGGAGCGTTTGATGAAGTCGCGTATGGAGATGGAGCGTAAGAATTTGGAGCGTTTGATGAAGTCGTCTCCACCGGCACCGGTACATCTACTGAAGCATTTTCAACCTCGTCATCTGAAAGAAAGTCGTTATCATCTAAGAGAAAGTCGAAAGAAATGTTAGCCGCGGACACAGTGGATTCTAGATGCGATTCCAGCTGCGCCATCTGATTGGACGTAGCACCAAAACCAGATGTGAAAAAGAAATCGTCATCTTGGGTTGGAGATCCAAAGGAAATAGTGGTCTCTTCCATAGCAGCTATTCGTTTGTTAGAAGGACAAGCAGGAAACGGTATATACAGTCAAGCTTACCAGCCACATTCTCAGTCACCGTCGATTCTGACCGGTGAAGATCATCAAAAACTGAGTTTCCACCCTGCTCAAATAGTCCCTCGGTTCGACATTCGACAGCTCCAAATATAGGACTCCCAGGCGACTCAACCACGTCTTTAGATAGAGTTTCCATATCTGCCCGCCTATCTGCAAGTTGACTAAAAAAGTCCGACTTTCCGGTCTGTGATATACCTTGGAAAAGATCGTCTGTTTCTGATATCACAAGTGGCTCCTCAATTGAGACTTCTGCTGCGTGAGTGTCGATCTCATGAGACAGTATTGAAGTAGTTGGCTCAGCTGCCACTGTTTGCTCAGGACCCACGATTGTCATTTCCTTCTTAGGAAATGGCTCCGATTCTGTTGGCGCTATTGCTTCTACTATGGTTGTGGCCACTGGTGGATTCTCCTCGTCGGCAACTTCTGCTGAGTATGTATCCTCTTCTTGAGCTGGTACTGCATTTACAGCACTCGCGTCTTGATCATCTCCGTTAGTTCCAACAAAATTCTCGCTGTTATCGGGCGAATGCCCAGCTTCCATGTCAGCAGCAGACGTTATATCAATTCCATTTATACCGAGCGTCTTCGCGGTGAAGCTCCCGTCAGCATCCATGGGTGCAATCGCTTTACTCAATTGCAAATTAAGCACGGGGATCTTTGAGTAGAGACCAGAGTATTCTTGTCGAATGCACCTTTGCGCTATGTCGTATTACTTTGCTAATAGCTACCTCTTCCGGGATGTGGTATGGCGTACGAATGTATCCCACAACTCTACAAGTCCCTTAGTAACCCTATCGAGGGTACAGTACCTTCTTGGTTAACTAACAACGTGGCCCATATTGTACACTTCTCGTAAACATATATGCCGTAAATGCCACTTAACGCGGATATAGGGGTAAAGTAAGGCGCCTATTGTGGTGGGGTCATGCGAATTTCACAAATTTGCATATTAGCGATATAGAACGTTGGAGCAGGCAGTACTGTATCGTTGCGTGGTCACCATTGGGCAAGTCCAAGCGCAGACAAACGTGAGCTGATTCCTGCCATAATCAACAATGAGAAGCTGTTGTTCAGAGCAGAGTATTGGGATTATAAGGCGTACTTCGAAATGTAGTACCTCTAATTTTGTATCGAGGTCGAACATACGACCATTCACTGTAAGAGAGCTCATTTTGAAGTATATCGGGACAAGTTATGTACCAAGCTAACAATATCATAATGAAAGCATGCCGCCATCTCACATCCGCGACTTTCAAAGCTCTTTTTGCCTTCGGGCAGTGTTGCCTCTGCAGCAGGCGAACGCGAATCTACCACAGATCTACTGATTCGTGCTGGCTTTATACGCAAGTCGTCGGCTGGTATTTACTCTCTACTTCCTCTAGGAATTTTTGTGCAACGCAAACTTGCTGCGATAATACATAGACATATGTACATGGCTGGTGCTTCTGAAGTTTCCCTTCCTTCACTGTTATCGCCTGCAGCTTGGAAAACAACCGGAAGGTGGGAAAATGCTGAGCTATACAAGCTCAAAGATTCGAGCGACTCGGAATTTTGCTTGGCCCCCACCTACGAAGAAGAAATTACTTCACTAGTATCACGTGAGATAACTTCTTTCCGGCAATTACCTCTACGCTTATATCAGATTGGCCGAAAATACCGGGACGAAATGAGGCCACGCGGTGGAATGCTACGAGGGCGGGAGTTTTTGATGATGGATCTATACAGTTTCGATACAACAACTGAGGCTGCGCTGTCTACATATGAGGAAATCAGAGCTGCATATAGGTCGATCTTTGATACGATTGGAATCAAATACGCCGTTTCCGAAGCGGACTCAGGATATATTGGTGGTGATCTCTCACATGAGTTTCATTTTATCACTCCAGTAGGCGAGGATACTCTCATAGCTTGTGACTCTTGTGACTACACTGCGAACGTAGAAGTCGCGGTGTCGTATCCATCTGGAAAACATGTCTATGAGCCTGACAATGTGGCGGTAAAGTACGGGCTCACTACAGATAGTGCACTGCTCGTCATCTACTATCCGCCTGATCGCGTCGTGAATGAAAACCTGATTAAGAAAGAAGTGCTTACGTACGACCCGTCAGTACGCAATCCTATTAGCGAATTCACACGGAATGGGGACCCTATGCTGCAACGGATAATTCGAATATTTGATGAGCGGGTATCTGAGAAATCCTCTCTTCCTGATCTACCGGTATCTGTTAACATTGGCAACATAACCACTATACGTTTCCCATGCGTCGAAGTTGCCCCGCAATCACATCCAAGAGAGCTATGTCCACGTTGTGAGGATGGCGCTCTACTTGCATCACGATCTGTCGAGGTTGGACACACATTCTTTCTCAGTACTAAATACTCTGCGGCACTGAAAGCTCACTTCACTGCTGAAGATGGGACCAAGAAGCCCATTGAGATGGGATGCTATGGCATTGGTGTATCGCGTATTATCAGTGCAGTTGCCGAGGTTACTAGAGATCAATATGGGCTTTCGTGGCCAGTTGCCATCTGTCCGTTTGAAGTCGTGATTGTTACGAAACCTAAATATGACAAGATCGATGACCTCGCAATTAAACTATATCAGGATTTACGGAAAGCGGGATGCGAGGCTGTGATTGATGATCGGGGCGATAAAAGTTTTGGTTGGAAGTTATCAGATTCGAAGTTCCTTGGATTCCCTGTGAGCGTGGTCGTTGGAAACAATTACCTTAAAGATGGTAGAGTGGATGTGGAATGTAGAAGAACTGGCCAGAGCACAATTTGCTCGCCAGAGCAGGTGGCGGATACAGTGGCTTCTATTCTACAGATCGAGAAGTCTACCGAGCGAAGTTGGGGTTCCTGAGTAGTTGGTAAAGAATAATTATGAACATTGATTGTATATAGATTTTTGCATAGTGCCATCCCATAATATTAATTTTATTATCCACCTCGAACTCCTTGATACGTCGCGTGTTGTGTTTACAAAATTTACGTAGTATGCTATGACGACCTGATCATCTCCTCGTACAGACACCATGCTATTCCAGAACTTAACCCCTTCTTCACAGCCCGCAAGCCTAATCCGTCAAAGAGCCCTCTAATTCCAGTCTCCTCCCGAAGTATTGCAGCAAAAGCAGCCCACATGTTCGTTCCATACCGATCTGGGAAGAGCTGCATTCGCGTCTTTACAGTGTCAAATGGATTTGACAACGTAACAGCAGTCGTTGCAGAAAATCCAGCGCAAATTGAATTAACTGCGACTGAAAGAGGTGACGATAAGACTTGTGAAGCACCGTCTACTGTCGTCAATTGTCCAGCAAATGGCGACCGCAAAAGTAGAGCAGGTGCAATACTCTTCGTATATTCATACATCCAAACGTAAATACCTGCATAAGGTGCGTCCCGCACGAAAGTTGCTCCAAAGCCATAGAAAAAACCCCGAACTCCATGAGCGTTGTAGATTGCCTTTGCAGTCTGAAATAGAGAAGAATGAACATATGTACTCGACTCAAAACGAACTTTTAGGACAGTTACCGGCATCATTACGAAGCCGACTGCGCCTCGAGCAAATGAGCCGGTAAGTAGGTTAGCATATCCTTGAATTTGAGGAAGGACCGAGGACGTTTTCACTGAGGATGTACCAGACGTCGTAGAGGACGCGCTGTGTGTTTGAATATAACTTCGCATCGAGTGCAATGTAGAGAAATAAAGCCCGGAGCCGACCGACGTGCGAAGAACTGAAGGTAAAGTTCCTCTCCATAGCTTCCGTAGAACTTTCAATGTACTATCACGAGTATTTTGCGCATTCGATATATCTGCAAGGAGTAGTTCTTGCCATGAGCTGCGAAGCGTCGAAGATGGCGATTGCTGAATTCGAGTTTTTAGTAGATCAAGCGGCTGCAGTAAAGCTGAGGAAGCGAAGCCGGATACAAACCCAGAGATAATATGCTGTGATCGTGAATTATTCAGGGTAGTGTTAGACTGTGCCGGCTTTTGTGCAGATGTCATATGGGGTGGTTGATGTCTATCATAGTAGTGATGATCAGAATAAGTTTTAGTTTTTCGTTATATGGTGAGTCGTTCCTCGCAATACAAAGTCAATCACTCAGTAGCCACACACTCAGAACCAGACAAAAATCGAAATTGGATCATAGTAACTTTTAAATTTATTATTCTATTTCGAGCACGCAACGGCACCAAACGAACCATGCGAAGAAGAATCCCAAACCTCTGAAAGGAAACGGAAAAAATTTACACAAACTTGACAGGAATATCCCGATATGCAATAGCTTGACTTTTCTACAATACTACACTGCAATTAATTTACTACTACCTTGAGTCTCAAAGAAAAGTTTAAGCGAAAGCCCGCGCAACAAACACCTGGGTAGCTTTCAGTGCCTGATATTTAACATCAGGGTCAGGATGGCCCATCATCTCCATAATTTTCGTCTTTGTTCCCATCTGCTGCAACACCTTGAGGCCCTCTGGAAGTTCAGTGATAACCTGTCCAATATCATTGCTGGCGACAGCAAGGACGGTGTTGTCACTCGAAGTAGAGATAACCTTAGCGAGTTCCTTCAACAACTTCCAATTGTCCTCTTTAAACTGCTCAACGTTTCGCTTCCAGAAGTCAATGGACTTGTGGACCGGCGACCATCGAAGACGTCCAGATGTGAGTTCGGAGACATATTCGTCAAAAGTGGACATGGAGTCGTGGGCTTCCTGGAGGGTTGTAGATAAGGTAACAAGGTCCGACTCAAGCTCAGCATCTGTCCATTTTCGCTGAGCCATGCTTTTGATAACAGGCAATCCACTGACGACCAATAGAGCTGGAATGTTCTCCTCTGGAGCAATGGTAACTAAGTTGTAGAACAACGAAACACTGACACGAATAATCTTTTCCTTGATGGCAATTTTCATAATGTCGAGAACAATGGGAATAATGTCACACCTCTTGTTTAGCTCCTCGGCGGGCTCGAGTTCGAAGGAAAGGAGCCAGAATACCAGTACAGTATAGTACTGCAGCTGGAGACCGCCCTTACCAGACCTGAGTATCTCCAATAAAGGTGGGCCATAGGTCGTAATCTTAGCCCAGAAAAGAGCACGAGTGCACTTCACGGAGAGAATCGCGCCATATGACTGGGCAGCGAGATCTTTTAACTTGTAGTCATCGCATGTAGAAAGCTGGCATGAGCAGTCAAGCATCTTCTGGACAATTGATACAGGTGGTTTGTCGGTCGCACTGCAATTGTTAGCACATGCATTCTCAAGTATATTACAATTCAAGTCGCATACATGACGAGAAGAATGACGACCTTGGCAGCAAGAAGCCGGATAGCCTCGTCCTCACTGTCGAGGAGCTTGCCTAGAGGCTCGCAAATCTGGGGTAGAGAGTTAAGGGCGGCAGTAAAAGTTTTATCAGCTACAACGCATTCGATTAGACCCCGGTGAACCAAGCAGCGTATAAATTGAATGCAAGACCTACCAGGGATGAGATCAGCCGCCAGAGCAAGGGCACTCTGAAGGACATCGGCCCGCGTTATTCTAGTAAAGATAGTGCCAAAGATGTTCGCATAGAGGGAAGGGTCCTGAAAACGCTGGTAAATACTTCTTCCGACACCACCATATTTCAACCGAACCAACCTTTGAAAGAGCTTCGAGCTTGGATCTCTTTGATTGCTTGTCAATATAGGCAATTGTAGTCGCTTGCTCATCGGTCAAACCATCAGCACCGACATGGCTGCTCCAGGTAATAGTTCTGCTGCAGATATTTTCAACTATTTCGTCGAGATATCCATTCGAGAAAATAACGCTAGCTGGCGAGGGAATCTATTTAGGCACCAAGTTAGTTTACTAATGTAGCACGGATGCACCTTTTGTGACACAGTAGCAATTGCGCCTCAACACCCAATTGCGACATCTCTTTCAACTTCCGTATAGTCAAAGATCAAGTTCCAACATACTTCCTCGGTGGTGATAATTTCCGTGGCCATTATGGCAGTGAAGTACCGGTTATAACGGTGAACAGCAAAGGAGCCATGAAGAGCATGTTAGATAACGCTCGATACGCCTACAAACTATATCCCTAACCCCACAGCGCAATGGAACTACAGCTTAGCCCTAAACCGGTTGGTAATTGCCCCATTTCTTGCGAACTGCTCAAACTCCTACTGGCAGTCCGCCACTCGTAGCAGCAATACTCAATATATCTATTATATTCGACATCCATAGTCAATCAACAACACTATGCCATCTGCTAATCCGCTATCAAAGATCATTGTACTTGCCTCCGTGCTGGCCGCGGGCTTTCTGCTCATCATTCTCTCTTGCGCCTTGTTCAACAACTGGTTGCCCCTACTTGTTGGTATGTGTAGCTCAATCCGTGTATATTGACCAGTGCATATGTGCTGCAGGTTAGTTCAGAGACTAATTCAGAATCGTTTGTAGTCGGTGTTTTCTTAATTGCTCCTCTACCCAACGCCATCTGCGAGCGCTACTCCAACAATGACGACTTTATGAGCGAAGGATCGGGGTGAGTGCGATCGCACGTCGTTTAATGACCGACTTCGATCTAAAATTTTCAATTTTTCAATTTAGGAATGCCGTCGTCGATTTTGGTAGATATATCACGGGATTCTTTGTCGTTACCGGTCTCGCATTACCAGTGGCACTAGCTCACTCTCGAGTTATTGGGCTGCCTGCGATGATTATGTCCATCGCCGGTGGTCTCCTTGTTTACGGCACTATCATAACGTTCACGCTGTTCTTCAGCGAAACAGAGGAATTCTAACTTGAGAGTTTGCAATTAGATTGATGCAAGTTGCGACCATCTATCAACGGCATTCCACGAAGTTTTGGAGCGTCATCTATTTGGTAGGGTCATTTCTGAGTTTTAATCTCTCATTTCGTTTTCGGTTATTGCTTTGTGTGCGTGTGCCAAGCTATTGCTTTCGGTCTATGGAGTTTGTTTGCGTGATTTCTGGTCGATTAGATGCATAGTTCTGGGATGATATAGTACTGTGCAGTGCAGTTTTACATCGTGTATGCGTATGCTTTATTATCTTATTCTGGCTGATGTTTTCACGTTCTTTTATGTACTTTTGTTTACATGTTGCACAAGCGTCTTTGGTACTGTACATATTCTCCAAAATACACATGAAATCGTTAGCGCCAGTTATACATGCTCTCAACAAATCTAATTAACACTAATTACCAATTTTTCCCTGCCGATATATCTCTTTCCACCAAATCCTGCAGTTGTCTCCTCGAACGATGCGACAAATTCGTATTCGCCTCGGACCAACACAACAAAATCCGTCTCGACTCGGCGAGTATCACCTGATTTGATATCGACTACCGGCATTTGTAGTATACCATTAAATAGTATCCGCCGATTGATATCCAGTGCAATGGAAGCCGGAAGGTTTCGCAGTGTGGGCTGGATTCGCAGTATTCCAGATACTGAGTCTGACGTTGAATGGGAAGTCACCGAAGCAACTAACGTAAGGAACGAGTCAGCTTCTACTATCCAGTGATATTTTCCGGACTTGCGAATGTATTCTGAAGGCGCGAGAGATAGGTCGACAACAACATCATCCACACGGATAATATCAACCATTTGAGGGCTGATTTTCAATGCGCGAAGTTCAACCGCCCCTCTTCGAAGACCATCAGTCGCGGATATATTATCAGTCCATCTGCCGTCGAGAACTTTCAGCAGCTCCTCTCTATACCAAAAAACTGTTCGCTCAACCTCGGGCGCAAGACCAGATTTCCGTGACCCATTCCCAGACAGGGATTTTACGGCGGACCGCGTAAATTGCTTTGGAGGCGCTAAGCTTGGAATCGGCACGCTTGTATCAATATCACTTATACGTCTTATTGGAACTAAGAGCCGCGTTAGATGTCCGGGCTGTATAACTTTCTTAACTGTATGAATATCGTTGGCACCAGTCCGTGAGTCAAGTTCTACTGCTAATTGTGATGGCCAAGAGTTCCGAAGATCAAGAAGCATCAGGCAGTAGTTATCCATCTGCTCAAACTGAATACCAACTTGATCCAGAAACTTTAGTAAGATGTCTGTTGTTGTAGCTTGTCCGTCACCAGTACGAATCATCGGCATATCGTAGCTGAATGGGACAAAATCGCATCCCGCCACCTCGATACTCGCGTTGACGGTCACATTGATATCGAGAGCCAGAGTGCGGACATACATCACCGTCAGAGCCAAATCTGAGTCGAATACATTCGAATAGGAGATTTCAATAGATGCCGAAGTTAGTCCTCGCTTGCCGAGAACTTCCACTTCAATCTCGGCTTCACCGTTTGCCGGAACTTTAATCTCATTCAAGTCCGTAACACAGCGCAGAGCTGCTCGCTTATGCAAAAACATCTCAATTTCGTACCTATCGCTTTCGCTTCTGAAATCTTCCTGTAGCGCTGCACTAAGGGATTTCGTCGTCGAGTCAGTAAACTTAAGTGAAATAGAAGTTGCCGGAACTGTCTCTGAAACATTTCCCAGAGCAATAACAAATCTTCGACGCTCGCCTTCTAGTAACATAAGACTGCTGTGCGGTAGTGAAATCCGGTTGACGCGGAGTACTGGCAAAGCCGGAACAACCTCAACAGCCACGTGTTTGACAAACGTTGGTGACCGAATCTTAACCATGGACGAACTTCTGGCGTCGAGTCCAAAGTTCTTTATGCGTATTGGTGGAGTGACAGCTGCCTGAGTAGGCGTTATCGAAAGTATAGTTTCTTTGCAACCCAAGACTTGGAATCTGCAGCCAGTGATGTTGAGCACACCGGTTGACGTGGGCGTGAGATAGATTGAAGCGGGATAGAGCTTTCTGGGTGGTACAACTAAAGAGATGACGTCTGACGAGAAGGACGTACCAGTTCCCCTGGAATTAGTTAGCTTCGCTTTCCAACTCCGCATACTGTAAATGAAATACGCACACTAGCGACATCGTTAAAATATCCAACTCGAATGCAAATGGATTTTGTAAGATGACTCTAAACTCCACCGGTTCGTCCAAAACAAATAGATGTCTCTTCCCCTCCTCGTCTCCCTTCTTCGCGAATGGATTATATATAAATGGCCCAGATGAATCACTTCTGTTTGACGATGCCGCATCCAATGGGACTAGCGTCGGCACTGCCCATAAGCTTGACCTTCGGACAGTTAGTCTTCGCTTTTTTCAATTCACGGTCAGACTTACTCTACGACAGCAATATCTCGCACCAGATATGCGTCCCAATACTCTTGCTCAAAATCCTGAACACCCATACTTCGGGCAGCAGTATAAGCATTCCCAAAATTCCTGATCAGCGTCAGCTGCTCATCCACCGACAAATCCTCCGCCGAAAACCTGAACAACATGCTCGTATATCTCACTATGCCAACGAAATCTGGCATGACTTGACATAATCCAATGCACGTCTTCAAAATCGACGTCTTGACGTCTTGCCATCCAAATGTCGATACCTCAGAGGTTGAATCAACAGGTATTCCATACACAGTGCATATGTCGCTTAACACAGCCAATACACCTGAATCCAGATCTTGTGGTTGAACATGAACATCGCGATTATCTTCCCAATACTCATCGTCATCCACATCGGACCTGGAAACCAGAGATCTGTGGTTCTGTGCAACTTGCCGTGCTTGAAATATGCGAGGAATAAGCTCTATTACAAGCTGTCGCAGCACAAATCCACGCTTTCGAAAATACCCAAGCTTTCCGCATGCCGCAGCGACACCGGTGAGAATTCTAGCAGCGTCCACTGCATCAACGCCATCCAGTCTCACTGCTTGTGCCGCTGAGATCCAGTTCATGACGTTCATCTTGGCGTGATGGAATTGTGAATATGGTATGGAAACATCGGGTATTGGGCGCGAAAGCACGGCGGCTGTGCGCGCGGCTGAGGTCCATCCACCAGCAAGAGTAGTGCATGCAAGCAGATTTGTCGTTCTTAATATCGTCTCCGCGTATGTAATCTGCGGGACACTTTCACCGGGGAAGTTCTGAGAACGATTGTACAAGCTGAGTATGGTGCTTGTCATCTGTGGTAGTAAATCCAATAACTGTGGTTGCACAAGCTCTTTCTTTTCCGAACTTGGCGAGACGGGAGGCAACACCGCATTTGGAATAACAAATGGAACTCCAATGTGAGCTAAAATCACCATACATATGCCTATTCCTTCCAAGCTCGAAGCATGCCATAAGTGGTCATTCACTCCTTTCAATACATTTAGAGCGTCATTGTACTCCTTCAGTGCATCGAAAGTTCTGCCGGCTAAAAGATACATGTTGGCAATCATCTTCATTGATCGACCTTTTCGTCTCATTCTCTGTCTCTCAGTGTGATGCGACAACGGATACGAAATCCTGTTATCTTTATTAATTGTAGATGGTAGAGATCCTGTGGATCCAGCGGGGGACGATCTGCTGTGTGCGACGGCCGACGATGTCAACATTACTGAATCATAATCATCGTCGCGTGCAAGCGGAGAAGCAATTGTATCAGCCGCCTGGAATGCCTTGGCCAGTAATGGAAGTTCTGCAAGTAACGCCGATGTTAAGTCGCATAGGGTAGTCCTCAGTGACGTTATGCGCGAAGCTCGTTTAGGAGGAACGCAGATAAAATCGACCGACGGAAGCTCATTCTGATCTAGCGGGCAATCAAATAAAATTACTTTGTGAATAAGTGCTTGCGGGTGTTGTGCTTGAAGAGCGCCGATGACAATCTGGAGATCGGTCAAATCATTGATGTTATTGTAATCTGCCAGTCCAAACACCTGTTCGACAATCAGTGAACGTCACTCGAATTCCAGCTAAATCAGTTCCTACCGCTAACGTCCTCCTGTACAACTCGATATCCTCTAAGAATGCATGGTGACTATCTATCGCTGTCACGAAATTGTAGACCACGAACCCGTCCGGAAACCCTTGAGGGCTGAACATCACTATACCATCTCGTTAGCGACACACTTCGCCAATGTCCAAATATATTAGCTTGTACACACCACGTTCAGGACGAGGATCAGGTGTAACATCTCCAAGGCGAATAATTGCTGTATCTTGTAGACGTGACACAAAGCCCAGAAACCGAGGACGCGACACCAGACCGACTGGGCAAAGGAAAGCGCGAATACGTGAAGGCGCTGCGTATGACAGAGAATCAAGCGGAGTCGACACGACTGATTGTGGCTGGGGTGACATTGCTCATTGAAAGAGCACCCCGCTGCCGCGGACAATGGAATAGACGATGGCTGTGGAATAGGCCGGTTGTGTTGAGCAGACAGATCGAGTACGTGGAAGCCCGGTGAAGTAACTTGGGTGGTGCGGCTCGGTTACCAAAGAGCAGCAGTTTCCGCGTGTTCCACCTAATCTACAATAATATTGACAGCTTATTGCGGGGTGGCGTACTTGCCATCTTCAAGTTAGAGGTTTGATTATTGATAAAAACGAGTGTGATTGTTACATAATTAGTACGAATTATACATTTGCCACTGCCCATTAACGAAGACTGGTTTAATTCCTAACACTGAGTCCGTATCACAGTACATGCCATTGCTAAATAATATTCCACAAATGCCAATTGATTTGTAAATTCACTAATATAGTCCGATTTGTCTGAGATCAATCCTTGCTGCAGAGACTTTGGCCCTACAATCTTCTGACCCTGCCAATTGTTGCGTTCGACAATCTAAATAAACAATTCTCCCATTATTACACAGCCAAATTTTTTGAAAGGCTAGGAAGAAATCGGCATATCCCCATACGCATGAGAGACACTACAAGCCCAAGTCATACCGATCTGTGTCAGAGAACGCCGATCTCAAGGAAGTCTGATAGCGACGAAACTACAATGTTCGAGCGCGACTATTGTGATGTAAACTGTGCGACGACGCTACTGCCAAAACCGTGAATTGCAAGAATTGAGCCGTAATGAATGGAACCTATGTGAAAGTTAAAAACTTCGACTGTCATAGTATAATGAAACGTACCATCGTAGGCGACATAACGGAAGTCTTCCGCTCTCGATATCATCATGTAGCTAGGAACTTCGTCTTCCCAAAATTCGAGCAATCATGAGAATCCGGCCAGCTTATCCTATCGTGGGTTCCCATGAGAAGTATATCCTGTTTCTTATCAATCGGAACTATTACTAGTTGGTGTGTCAGATGATCAAACATGCTGATCCACGCCTTCAATCGTGGTGTCTCAATGATATGTCGTAAATGAGACTCGAAACGACTTGGTCGTCATATTTGACAAGGAAATGGCCCCGCATTCGAGAGAAGAAGTAACAAATTTCATTTGCTGTTGTAGCTGAGGTGGCTATTAATTCGACATCGAAACCCTTACACCGAGTAGACGACTTGGCCTACATCAAACCTGGTAATTGGAAGGTGAAAATGCTGGAGATTGATGCGTCTCTATATGCTATTGGTACCGTGAAACTGTGGAGAATCCAGAATGTCTTAGGGGCCACCGTTAAGACTGAGGAGATATGAAGCAATTTGCAAATTCACAGAATCCATTATTTATCTGTAAATCGATGCTACTAAATGCTACTCGTGATATCCTATGTTATGCATATCACCTGGAGATGAGAACTGCTCTTCGGTCAACACTTCACCGAACCTCATGCCATAAGCTTCTAATCCATGCTGATCATTCAATTTGTTACCATCATCATCAACCATACCAATAAAGCTGTCAATATTCATGAGCACCCCAGCGGTGCAAGCAATTGGTCCGCATATCGGTGGCCACGGTGGAGGCGCTTTGACGTATACGTTTTGCCCGCTCTCATCAAGAACTAGCATGTGTGATCGATCCGACGCAAATGAGGATAAATAATCTTGCGCAGAAATGACTCTAAACCGCCTGCGGAAACTCTCCGGCAACGACCAGGAATGGCGAAACGTCAACTCCGCGTACTCGTCGAATTGTATGAAGTCGACCCTGCGAAGCCCATCGTGAACATTCAGTTGCACATTGTCCGCGTGAATAGTCGTGTCGAAGTCAAGTACGTGCGTCTTATCATTAAAGACCTTTACAAGAACAACATGGTAGTCCCATATCACCAAGCCATCCTGTCGCCGCGACGACCTTTGACAGAAGAGCGGTACTGCGCGAGTAGGCGAGGATATGAACACTACGAAGAGCAAATAATCGGGCGATGCTGTCTTCAAGTCCGAGTGCAAGGCCTTGCATGCTTTATATATATTCTCCTCGCAATAGCTAGAATTTGTTAAGCAAGGAGCCCTGTCAATCAGTTCACTTACTGTCTGCATACCAGGACGCATACGGCAGCTCCATTAATGTGGCAGCATGTCCAGAATGCGAATTCACACAGATTTCGTATATACCGTCGATTCAACTGTCATAAATTTGAAGTATGCGCTCATAGACAAGACCGTGCGGCTGACTAGGACTGTTTGGCGGCACCGTTGCGGTCGCTCAACTCCTGTCTACACTCCACATCAGTCAGATACCAGTACAGATACAACACTATCGACAGTACCACCAATTGGCCCAGTGTGGTCACTGGACCCGCGGCTTGAAATCTCAATCATGTTCTCAAGCGCAATGAAATCGCGTAAGTGCGATTGTATTTTGCAAAACTGTGACTGCACGTGAAGCTGACGATAACAGTTTCGTCAAATATATCTTCGCACTACTCGATTTCGCAGCCAGCTGCGTTCCAAGCAGGACCTTGGTCCGTGTACGATGCTAGGAGGCGGAACACCGGCAACCCTGTAAGTCTTGCTAATGAGCCGTAGAAAAATACGAGGCGGAATAAGTGTTCAATATTGTTAAAACAGGTCTCCGTATTCACATTCGACAAGCGCAAGATCCCCTCACAGAATTCCCGAGCAGGCGGTGTTGCGACATTAAGGCAGGATGCAGAGGAAATGTGTGACCGACTACGGAAAGAGGCGGGATATCTCGCTAAGCTCCGGCATCCGGCTATTCTGGAGCTGGTGGAGCCAGTGGAAGAGGGACGTTCCTCAATATCGTTTGTCACAGAGCGTGTGACGGCGTGTTTGACATCAGTGATTGAGAGAAAAGCTTCTGGCCGTACCGGAAGCGATGACGAGGTCGACGAAGTCGAGATCCAAAAGGGCCTGTTGCAACTGGCGAAGGGTCTTGAATTTCTTCATTATAGCGCCTGCATCGTGCACATTGGTCTTGTGCCTAGTGCTGTTTTTGTGAATGCAAAGGTATGTTGGATACTTCATGGAGAATATTACATATGCAAACAATCTGTAGAGTGACTGGAAACTGTCGGGACTTGGATTTGCACAAGAACTCCGTAACGACAATTCTCGAGAATACTTTGTACCTCCATATGATCCACGATTCCCACCGTCTCTGCAATTCAACCTAGACTATTCCGCGCCGGAACTAGTGATCGACCACCTAATTGATCCCGCAAACGACATGTTCTCAATAGGCTGTCTGATTCACGCCATTTACTCGTCCCGCCCGCCACTAAATGCAAATAGAAATCCAGTCACCTACAAAAACACAATTTCTCAGTCTCTGCGGATCTCACGAGACCCGAAATTTCCGAGCTATATGTTCGAGGTCCTATCCCAACTACTTACACGACGTCCTACAGACCGTATGTCTTCCCGCGATTTCCAAGACTCGAAGTTCTTTGACAACATTCTGATCAACACCATTCGCTTTCTCGATGCACTCCCAGCTAAAACAGCATCGGAGCGGCAAGCATTCATGCGTGGGCTATCTCGGGTTTTACCGCAGTTTCCTAACTCTGTGCAGCAGAAAAAGCTATTACCGACTCTGCTCGATGAATTAGACAAGGATGAGTCTATGATGGGCCCGATTCTGACAAATGTGCTTGAAATAGGAAAAACTATGAGTCAAATGAGTTTCAGTCAGAAGATTTTGCCGGGGTTGAAAAGGATGAAGGACCTCCCTTCTGGACAAGCTGTACTGCTTGATAAAATCGAGATAATTAAATCGCGGGTTAACGGGAGGGAGTTCACAGAAGGTAATTTCGATTTTTCACGTACATATGTGTATATTCAGTTGAATAACATAATTAGACATTTTGCCGCTGATACACAACGCACTCTCGTCACAATCATCATCAATTCAAGAAAAGACGCTCAACACGATTCCACAAATCACGGCCAATCTTGACTTCCAGACGATCAAAAATGAGCTATTTCCCCCAGTCAGCGCAGTATTTGCGCAAACGAGCAGTTTAGCAGTCAAAGTTGCTGCATTACACGCTCTGCAGGGTTTAATCAGCGGGGGCCTAGACAAATACACCATTTCCGAAAAACTTGTCCCATTACTCCGCGGTATGAAAACTCGAGAACCAACCGTGATTATGTGCGCGCTGGATGTATATAAGGTTGTCATGCCCATTGTGGATTCGTCTGTTCTTGCGACGGACGTAATTCCGCACATGTGGGCAATGGCGGTGAGTCCGTTGTTAAAGGTGGATCAGTTTAGGGATTTCATGGTAGTTGTGCATAAAGCCTCTGATAGAGTCGAGATTGAACATGCACGGAAACTGGCGGAGCTTGATCCTGAGCACGGCAAGCGGAATCCTGTTCCGAGCACTGGCGATGTCGAGGCTGATTTCGAGGCTCTGGTCCTGGGTCGGACGAGTATCAATGGGACGAAAGAGTCTGTGTCCAGTCCGAGTTTGACAAATAGTATGAATAACAGTAGATTGGCACCGCAAGACAACGAGGACTTTGAATGGGGCGATAAACCACCGCAGCCAAAAACCAATTCTATACGATCACAAGGCATGAAGATACAATCATCGCGACCAACGCTCAGTACACTACGCACTCATAACCCCCCCGGTCAACAGCAGGTGTCTTGGAAGGTACAAGCAACGTCGACTTCGACGCTATCACCGCAACGGTCACTTCAGGCACTTGCAGCAATTACCAGAGCACCGAGTATGTCAAACGGAAGTGCAGCGTGGGGTAACTCTAGCACCTCGTCGGTTCGTAGCTCGTCGATCGGATCGGTCGGTTTGTCCAGTTCGACGACTACAGCGCAGAGTGCGTTCACGCAGACTTTATCTACACCGGTACTAAGTCCGACTGCGAGCACGTTCGGAAGCACAGCGTCAAACGGATTCGCGGGCCTATTGGGAGTACAGGAAGCAAATCCGTGGAATTCGGTGATCTCTCCCTCGACAAGGTCGAGTACATCGATCGGCTCGAGTGGTGGAAATTCGTTTCCTCCTCCACCCCCCGTACAGATATCTGGTGGTGAAACATCGAATACGTCAAGTGGATTTGGCATGCCGCAGCTTGTGCCACAGCCGGCTCAGCGAACACAGCAGCAAAATAACGGGATGGACAAGTACACTAGTTTACTGTGATAGTTACACATAGATATTGGGTCGCACGTAGTTATAGAATTGGGATTGGTTGTAATTAATTTAATTCGTGGACTAGGAGTGCGTATAGTGAATATCCTGTCGCTAAGTTTGATTAGATGTCAGACCTGACTGCTATTACCTAACACACCCACTCCGCCTTTTATTTACTGAAACAAAAGTGACAAAAATTAAATACTAACAATGACGAATACTAACTCACAAAATGAACCAAAAAATGATATTCCCGATGCCATCTCTAGTCCCACACCCAATTATCGCACTTTTACTTAACTATTTTTTGGATGTTATAGCATTAAATAACAACGATCTCGTAAATGACAAACGCCTCATACTCGGTATCGACGATGGTGGAGTACTCCTGCAAGCCCTGGTCCTCCCGGACAATTTTACCCTTTTTGTCCTTCGTGAAGGCATTGCCAGCAAGATATCCGTACTTTTGCGTCAACGCGACCTTAGCTTTCTGGATTGACGCAACTGGTGGTTTAACAAGCACAGAGATGAAGTCTGGTGGGAGACCGTAGCGGAGGACACTCTCGACGAATACGCGGATGGACTTCAAGTGGATCCAGGCCTGGAAACTATCGGCGTACGTGGCGCGAGCAAGACGAACGACTTCGCCCTGTGTTATGTTAGTAAGTATTGAAGATATACATGTAAGTCAAATGGTACACACCCACAGCCGTCGCTCCTGCTCGAAAGCCTTGTCCTTTTCCTTCTTGAGATCCTCAATCACACCGTCCGACCACTTGAACTCACGCGGGTACCACTTGCTCTCGCGACATTTGTGCAGAAACTCGGGCACAGACTTCTTAAATACGGTGACACTGTAGAGGAAAAACTCGTCGTCGTTGGTGATGACGTTGGCGGAACGTGGGACAACCATTGGCACTAAAGTTTCGTATCCCCTGATGAACTGCTTCACGCTGGCTTTTGGCACCGCGACAAGGACGGTCTCGAGGTATTCGGAACCGATAACAAAGTCTGATTTTTTGACGATATCGTGGAGCGAACGGGTAGATAAGTTACCACTACGCAAGTCAGTATTTCTCACTCGACACTGCCTTGAATCGTTTATTGACATACATCTGTTTCCGCTCGACGGCGCCGAGACTGTTCCTTGCAAGCATGTAGTTCGTGTAGACGATCTTCAAGTCGCCATCAAGCGCAAAGACTTCTTTTGATAGCGTGTCCAGTAACTCAGCGATTGGCTTGTCAACTCTGTACTTTGCCGCGTTCCATTGGAACGACTTCAGATACGTCTCGACGGGCTCTGTACGGTTATTAGCATACGTCAATGTCAATTGGCCACTTATATTATAGATATCAGAAGTTCATACTGTCAGAGACTTTTTTGGCAGCAGCGACCTGCTCGGCCTTGCCGTCGTAGACAGCTTTAAGAATATCGACAGTGCGGGAAACAACGGATTCAAATTGAGTGTCAGCCTTTGCAATTTCATCGGACTGCTGGACAAGTTGGTCGAGCGTTCCTATCTTGAAATGCGGAATTAGGAACTGGGCGACGTCGTCCTTGGAGGGCAGGTTGAGGGTCGTCGAGAGGTCTCTGACGAGCGCAGACTCAGGGTCTGCGCCCGCTGGAGCAACGGACGAGGGGAGCGAGATAAGATAGTAGAGCGGTCCGGTGGGTGCATGGAAGGCCATTGTTGAAGTGCGATGGACGGTGGTTTATGGAAGAGTCGAAGAGAGTACGACGATGATACGAAGACCTAAGGTCCACACTACATGTCAAAGATGGTGATGAAACGCACTGACACGGACGAGTAGTGACGCGCCGGGTAACTCCGACACCAAATCAATTGGCCATCAGTACCGACTAGCTATTTGTAGAGCGTTTGTTGTGCCAGCTTAGGTTTTTATGTGGATTTCATATGTTCTATAAGCATATAGTCAGCAGATAAATAAAATGACCTCGCCTATCGACGCTCTATTCCAGAAAGTACCTCTTTCGCCCGCTATTACTTCGCATCTCTCTGACGCTCGCGCAGCTACAGTTCTCACGACCGCAGCACGACCAGAGCGGGAAGTCGCGCTCATGGCGCTTTCCCAGACGTTTATCTCGAATGCCCAGGATGCTCGTCGAGTCAAAATCGGAACCACGACTGCAATCACAATTGGGCTTCGCGATAACAAGGGCGTTATTACGCAGAGCGCCGTCGAGGGTCGACTCGGTCCAACCCCTGAAGACGAGCTGTTACCGCTGACGAGCGGTAGCACTAAGAAGAGAGAGATTGCGTTGGTCACTACTGTTGCTGGTACTGGAGACGATGCGATCAATGAGACTCTTGTTGCGCGACGGCAGGTCGAGAAGGTGGCTGGTATTATTTTACAGAGTGCCGAGCAGTAATTGAGCGCAACGGAGAAGTACATCGAAGCAATTGATATGGGGAGCACTATTGCGATAGCGACTTATTGCAGTCCCACGGACGCAATCCATATATGTGAAATGCTCCAATAGTTATCTAAGACAATTGCGATTTAATCAGACAGTCAACATGGAACGAAGGCAACTATTGATGAAGTAATGAATTTAGACGTGTATAATATTGGGCCAGGTTGACAATGTTTTGAATGCCATCATGCCCCAATTATTGGTTTGCGAATCAACGGTATATTGAATATGGCATGGCACTATTTAATACCATATGGGTTAGTACTGGAATGGTCTTCTTGTAATAATGTATGATATGACGGTATTCTATATGGACTACTAGACTTTAGCAACAGTAACATTTTTTCGGCAATAATTGTGTAGACAGCATTGGAAGTTTGACGTTCAGGGGGCAAGGCGCAGAGACGTGACGTATGAGGCAGAAGCGCGCCAACTTGCTGCGGATATGAAGTTAGCAATGTCAGAATGAGTAACTCCAATTGTCGTTGCAGTGTTTGAACTATTTTGTTATCCAGTTCTGGTCCTCGCTGGATGCCCTTTCTATCACCATCGTCTCTATAACGCTGTATTTCTCTAGTCACTTAATGGGCTTCAGCAAGTCGCGACCGTTGTTCTCCTCTGCTGCCCGGAGACTGTCCAAGTCGCCAGCCTCCTATCTGCTTTGCCGCTCTTGGCAACATCAGCCCAAGTTCTGCCCGGCCTCCACGCTCGCTGCCTCCGAGCCAGTCGGCGCTTCACTCAGCGGAGCAAACATCAGCATCGAAAAGACCGCGACGCCGAAGGAGAAGTTGCCGCCTACCAAGCTCGTCTTCGGCCACACCTTCACTGACCACATGGTCCAGATTCCGTGGAACGACACCGACGGCTGGCTCACTCCCAAGATATTGCCCTACCAGAACCTGTCTCTCGATCCGGCTACCTGCGTCTTCCACTATGCGTTTGAATGCTTCGAGGGAATGAAGGCTTATAAAGTGCGTTGTCTTTCCTTGTAATCCGAGTATGGGCTTTATACTCAGATACAATTCTAGGACTCTAATGGTTCGATCCGGCTTTTCCGGCCTGACAAGAACATGGACCGTATGAGCAAGACCGCAGCCCGTATATGTCTTCCGACCTTCGACCACGACGCTCTCATCAAGATCATTGCAGAGCTGGTCAAACTCGACGGCGACTGGATTCCATCCGAACGCGGCTACTCACTATACCTCCGACCGACCCTAATCGGCACGCAGGCCTCGCTAGGGGTCGCCCCTCCAAAATCTGCCCTTCTCTACGTGATAATGTCCCCGGTCGGACCATACTACCCCACCGGATTCAAGGCCGTCAAGCTTGAGGCCACCGACTATGCTATTCGCGCCTGGCCAAAGGGGGTTGGCGACCGCAAGCTCGGCGCAAACTATGCGCCTGGCATCCTTCCTCAGCGAATGGCCGCCTCGCGCGGTTTCCAGCAGAATCTCTGGCTTTTTGGCGATGAGGGCTACATCACCGAGGTCGGTACCATGAACGCGTTCTTTGTCTTCCAGCTGTCCGACGGCAAGCTCGAGCTCGTCACGGCTCCGCTGGACGGTACCATTCTGGAGGGTGTCACCCGCGACTCGATCCTCGCTCTTGCCCGTGAGCGCTTCGACAAAGACAAGTGGGTCATTTCTGAGCGCAAGTTCACCATCCAAGAGGTCGCTGACCACGCCAAGGCCGGCACCCTCGTCGAGGCGTTTGGATCTGGCACTGCGGCCGTTGTTTCGCCAATCAAGGAAATCAGTTGGCGGGATCAGCCTATATCCGTCCCGTTGCAAGCCGGCAAGGAAACTGGCACGGTGGCGGAGCAGATGGCACAGTGGATTGCCGAAATCCAGTACGGTGAGGTCGAGCACCCTTGGAGTGTTCTCCTTAACTGAAAGGAACTAGAAAGAGTTGTACGCTTTGGATTAGTTATGGCGATAGATGCAACCGTAGCTTTAGATATGACGGTTTGTAAATTCATGACGCATCATATATGACCATGTATGTCGACTAGAAGGCCCTCTGTGCCGTTAATATATAAATAGTATTGCACTTTCAATCTGTAAAGTGAGTTTCACATGAAAGTGCTGTGACCAATCAATTACTATCAAACAAAATAAAGTCCATCCCATCCCCTTCCAGCCGTAGTCATCCGATAATCTAATTTTACAAAATGGTTTATCCTCTAATGCGAAATCAACTCGTCGTAGCTACCCGACAAGATCTTGTCGACAATGATCAGCTGCTTCTCGAGCTGCTGCTCCGGTGTCAGACTCTTATAGTGAGCCTGATCTTGCAGGTACTTCTCCTCAGTTTGGAGACGAAGTTCCTCAAGCGCCCAATGCTTCTGCCTGTCCGATTATTAGTTTCGACAAGAAAAAGCAGTCATGTCAAGGTGGAATTGATGTACATACACATTCTTGTGTCCAAACATGAAATATAGAGTCACAAGACCCATCATCGGTAGATATCCGTAGTAAATAAGTGGCTCCCATCCCTCCTTCTTCTTTTCTCGGATAACTTCCCACTCGAGATGTCCCTCGTGGTCCTCAACCGGGATCTTATCCAGAATCTTGCCCTCCTCAGTATCTAGATCGCCCGCGAGCTTACGTCTCAGCGTTTCCAAATCCGCGAAATACGCGTCCCGCTTATCCACTGGAACCGTGAAATACTCTGAGACCTTGACGCCGTCGATGCCGGAACGGATGTACTCCCGCAACTTAACGAGACTCACGAGTTCCTCGTCAGTCGGGATCCGGGTCGAGCCGTCTGCATTGGTGTAGAAATTTGTCGCGCCCGGAAAAGTGCTCAAGAAGTACTTGATGTCGTCTTCCCATTCGAACAGCGGACTGTCTTTCGAGATCTCGGTCGCGTAATCTTTCGGGTCGAGCGAGCGGGCGTAGGTCCGCAGTGATAGAGGTGTCCGGCGGGGTAGCACCGGTCGTGCTATACGCGACGCACGCGATAACTGAGCGAAAAAGAGACGGAATGGCATCCTGTTCTGGTATATATCGTCTATATGATAAGTACTGTTAGTATAAATATATATATAAATATACACGTCAATAGTGTACAATCACGGCACGGCCACATATAACCTAACACCCCTTACCGACACCTAATAATACGGAATAGATGCAACTCAACTACGTCAACCAACAATCGACTCAAAATTGTCTTTGTTAAAAGTCCAATCGCAATGTTAACAGTAGTGCCGCCCGAAGCTTCAATTCAACATGCAATCATCGCGCACACGCTGCTCCTCTCCCATTGGCTTGCTTGGGCCATCGTAAGTGTGCAACGTCAAGTATACCTGCGCCATAACTTTGCGGTATAGTTTGGCTCTTCCTCGAGCGACGTGACTGCTTTAATTTACTAGGGCTAGCAGGGCTTATCACACCAACCACAACACCATCACGCCGCCCGCCCCACGACAAGTGCAAAGACACACCACGAGCAACAGCTAGAACCCAAAGGTCACTCACTACACAGCAATCGCCAGCAATGAAGTACATCCAATCTGACGAGCTCCTCGAGGTCCCGGAGGGTGTCACAGTCTCGATCAAGTCCCGGATTGTGGTCGTCAAGGGTCCCCGCGGCACACTTACCAAAAATCTCCGCCATATCAATCTCGCCTTCGCCAAAGTCGGCAATAACACTATCAAGCTCACCGTCCATCATGGTGACCGAAAGCACGTTGCCGCGCTGCGAACCATCAAGAGCATCATTGCCAACATGATCACCGGTGTCACAAAGGGTGTGTATTTTAACTGAAGAAAGCGAACTATGAAATGGCATCGACTAACTGCAGACAGGCTACAAGTACAAGATGCGCTACGTTTACGCGCATTTCCCCATCAATGTCAATGTCCTCAACGATGGTACCCAGGTTGAGATCCGCAACTTCTTGGGGGAAAAGCGTGTCCGCACTGTCGACGTCCTTGAGGGCGTCAACGTCGAGATTTCTACAAGCCAGAAGGACGAGTTGATTCTCAGCGGTAACTCGCTCGAGAATGTTTCCCAGAGCGCCGCCGATATCCAGCAAATTTGCAGAGTCAGAAATAAGGATATCCGTAAATTCTTGGACGGTATCTATGTTTCTGAGAGGGCAACCATCTTGGAGCAGTAAGGTCGGGATGAAAGTGTATATGGTGTTTGTGGTGCAACGAACGAAAGTGCATTTTCAAAAAGTTTCGGTTGGTATAATGTATAAATAGGAAGAAACGATACGAAAGCATTAAACCGCGGTCCATATCAATTCTTAACTGTAGGGAAGGTAAAATAATAGTGGTTGGTGTTCAACAATGCAATACCCCTAAATGATGACTACAAAACAGTATTGGGTGTATCATTTGTTATTCCATTACTATTACGGTAGAAATCTCTCCATATGGGCTTTCCGATGCTCAATCGTCGCAGTTTATCAATACTACCTGCCATCAACAATCTATTCGATGTCACTATGTTTTATTGCGATGTCGTAATGAAGAGATATATTTAGGCCCAAAAATCGATTTTATTTTGAACCGGAACAAACAATAACGGGCTAAGAGCGGGGATCTCGAGTCGATGGTATGATTAACTGAAAATTGAGTTCATTTAAGCACTCACAGCCAGTAGACGTGCGATGGCGTCAGAAGTATTGATGCCCATACGTGTCTCTACTTTGTAGACTCACTACGGAGTTTCAGCTGTATATCGCAATTTCCAATATCAGTCACTTAAGTAACACTGTGCCTAGCTGATCGTAAGCAGCTTTTCTGTAAATACGGATATTTGTGACTAAAGAAAACGCATTAGTTCTGTCCCGCTAAAGAAAAATTCCTAAATAGCGAACGCAGTATAATCACCCATCCATCCTTCGAGAGTAGATAGATATACGTCTATTGCGCCATATCCCATAGGTGCTGAGCTATGAACATAAATTTCTTTAAGGGCCTAAAGCTACAGATTGGATGAAAGTGACGTCACAGTTGGGAGGTCTAAATGCGCGTGATCGGATGCGTAATTCAATATATTCCTATATAGCTATCTATATAGCGGTCGATCTTCTTCCAATCCTTGCACTTCATACCTCATATTATATCCCTAATATACGTCCAAGTCGTAAAACATGCCGGTCCCGATTCAAACACCGAGTCAGCCACCACGTACAGACCCTCACTCAACGGCAGACGTAGCCGCGAACAATGAACGTCCGAACACCACCTATTCTCGGACCGAGGATAGGACTACACAGATTGATCCGGAGCACGAAGTTGCACGTCCCGAGCGTGAGCGGATTGAGCAGTTGTATGCAGAGCGAATGGAGGAGGAGTACGCGAAGCGCGAGGGAGGCGCATGATATCGACCAATATGTTGGGATTTTACTTGCGTTTGGTTAATATACTTGTCACATTGCGAAATAGCGTAGTAGCGTAGTAGGAGAGCTTTTGGGCAGTAAGAAGTTCAGGTTAAATGTATAAAATAGATTGTACGTGGTTTTGAAATTTAGCTCTCAACGTCATACTTAAGTATTATAGCGGAACGCGCATTCTAATTGTAACTATAAAATATATCTATATATACCGATAAAGAGGATACAAAACACAATGCTAATACGAATTTGTCAAGACTATTCTCATCCGTACCCGCTGACTTAACTGCATAGATTGCACATGACATATAGTTCCCTCCTCGGAGGTATATTATTTACTCATTGCGGGCTCAGCGGACAGACTATGTCTGATAAGGTGCAATTAATTTCGAACTGCTTCGATTTGCGTACCTCAGCTATCTTATAAGGCTGCCCGTTGTTTCACGTACACTAACTTGCTATGAAGAGCCAAACTAAGGCTGAATATGTTCACAATTTGTCTCCATGATGTCGTCTTAGTCACAATAATTATAAGCTATTAGGCGATAGTACAAATCCGTCGTAATATGTATTATCCGATTATTGAATGGCACCAGTGATTTGATGATTCCATGAGCCCAATATTGAGCCCAATATTTAGTGAGAAGCGGAAAATAGTAGAACAGCGTAATGTACTGCGAATAATCTAGTGTACCTTTCTAGCATGGACTCTATCATACTTCTATCTATATAAATTTGATTGAAAAGCCGACACACTATATATCCGTGGTATGGCTGGCGCGAAAGTGTGGTCGCACTCCTCACAACAATCTTCAGGTCTCGTTCACCAATCACGTCGCTCCATACTCTGTCAACGCGATACTTTCACCCGTACCACAGTACTTCACACCGAATTCCTCTTCACCTCCTTATTTTACAAACGACAGTAAACAAATTGTGCAAACCGCCACAAACGCACAATGGCTTCTCTGTTCAAGGATCCCTTCGGCATCTCGACTCCAGAATTGTTGGCCAAGGACAAAGAGTCATGGCGCCAGTCGCTGGCACATCTCACATCGCTATCAGCCGATGCGGCAATAGACTTCCAGTGGCCTAAGGAGACGCCGTTCCGAGTCAATGATCACCCTGAGATGGTCGACGCACTTGCGAAGAGACTCTCAATTATGGATTATAAGTCAGAGGCATTTGATAAGGTCTGGGCCAGCAAGAAGTAAAAGTAGAGGATTGATTGAAATTACTGGAATCGCGTTTTGAGTAGAGAGACTAGCTGGATTAGAATATTGGTCAGGCACGAGATATTCGACGGATGAATCGCTAAGGAATTACTTAATGTGTCGCGAAGTCCGCCGCTATATCATCATATTAAGCAGAGTTTGAGTTATGATGTTATCGAAAACGTGTTAGTCCTAAGAGAATAGAAAAGTCTGTACAGGAACATGACAAATGAACAAGGACAATGAAAACCAACAAATACGGACCCTCAGCTAGTCCCTATCGTGTAAACACGCGACGCATGACCCTGATTTGGAAGCTTCCTCGTCAATGGCAGATTGTCTTCATGAGCAAGTCTACCGTAATGATAATTTGGGATCTTCAAACCATAGCTTCCCAAACACCACACTTCTCCTCCATTTCGTCAAACGGAAACCACTGACACTACCGCACGTTGTAGAATTCCATCTCGCGGGAGGTGTTCGCTTAGGTCCAAAGTAAGGGGAGGTATTGCTTTCACTTGGTTGGGCTGTAACTTCCAGACACTAACACCAACAATAACAAAACGAACTATTTGGCCATTATAATGCGAATTTTACCCAATATTATAGTCCATGCCATGACACGACGACTGCCTTTGCTGGACATAACGCATAGTAATCCTATAGCACGGATATATACTCAAGCAGATGGGAGTGTCATTAAATTACCAACACCTATTAACAAATAAATTTCACAGTTTCTTCCCCACTTTGTAGCAGCAATCACTGGTCGCTAGCGCAACGTAACAAGTGAACTACACTTACACAACAAATATCAAATTCAGCACAAATGCGGCCAACGGAAACGCACCCCTAAATGGTAGGGTAAACAGTCAGTCACGTATTGGCCGGGATCAATGCAATACGCACCGTACGAGATTCAGATTTGTCCAACGCTTGATGCAAGACTCCAAGTCAGGCCGCTGTTCTTGACACGCTACATATAGTCGTTAACTCCGATCCGCATGATCTGATGATATACGCACCTCTCACGGTAGGCATCATGAACAGGAGTGTGAAGGGAACGACGGCAAGAGCTAGACCGGCAGAATAGAGATAATGCGGCTCCTTAATGGTCGACATTGCGTACGAAGAGACAAGAGCACTCGCAGTCACAACTGCGAGAACAGGCATTGTAGATTTGCCGAGTGTGTACATGCGCTTGAAGAGCACTGCCGAGCAAGTTAGATGCGATCATGCAGTCAATTAATAAGTGTAAATGTGCAATACCGGGCTGCAGCTCAGGAGGAGCTGTAAGAACAACTGGCGCGCCAAAGAACGAGAACGAGAGCACACCACCTAGCCCCAATTGTTAAACCAGCTATGAAATGATCTAGTGTCAGAATGTGCCCACTTGATAGCAGACCTAGACCTGCAGTTCCTAACAGCGTAGCAATTGATGAAGGCATTATGTAGATAGATCGACCTAATGTGATACTATATAGATGATGGAAGGCAGCTAACTGTGTAGTTCCAAGAGATTTTGAGTACTGATGATCCTGACTATGTCTGATTGTAAATTGTGCTGACTTCCATGCAGAGCTATGGTGCATCCACCCAAGAAGCGAAAATCCCAAGAAACCGGCCATAATTTTCACTTTAGCCTTAACACTCCTTACAGCGTAATTTTGAAATTTATTGCGTAAATGTGAGGCCAAGCATAATATATTAGGCAAGAAATACTATGATACAAACAAATATTGTTACTCTACTCTGAATCCAGTGTCGCTGGCAGTCTTCGGTGGGATTTGTATTTCTTCGCTGCGAAGATCGCAGCCTTCCCATCTAGATTGCGGCCATAAGCCTCTATGTGCCTCCACGCGTAACTAGCAAACTTCTGCATCCGTCCAATCGGTATGTCGTCCAGAATCTTGGGAACGCGGACTTTTAGCTCCGCATATGAGTAGTCACACTCTGCTCGGGCCTGGCGTTTAAGCATTTCCCCAAACACGCTCAATATAGTTGCATTCGCAATAAAATTTGGGGTACATTTCAAACAAATGGCCCGAGGTGCGGACAGCAAGTTCAAGTCGCGAAGGCTGCGTGGAGAAGTCAGGCTGCTGTGCGAGAATATGAGTTGCACAACAAAATACGGGCTGCGTCAGGTCAACAGCACCTGCCTTCCTTTTGCATCTGAAAATCATACCATATCTCCAGAGACATCTTTCCTTTAATATTGTCTTCATGGCCCTTTGTTCTCCGGCTTTGACATGATCGCTGGGATAAACAATTGGCTGACAGACAGTGTGGCCATCTTGCTCATAGTATCCATCGACAATTGGAGAGCTATTAACCTTATCATTCAATGTCAGTTTCGAAAAGCAAGAGCATCAGGCTGCAGTGCCTGGTGATTAGATGACTGATCGAAGCAAAATAGTCCTAAGCATCCAGGGTGTAACTTCTCGAAGATTTCAATTGCGGATTCAAGTTGTCTCACCATATGCTCTGATTTCCAATATCCTTCACGATTCTTCCCAGGTTCAAGAATCACTCAGGCGGATTGCTGTTCGAAATGCAACCGTCCATGACAAGCGTAATACAAGTCAGAGACCATTAAACCAAGGCCCTGACCTTTCTTCTTGATGACTGATTCAGCTCTTTCGGTCCAGGTAATGGCATTGTCGTCATTACTGTTACAATAACACTCATCATGGGTGATGAGTACAATCTCTCTGGCACCAGCGGCAAGAACAGGCTCGATCACATCCTCACAGTCTCTGCCATTAGTGTGACGACCTAGTGAGAATCCCCACGTGCGGAGATAGCCAGTAACCGCGGTTAAAAATATTTTCATTCTTTCGATTTCACCACTGAATTCTGGACACACTGTGTTTTCGTAGAAGGCCTTCAGTACTGCAGCTGTTCGCTTGTTTATCGGTGTGCTTCGGAAGTATTCAATGCATTTGCGCTTAATGTCTTCATCATATAGAGCAGTTAGAATCTTCTTGTGCTGGCCACGTCTGTCAGGCGATGGCAAACATCCATTCTGTTCGAACAGTCTTCCCCACGAACGAATGACGCCGCCATATATGGACCTCTATTTCTAAGGCTAGTCTAACGACGTCAAGAGAAGCTTCCTTTTTTTGCCTTTCAATAATCATCGTAGTAGTATAATAGTACCCTGAGTTAGTTCATCTCTGTTTTCGACAGATTTTCTTTCATGCGCGACTTAACTTTAGCAACTAACTCATGGAGAGAATGTTTGACCGGCTCGGCGGCCTGTTCTGTAGAATGTTAGTCACATTGAGGAGTAGTCATACTAGGATATAGACTAAGCCTTCTTATCCTGGTCGCTGTCATTCGCGTCACTGATAACCGCAAAGTTGTAATTTGACAACGAGCCCATGCGAACATTTGTCTAAGATTTTGCCTTCCATCGTCATAAACTTCGTTCGGATCGTCCTGGACGTGTGGGAGATTTGAGATACTTGTCGGCTTCCGAAAAATAGTACAGTTTTTGTAGCGCATTCATGATATCAGATATCATGCATTGTCCCAATGTGCTTCTTCCGCTTCCACGCGCATTAAAAGTATCATCGTCCAAGAAAGTGTCGTCATCCTCATCGTCATTGACCTCTTGGTTCAATTGCGCCCTGCCATTCAATAACATATCGCGAGTCTCACAACTGGCGGTTTCGTTATCCGACTGTTGCTGATCAATTTGACTAACACGGAATCTCTTTGTCGCGTTCACTTGATTTGTTCTAGAGCGTTTTGATCGAGGCGCCATATTTGCCAGTAATATTACTTAAATTATTGATATTCAGTTCTTACCGGCAATGAATATAGTGAATGTGTTAACTGACGCGACTAACGACGCGTTACACACTTACCGTGCGCGCTATACCTTTTTGTTGCTAAGTTATTTCCTAATATAGACTAGCATAAATAAGCTTTAGCATTTAGGGTTTTTTAGCGAGCGTACCCCCGGCCAAAAGTTGGTGTCTGCCATTGTTAAGAGCTTCAGTACCCACCAAAATAGTACCAGCAATCGCTCTCCAAAATTTTGATTTAAAGAAATAAATGTAGGTCGGTGACGTCATCTGTGCTATTGTCCCCGAAATATGTGTAGCGCGTCATCCGCTATATATATACCTACTATGCTGGAATAGCACGGTTTGTTAGCCTCCGTTTATGCAGACGACTTTAACATATAGGCCAACCCCTGAATCACTTGCCCACGCAAAATCGCGAGAACACGACTCCCAAGACATCTTCTATCGCAGTCGTCTCTCCTGTGATCCTCCCAATAGCCTCCGCAGCGTACCGGATCTCCTCCGATGCAAACACCACATCGTCATCTTGAGCATGCTCCAAAAATCTCTGTAAACTAGGAACAACGTCATTTCTGATGATCTCCTGCACCCGCAACGAGGCACCAATTGGAGCATCCGAGCCCAGATTGGCCAATCCCTCAAACGACTTCACCAAGTCTTGCATGAGTTTATCAACACCTTCGCCTTCCGTACACGATATCGGAAATATGCTGTCTTCGACAATATTAAGCTCTTTGCTGATCTGGCTGACCAATACCGGTAGCTCGCGTTCGGGATCCCGCAGCATGTCTGTCTTATTCAACGCGACAATAATAGTCTTCTGCGGCGATGGCATAGGATCCAGGCTATAGTTATTAGAAATGTTATCAACTCCAATCTCCTGCAAAGTCAGAATCTCGTCCTTGACGACCTTGTGCCACCCAGGATCTTCCATGACAGCCGGAATGACCGCAATCACCACGTCAGCTTCAGCCGACGCCTTCTTTGCGCGAATGATGCCTTGCGCCTCAACGTCGCCGACTACACTAGCCAACCGTAAGCCGGCAGTGTCTGTGAGCACGACCTTGTAGCCGCCTATCTCCAACCCTATCTCCACGATGTCACGCGTAGTTCCGGGCGTGGTACTCACGATCGCTGCGTCGCGCCGTGCCAGTAAATTCAGTAGCGACGACTTTCCCGCGTTGGGCGGTCCAAGTAGCGCTAGCTTCACGCCGGAGAGCAAAATCTCAGACCGCTCGATCTGGTATGAGTGCTTTTGTATAGAACACAACAGTTTTGACGTGTTTGCAATCGAATCATGGAAGAGAGATCCGGATGTGTCGAAGTACCCTTCCTCCGAGAAGTCAATGATTGCCGCCATCAACGCGGAGATCTCGAGAAGTTCGGCTTGCCATGAATTGTACAGCCTTCGCATATATCCCTGCTTCGACGTCAATTCAATGCCCATTATTCCATGTATATGCATATGTTTAAATAAGAATAACGTACACCAGCGGAACTAATGGCCGCGACCCGCTGCATTTCCGTCTCGGCATCGATCATTCCACCGACACCTTCCACCTCCGTAAGATCCATTCTAAAGTTTGCGTAGGCACGTCTCGTAAACTCTCCGGGGTCGGCATATCTCACAGGCGCACCCACCTCCCCGGTCTCTCCCGCAAGTTTGTCGTCCTCCGGTTCGCGACCGTATGCGCGGACGGCGTCCATGACCGCGTTGATCACCGCGCGGCCGCCATGTACATGAAGTTCGACGACGTCCTCTCCGGTGTAAGACTTTGGTGCCGGAAAAAAGAGTGTCAAGGCGTCGTCTAGGATTTCCGAAGCTGGCGATGATGTGGCGACTGTTGGAGCGTACAGACGACGGAGCGACGCGGTCCGCGGGGGAGATGGCTTTGCAGATCGAGTCAGTCGTTGAAGAATCTAAATACTGTAAGTACAATTATCTGTATTGTCTTTCACGTACAGTACGAATACCCTTGAACTTCTAGGACCAGAAAGACGGATAACCCCCAACGCGGCACGTCCTGGAGCGGTGGAAAGCGCATATATTGTCGACGTCGAGGTGGACAATCCTCGTCGAAAAATTATTCCAGAGATAAGAACGGAGTATTTGACCATCACCGTAGTTTGTAGATACAGCAGGCCATTGTGGTAATGCTATTTGGCGACATGAGCATCTGACCAAAATTGTCAATATGAATCCTGGCGTTGGCCCCCCTGAAACTTTTCCCCGACTACGCGCGAATAATCATCCCCGGTCAATTAATTGGATCTCTCGCAAAATACTGCACATCGTCGCCTACTTGAGGAGTCATTTCCTCTGCACGATCTCGATGTGTAAGTTTTTATATTTGTCGACTTGTCGCTTGCCTCTTCGACGGCCGGGCTACACGCGTAAATTCACCCGGCAATTCTTTACCACGAGATATCGCCTCAAGGACTCTGACAACAACGGTAAACCAAACTCCAACTCTTCCGACCTAGAACCAATATATGACACGATTCATCCACCAAGTCCCCACAACCGTCTCACATTCGAACCACCCCGTTTGCCCAACCGTCGCGACTCCGACGGGATAACAATCGCAACAAGCGGTCCCGATGCGCCAATCAAACCGCGTGGCCGTCTGAGACGGCATCTACCCCTCTTCCTCGGTCTCGGAACATCGATATGGCTGATGTGGGTCGTCAAAACCACTTTTTTAACAGAAAAAATTGATCCGGCAGATAGCGCGTCCGCGCCAGCGCTGGATCCGCTAGCGTTCAGCACGTTTGTGCTTACACACCGGCAAGAAGTCGGGCGGGATTGTGTTCTATTGGAGCTCTCGCCACCGTGGGAGAAAGTACAGCATTTGCAGGAGCGGCGGACGAAGCACAAGGTAGAGGAGGATCCGCGGGATCCCGTAGGTGCTGGAGATCCGGGGATTGCGGGGTACTGGGACGGCAGCAGGGTGTGGTCGGTTGAGGTTAAGCAACCTGATTTGCAGATCGCACGGAAATATACCCCGCTGCCTGTATATTACCTCCTGGGGCTCAAACCGGTTGGCGAGGAGGAGAAAAAAGATGACGAGAACAAGAACGAAGTCAATGAGATGGAGTTGGAGCGGACAGCGTTGCTGCGGATGGTTGGGGACAATGAGATAGATGAGGCTAAGCTCGTTCTTCTTGTGCGGAAGTACGGCGATGGAGAGGTTTCACGGTGGCTATATTCCAGACCGGTCGGGTCTCGGATTCAGTTACGTGGACCCCATAAGCAGGTCGAATTATCTACCTTAGTCCAGCCTCGTTCGATAACGAATCTCAAGCGCAGATACAAAGAACACAAAGCGGAGGATACACCATTAATGCGTCGGCCGATGCTCGACAACCCGTCCAAAATGCCACCGGAACTGCGCCCGGACGCAAGAGATATCGTGTTTTTTGCTGGAGGTACTGGTATCGCGCCTGCATTGCAGCTATTGCTTTCCAAGAACCCGATTCCAGGAAAGATGATTTTGCACTACTCTGTTCGAGATAGGAAAGATATCCCGCTTGCTCGGTTTTTGTATTTCCTCGAGAAAACCGGACGTGCAGAAGTACATTACCACATTGACACCGAAGGAACTGGCCTTAAAGCGAAACATATTCCAAAACCGTGGACAGAAAGCGACGAAGCAGGATGGCGTAAATACAACAAGGCTGACGCGGAGGCTTGGGACATACGGCAGTATGCGTCCGCTGTTGAGCTGCATGATGCCCAGGTTAAGAAATATCGAGGCAAGACGCCGTCTAAGCCTGTGTATGCGATTGTATGCGGACCTGAAGCGTACGTTGAATATGTTGCAGGAAAACGAGCTGATGTTACAACTCTGTCTACGCCAATCGGACAACACGACTATGTAACCGATGATAAAGAAAAAGTTGGTGGATTATTGTCTAAAAAAGGATGGGACGAAACGAACGTCTGCAAGTTGTAGTTGGACATTGTAGCATATTTGGCATTAAAGGTTTTGTACATAGATCGATGAGAACGGACAAACAAACAACAAAGAACCTGCAAACTATATAACAAAATCATATATTAAATGATGCCATCTCACAAGCAAGCGAGCAAAATGCATTTCAAACATCACCTGTATAAAGTGTAAACAGAACCAATTAATCCGACGGATACTAACTCCATATCGAAACAACAATAAACGCAAAGAAACCATAAGAAGCCCAACAATAACAAAGCGGAATTCATATAACAGTCATGACTCATAGCCTTCCATTGGAATCGTATCATTCACTACTATAATCTCTTTGGAGAGCAATTCTCGGAGGACATCGCTGATAATAACCTTTCCAGCCTCAGGCTTGAGCGGCAGCGTCTTGTCGGGCAAGCCAAGACCCGTCTGCCCATTCATACTCGGATGAGGGGTGAGAGGGGCTGTTGGGAATGAAGCTGAATTCGACGGCTCCTTGTTTTTTCTATCAATCGCGTCAACTGTCCGCTGAAACCGATAAAAGAGGACTTCGGCACGAGTAAGTGTATCTTCTAGATCAATCGTTTTGGAAAGCTCGTTCATGTACTTTAGTACCTCATCGAAATGCTCGAGGTGCTCGATGATGACCTCTTTATGCTTGTCGAGAATAGCGAGGCCGACAAAAATGACAAATTGGCTACTGAGATAATCTGTCCACAAAACCTCCCAGAGCCGAAGAACGTCAACCCATTTGAACTCGCGCTTGAACCAAACTAGTAGCATTCGGAACATGAAGAAGAAATTTGTCGAATCTGCTTTCTCCAAATGAGTGTACAGCTGGGGTTCCATGAGCTGCACAAGATTGTCTAGAGCCAGCAATTGCCTATGCATTCCTGACTGATCGCGCAAAAAATTCCGTTGCATGCGATTCATAAAACCTACAAAGGCCCAGAACGCCACAGCATCATCCTGGACGACAGCGTATATAGGTGACAACAGATCGCTCATTCCTTGTACATATCCCAGCGACTTGTTGTACTCATTATATGTGATCAGCATGTCTTTCAACTGCTCCAAGTGGACGTTTGTGCCAATGTTCGCAAACGGTGAATCTGGATCAGGGTGTGGAGTATCTTCACCAGCAAATAGTGGGATATTCCGATCTGTCCGATGCACGTCCTTCTCAATTCGATTTCGCTGGTCCTTCCAGACGGTATCGATCTGGTGCCGGTCAATATCATCCCACCATTGCCGTTTTAGTCTGAAATACTCGTCACGCTTTGCCGCCATTATAGATTGCCGCTCTAGTTGTGAACTGTCCCAAGGATAGACACCTAGCAGAAATAGCCAAGCTTCACTTCGAATGTCACGCGACAGCCCCTAACCGGGTTAGCATATGATCTTGTAATACGAAATTGGGATGACTTACCCCATGGAAGACGCGCTCCTTGACTTCACTAACAGTAACACGTAATCTACCTGACGCATCAAAGAACGCCTTCCACTCATCTCTAGACACCTCATTCCTCCGCTCGACTCTATCGTCGACTGATAATATGTCCCCGCCCATAGAACCAATGTGATCCCCCACGACGTCGGTCCATACTATTTTTGTCTTATTCCGCTCCGCTTCCTCTGAGATTGACATGGCCCATTTGGCAAGGTACACTCGCGCACTGTCGAAATCATCACCAAGTTGCCTGACCTCTGGAACATTCAACATTGCCCGCACAACTGGTGGCGAATTGCCGATAACTTCATGTGCCGCTCGGCGCGAGAACCGAGTGACCCTGGCCAGCCGCTCCAAGACATTCCATCGGGCGTCCTTGATAATCTTCGATAGTGATTCGTTGTCGACTGTTTCGACCCGTGCGTGCGGCGGTGAAAATGAGAGAAGGTCGTCGGGATCAGGGTTGATGAGATATAATCGCTGTTCGAAAGTGGATCTCTCAACAATCGTGTATTTTCGAAGGTACTTCATGAACTGGTCGCCTCCCCAGAAGAGATCGCCGTCCTGGGGAGTGAATTTCCTGTTTCGAATTTTCTGCTGCATTATGGTACTCTGGCTCTCGGCGTCGTGGAAGAAGAGTGCCGGGATAACGTCCTCTGAACGTGTATGAATGATAACCGACCCCCACCACCAGCCGAGCGAGGGCGGGCGGAGCATGATAGAGTATATACGGTGGAGAGGGACGGCGAACGCGTAAGAAGATGTCAAGGTCAATGAGGGCATCGGCACGAGCACTTCAAGGGTGGCGTGGAGACCGTCGTCCATATTGAGGTCGACCTTCGTGTAAGCGGAGACCTCATCAGATCGCATCTGAGACTCTGGCACCCATGCGAGCAGGATATCCTTGTCGGCACCACCGGGCGGCCGGACAAGCGCAATGAAGCCGGGGATGTTGTCTTTTGCTGACGATGTCGGGTGAACGTAGACCTTCGACTTGGCGAACAATAGTGCGCCGCGAGTCGATGTCGACGGCATATTGGCGGACGAAGGGCGCGCTGGCGATGCCGAGACGGACTGCGAATGAGAGGAATTTGGATTATAGTAATAATTTGACGACATCCGTACGCAGTTTCACTTGCGCGACAACACAGTAAGCGCTCACGTCAAACAGGGGCTTAAATTGACTAAGAAGTTAAGAATTGCCCGTACATCGCCACGGTTGACTATGTTTTTGTAATAGCGGAGCAACCCGCATTGGCAGCCACTATATTGGTACTGATTGCGCATGAGTGCACCCATTCAATTGTGTACAATCTCATTGTGTACGGCACCAAAATTAATGGCACGTTCGGCACAGACGCGGCGCTTGCGTGGCTTCTCATTACAGTTTTGAGTTGTCGTCATCATGTCCTGTAAAAGATACGCAGTATGCCTGACTTATAGCTCTGATTTAATGCTGCTCATCAGTTTTGAATTAGAGTTTAAGAACCATAATCGAAACTCAACTGGTAAGAACCGACGAGTCCACATGAAAGGCTCTGACCTCGCGGCAATAGGGGAATGAAATATCTACGATCAATGACGAACATGGACCCCATTGTGGTGCCAGTTTACTGATCTTGAATAAGATGTCCTATTTCTTGCCAGGCAGCGAACCGAATCCAAAAATAGCTACTCCAGAACGCCCTATATTAATCAACCCCTTGATGCTTATAATATACACTTCTCAATATCCTCTATTCTTCTGCTGTCGTTCAAAATATTGCTGCTGTTGCATTTGATGATTCCTCATCGCCCCGTCCGAACTTGTAATTGTCGACATCGACGCCGATATTCCACCTCCACTGATGCGGCTCGTAGATGATATAGAGCTTTGTACACTCACACTGCTGGTCGGACTCGCTGGCCTGCGCCGGAGTTTCTCGCGTACTCGTGACTCGCCACTACTCCGCCCTGAGTCGACCGTATCGAAACTGCTCCTCAGGCCGGGACTGCTCCCACTATATCCAGAAGGAAGCGACGATGACAGAGTCGACGAGTGCACGCTAGGAGTGTATGCTCCGGGCACAGAATAATCAGGCGTACTCCGTGCCGATGGCGGATAAAGCTGTTGATGCTGTTGATGTGACCGCTGATATATATCTTGCAAAGATGGTTTTGACGTTGATCGTGGCGACGGGTTCCGCAGTCTGGCGCTCTCATGAACTTCATATCCGCCTTGAGAGGGATTACTCACAACTGGCGACATCTTCATAATAGTCGGATGATGGAGCTCAAGAGGTGCCTGCCGTCTGCTTGTACTCCGTGCCTTGGTAGGAGGCGCCTCGCCTGTGCCGCCTAGAAACGTCGGGACATAGCCGTATGTCTGTTGATAGTATTTCACAAGCACCTTGTGCACTTGGGTCTCCTCCTCCGTATCTCCGTCTGTATCCCCGAATAGCGGGACAGCCTGTTGTCCGTACTTCTTAATAGTGCTCCAGAAGCCAGTACCACTCTGAGTATTTGTCGATGTCATTCCGTTTGCTGTATGCAACAATGGAGTAACTTAATAAGTATGACCAATAGAATAGAAGCTGATCTATATGTAATATACTGTAATGGAAATAGGCGTTGGTGATTCTTTGGGGCGGACAGATCATATGGTGCAGTGCGAGCGCAACCTTTCTAACTCATGGTAGTGTAGGTCTTTATTCGCAACCCACAACTCTACGACAACTTCGCACAACCTCTGCACAACCTCGAAGAACCCTTGCCCAAATTTCAATTCATTATTGTAAGCCGCGGTTTTTTTCTGGAGCACCATGACAACCATAAATAATTTGATGCGATTTTGTTCAATCTCTGAGGGTAAAAGGTCATTTGATCGAAATGGAATAAACAGTTGTAGAGGACGCTCTAATTTCATTAAGGAAGGAGCCGGGAGACAATTCTTTGGGAGAATGACTAGTCGTCGGTTTGACGAACTATGGACGAAAGTTGGCGACGATAAGAGGTATTGTACTCCATTGATATATCGCCACAGATTTGCTTCTCATTGAGTGTGTATTGCTAACCATTAGGTATTTAAGCTGGCCCCGTATTCAATATTAAGCCCGCGATCAAGAAGTAGTCATTAGTGGGATTCATCGAGCTGTCACTTTTTTCCTTTTATAGATGAGATCAGGCGGCGCATTCCCCTCAGCATGAAGTTGTGGCTCAGTGTCATGTACTCAACTGGAAATACGCGAAGTGATTTTAACGGATGTTGGAGCCAATCGTCCAAGACTCCTGATAGTGACTTGCTTTTCTTTGTATGACTGGAACCTCAGTTTGAGGTTCGGGTTTCGGAGACTATGAGGAATTTGGAACCTGGTGCAGAAAGGTGGTTGATCGGGCCGAGGGATGTAGTACGTGTATGAGTTGTCATAACGCTTGTTGAAAGGCGTGAGTATCATATGCCCGCACCAAGCGCTGGGAGATCGGTTTTCAATATTGACGAACATGTTGCTGCTGCCAATGTAGCTATCATGATAGAGTGAATGCAGCTGATGCGGGGATACCCTTGCAGTTTCGTGATCAGACTTGGGTGAACTCGCTTCCTGGAAAGGTAGCCCTGTGTAAAGAGAGGCCAGATTTCAGTGGTATTGCCTGTGTTTCTAGCGTGGTCTGTGAGTCTTGCATACTCTGACGAACGCTAACGATATTGATTGATGTAGGATCTGCCACTGGCATTTATGTATGGACCGACAGTAAGCCTATGGGACTGTGATGCCGCTGCTGTCGGCCGATCCAGGACATGTCAATTTTTGAACAACGGCATTAAATTTAATGGGAGACTGGGGCTGGGCGATAATACAATTTTCTCTTTTCATAGTAGGAACATAAAACTGAGAAAAATCGATCGTCGAATTTGTGTATATATCCGTAATATGCATTACAGGTGCGGTTTAGTCCGTCTGCACGTTTATCAAAATATATCAAATGACCAGTTACTTATACGTGGACATCGCAACAGCTGAATCAAAACATCACAGTGAGAGGGGTAACAGTTACCCGCAGGAATTTCAGGGGTATTGTTGTCACTATACTAGATGTATGCAGCAGCCAAGCTACTCGTCACTGATCCCCCGTGTGGCATTTTTCGCTTGAAGATCTTCTGTATTCTCTATGTTCTGACGGCCTTTCACTGTTCAGTAGATGTTACACTGCCGTGCCTGTTTTTACATGCAGTGCGTCATCTCGACTCATGATGTTGCGGCTGCTGACTTTGGCAGTTGCAGCTCCTCCTTCAAACAATGACGATTGCAGCCAGTCGACGAAGGAGGACTATAATGGAGTGTAATACACTTTTCCGATCAGTTAAGCAGTAATGTTGCTTGTCGATCGTTAATTTGCACGTGATGGGACTCGTGGTCAGGGTCGTTAAGGTTGAGTGATCGACGCGTCCATCGCTCGGCAGAGCCATTGCCTCGACGACGATTAGAGTGCGATCGAGCCAAGTTGTCGTCATTATGCCGTGTCGGGTTTGTCGTCAGTGCCGCACGCACAAACCGACCATTTCCAGATCGTCGATGATGTCGATCGCGTGTCCGCTCCTACGTCACCGTTTTGACATCTGCTTGGTTGATAAGCTTGGAACATATAAGACTATGTCCGTCGTCACTCCGGACGCAGGTCAGTACTGCCGACTATAACCAATTCACAATGGCTACGAACCCCGCCACCGCCAGACCTACAAGCTATAGCAGGCGAGAACATGACATTGAGCGTAAAATCCAGCTCTACGGCATATTCGAAGGTCACCTTGCCCGCATTCGTTATTGTGATGGCAGATCACTGACTATGTATAGCCTTCAAGCACGGGAAGATGCCCACGAACAATCAGATCGATGTCGCGCTCAATTCGTTCCTCGCGACCGATTGTATGAACCCGGATTCGACGTGGAACCGAAGGCTCTCCGAAGAGGGCCGTCTCCTACTCAAGGACTTCGTAAAAGTCGTCGAAAATGCAAAGATACTGGTCCTGACTAAGAATTACGACAACCTCTTCCAGGAGTTTGTTTGGCATTCGTCCAAGATCGAGGGACATGACCCTGGGCTCACTACTACCAGCACTGGTGATGGGGAGAAGGACAGCGCCACGTTGTACGACCACGACGTTATTAAGGGATTGAGGGATCTTGGGACTTTGATAATTACCAACGGCCAGTTCCGAAAGCTGTGTATGTTCATTTTCAAATTGCATTGCCAGTACTTGCATATGCTTTGATGTTAACATAACTAGTGAGCGATGGCATCACTCTTATTCGCGATATGGTCGCTGATGTTGGGATCGGTGCCGCTGAGAAAATTCGACCCAGCGGGGAACAAATCGCCAAGATCAACGAGCCAGCTGCCGACGATACCTGGCACCAGCCCCCCGATTACGGCAAGTTTGACCAAGCACGAGGTGCCCTCAAGAAGGAGAACCTCAATCGTGACCAATTACGCCAAGCCCGCGAGGAACACGCGGAAGAGATCGACAAGGCTAAGGAGGCCAAGAACCAGCGTGTTAATCGGGCTAAAGATTATCTGAACAAGAAATTCTCCAAGGAGCGTCGTGATCAGGTTTTGTTCCGTCTTAAGAAAATGGTTGTCGAGATCCAGGGCCATCCTGACTACCAGAACGCGATCGACTCTCTTCTCGATCTCGCCGAGACCTATAAGGGACGCGTTGGAATTGGTGCTGACCAGTCTCAGAGTAAGGTCAAAAAGATCAGCGAGGACGATCATCTACAGCTTGCTCAGTACAACTTAAAGGCTAGTGTCAAATGAGTGTATTCTAATTCTACGAGGTTACATGTCTAATTAGTGTAGATCTTGATCGAACGATTTGCCAATAACACGTCTTTGGATGATCTTCTTGACACTTTCAATGATCTCTATGTCGACGCCGATAATGATTTAGTCCTCAAGGGATGGTTGCGTGACTTGGACGCCTACGTTCGAAAGGTACTCAAGCAGCAGGGGTACATCATCAGCGATGCGGCGAATGATGAATTCAACGAGATCTACAACCGTGGAAAGGACATTGTCGGTCACCATTATAGTGATTACATCTACCAATTCCAGTATGAGTTCAATGATCTTATCAACCAGTTTCAAGTCGACCCTCTCAATAAGCAGTTCGGCGATTCCGTAACCACTTTGTTCACCGACCTCGGCACTGACGAGAAGGGCGAAGTTGTCTTCAAGAAGCACCTTGTGAAGGACATCACAGATGTCATCCTACCAGAGCTCTTCGAGAAGACGCGCTACGTGCCTCTTCCTCGCATCGAATACACAGGTCCTGATCTTGACGTCGTAGTCGAGAATTTGGTCATCGAATCCGGCAATTTTTTCCCGAACCTCGTCGATATCCAGAACCACTGCTTCATTCGCTGGGGCCGCAAGGCGAACTCGAAAGGGAAGCACTGCAAGTTCGTCGTCAATGTTTCTGGCATCCAGTGCGATCTTATAGATGCGTGCTATTATGTCCATAAGAAAGCCGGCTTCCCTTCGATCAGAGACACTGGGATCGCGGATTTCTTCCTTGGCAGGGAGGGCATTGACATTAAAATGCATCTTTCCACTGCCGATTCAAAGAACCGCAATTCGTTCTTCAATGTTGATAACGTTGAGGTTAAGATCAAGGATTTGGAAGTCAAGTTGAAGAAGTCGAATCACAAGTATGCTTCCTTCATAATGATTGTAAATCTTGCTAATAGGTCTGTAGGCTTCTGTTCAATATATTCCGACCGTTGCTCATCGTTGTTGCCAAGCCAGGGCTCAAGCGTGTTCTCCAGAAACAGATCCGCGAAAGCTTCGACGAGCTCGACGAGACTGCGTATAAGATCCACCTCGAAAAGAAGCGCATCGCTGCCGATATGAGACAAAAGCCCGATGTCGAAAAGGAGCCGTCCACTCTCCAGATGTACCTGGACGCTGCCAAGTCCGAGATACTTCGTCAGAAGGAGAAGAAACGCGAGATGGAGGCTAAGGGCACCAAGGCCGAAGGCAAAGTCAATGTAGCGATGACCCGTGATGATTCTATTCTCAAAAACATTGTTCTGCCATCTGGTTATACCAGCACTAAGGCTACCATGTTCAAGAAGATGGCAGCTGAGGGTGATAGATGGAAGTCCAAGGTCTTCAGCATCGGCACTGCTGCGCCATCAAAGGAGTTCACTGTTCCTGTTGAGATATCTCGTCGATCTAGAGAGGCAGCCGCTCAGAATGTCGACAATGCTAACGCACCCAGTACGCCAGCAGCACAAACTACCGACGGTGGGCAGCGCGTCTCGGGGACTGACGCGAGTGCCACTAGATCGCCGGGGTCTGCTCGCGGGAGGTCCGGTCCGTAGCCCTTTCGATGGTCAGAACGGCACTTCCACCGAAGCAGTCAAGCAATTCGACAAGTTGAAGTACTAATTTAAATATCAAACAATTTGTAAAACAATTGTGAAATGTTTACGATGGTGCTCTGGGATTGATAGCTTCTGCATAGTGGCCCCTTTTTGTTGTGCTTTTCGGTGCCTTTTTGTTGTGCGTTTCGGTTCCTTTTTGTGTGCGTTTCGGTTCCTTTTTGTTGTGCGTTTCGGTTGTAGGTTTGCTATAGGTTTAAAGTTATGATATCTATAAAATGAGTGACTGATTGATCTTGATCTATGGTAGCACAAGAGAAATATAAGAAGTTTATCATTCATTGTTTAATCTTACATCAGAATATGGATTGTGTGCTGGGGGAGCCATCTGCAGCTTAAAACAAGTGGCTGTAAGCTGAAGCCCTAACCTCACGAATAATATTAGCCCTAACCCTAGCATTCTTGATTTCGACTCAATGCTTTTGATAAATTCGGCATCGTCGAATATCAATATTATTTGAGCGCGCAGATCTGATCGGAGGTTAAGAGCAAAAGTTTAAATCTGGGCCACAAATTGGTAACGACAGCGGCTGGAGAACATGTCGGAGCAGCCCGCTGCCGATGAGCTGCAATGGCGAGCTCCGGAATGGATACAGATGTTTGGTCTCCGGACAGATAATGGTACGGATATCTGAATATAGTATGCATTTACTCGGTCGGAAATACTAACGGGCGTCCAGTCCTGGAATACTTTGCACAATCGCCATTCTATGACCGGTCAAGCAACAACCAAGTCCTGAAAATGCAATCTCAATTCAACGCACCAGTCCTGCAGCCCCAAGAAGTCGTGCAAGCACTCTCGACTATGCGCGGCATCGAATTCGCGATCGCGATGGCCCAACCGGCGTCCGCACTTTGGATCATTCGCAAGCAAAACAGAATTTCTCCTAACGAGGCTGTACCGCTCGCAACGTATTTCGTGATTAATGAGAATATTTACATGGCGCCGTCAGTGTATTCTATTGTATCGTCGCGGATGTTGGCTGGCATACGCGGATTGCGGGAAGCGCTTGTTTTGGCGGCAGATAAGTTGCCAAAGTTTGCGCCAACTTTGGGGTATTCGTACTATCCGAATACCCAGGAGGACGAACAGAACGCAAAGGAGCGCCTACAGGAGCAGATGATGGCGCGAGCGTTGGCAAATGCAAGGCAGTTTGAGACTGAGCAGGAGTATCTGGATATGCCTAAAAAGGAGGCGCAGGCTCAGCAGACACAGCTTCATGGATTGCAGAAGGCTACAGGTCAGACCGGGGTACAGGCTGGAGAAAAACATGATTCTGGTGTAGTAGCAACTGCCGCGACGAAACGACGCAGAAAGAAAGAAAAGTAATGTATATAGATCTTGGACTTGTACGATAGCGATTTTTGATATGTTAAATATTACAAATGTACTATACAATATTTACAAAATTTACAATTGCTTCAATTAGGCTCGTCTAGTTTAGTCCCGACTAGCCTTCCATCGCTCGAAAGCTGCTCTCTCATTTATATGCTTCAAAGTCTGGCGATGCCGCCTGCTTCGCAGGTGCACTTGCCATCTTTCTTCTCCAACACACACGAACTTTTCCCCATCATCCATGCAGATATCGCATGCGAAATGTCTCCAGTTGTCCGGTCTGGCGCTGTTGTCTTTCTCCTGGGCTTGTTGGACCATGTCTTCTAAGCCATCAGGTACCCGCAGTGACCTAGGGATCTCTTGTCCTCTCAAGAACAATTTCGCGATCTCCGTAGCTGGATGTTCAACCTTCTCACCCCACTTTGACAGATCCGAAGCGTCTAGCAGTACAGTTGTAACGTCATTGCCAGCTTCGGCTGCGGCAACCATCCATTTCCGTCTGATCCACCGAACCTGTGTGGTAGCATACTTCACCGTCGCGCGTTTCATATCTTGCAATCCCTTCTCACGATCTTCGTCTTTCCCGCTCTCAATGTACGGTAGAAATTCTTTGAATCCAATAACCTGCCATAACCCTCGATCTATATCCGGCAAAGGGTCAAGATTGAAATACAGCTTGCTCATCTCTTGCACTTCATCCAGCAAGTTTCCCTTGTTCATCATATCATCAACCCGAGAGTGCAGCCTAGGGTTCAGTACTTCAGGCTTACTCCACACCCAAAATACAAGCGTCCGATACCGCGCAATGTCGACCTCCTGGTTCTGATCATGCTGTTTCTGGTCAGCATAAATCTGACTCGCTTTCCTACCCGTGGTCCAACAAATCTCCAATGCCCTCCTCAACTTCCTGCGGTCCCGCGGATGAAACTTAGACGCAATAAGCGGATCAACCCCCTTCAGTTTGGTAAATAATGCGCTAGTATCACATTCGTCCAAAAACTTTGCTTCTTCTTCCGTCAAATTTCTCGGCTCCGAACTCGCGACAGTCATGTTTCGTATTAAAAACGACTGAATATAATAATGTGTTCCACCAACCAAAATGGGGACATTTGCCCTTCTATGGATGTCATCCACGACCTTTTCTGCCTCGCGTTCGAATTGCGGGAGACCGTACTCGGACGAACGGTCAGTTATATGACCGAGTAAATGATGTGGAATACTGTGTCGCTCGGGAATTGGGTGTTTGTTAGTTATGGTGTCCATGCCGCGATACATTTGCATTGAGTCTCCGTTTATGACTTCGCCGTTGAGTACACGCGCAAGGGTGACGCTCAGCTTGCGGGTCGTTAGCATCTCGAGTTGTGTCCTGACGATGAGGAGATGGAGTGAGCGTACCTTTGATTTACCGACCCCGGTTGTTCCTATTACAGCGATTAGATTCCGCTTTGGGAGACGCATTGTCGGTGAAGGACCCTCGGAGTAAGTGCTGGCCATGTCATGTGCCGGGATCTGTAGGTATTCATGGCATCCGCTAGACTGCTAGCTCGGTAATGGAGTTTGAAATAATTAAAATTTACAGGTCATGGCGCTGAGCGATGCCGCTGGTTGGGAGGTTTCATGGCGCCAAAATTCATTTAACATACACTACGCACCAAATCTGAGAGAAGATTGCATTTACCACTATCCGCATTCTCAGCGATTCAAAATGGCAAAAGATAGACTTGCACGGCCACCCAATTCCAGAAACACTGTCATGTCGGTCCTCTTAACATTCTTCGGCAACCTCGTACAAATGCGCTGACTGTGAATAGTGTTTCACGAGAAGGGCTATTCGATTCAGAAGCAGAAAAATCTGCCGGCGAAATAGAAGAGAACTCAACTGCAGGAGAAGGGCACCCGTACTCTAATCTCATTCTTGAGTTCGAAGAGAATCAAACCACCATTGCTACGGACGCGGACACACCTGGCGGTACGGTATTGTTAGGCAATGTTTATACGAGATTCCTGTCTTATCGCACATTTAGACGAATTTGAATTCAGTTTATTCTCGACAGCGACAAAGATCGTTAGGATCGAAGACGCCCCAATAGAAGGGCCTGACTTTGCGCAAGCAGCACCAGTCGCGCCGTTAGTTGTCAGCAATAAACGACCCGATGAGTATTACTTCGTCAACGACAAGTGCGTATCATCTATTCATACAATGCAAAAATAAGGAGTTGCCCATTTACATTCATCTACAGTGACGAAGCACGTATCCAGCGAATCCAATCCTGCGCCATAAGTGGCGAAGATATCATTGCACAATCTACGATACCATGGGTAAGTCTGGAGTCATGCCTAAATTCGAATTAAACTAATGTCGGGATAGCCCGGGATGCAGATGCCATGGCGCGTGATACATATCCCATCGCCGACAAGCGCCACGAAGCGCAAGAAGTCGAGCAAGAAGAGGCGATTGATCCTCAAACAGCAGACAGAAAGGCAACAATCAGCACCTGTCAAAACGACACCGTTCAAGAATAACGATATGCGGAACTGGAAATTCTACAACATCAAAACAAAGCCAAAGCCGAAATTTGCAAAGCGATCAGGGAAAGTGAGAGAGAAGCGCAAGAAACCGTATAAGGTAGTGCTATAATGCATATGTATGATAAGAGATTGCCGCGATGTGGCATGACGTCATCTAGTAACTCGACATCTTGGGCTTCAAGTGTCCATACATTGACTGGCCGATCGTCGACGTATGTGGACACTCTGCATTCTTGATCCGCTCAACCGCAGAGCTGAGAGGATGCCTGCAGAAACCATGTTCCTCGTCAGTGGCTTCGTCCGGATTTACGTGCCCAAATTCGCGCATGCGCAGACTTTGTAGTCTCTTAAAAGCCAGTGACGAGTCGTGTGGCGAATATTGCAAATCCCGTAATATGTCATCGTTGCGTATTCTAGAAGCGAACGCCATCACCATGCCCGTTGTGCGCTTACATGACGGTGTCTAGTTAGCATTGTTGGAGACGCCAGATGATGCCGTCGCGGCGAAAACCAGGGAGTTGGTAGCCAGATCGTGTCACAGAGTGCCATCGTCGAGATACCAATGGATATTTATTAACCTCAGAAAGCGCGAGCAGAAAATGATCATCCTGACGATAAGTACCAACCGGACACGTCTAGGGGTGAAATACACGATACTTCCCCTCATTGTAATGCGGAGAGTTGAATGCAGCGCCAGTAGTAAGTAAACTACGAGGATCTCCTCTGCCTCCGCAAATGCAGTTACCGAACTTGATCATTCCGCAAGATGCCTTCACTAAATCCAAGCCAGGAGCGATTCCACGCTATGAAATGCTGCACAAAACTCTATTTTCGCAAATTACACAGCCGCTTAAGCAACTAATGCCGTAAATGTAAAACTAAGGCGCATATGCGCAGGGGGTGCTTTAATGTGCGGTGGATTGTTGCAGCCGTTATCAAGTTCAAAAAGTAAAACTTAATAGAACTCGAAAGTGACAACGAGGCACTCCCTAGATACTTTGTAATTGTGTCAACGATTGATCGGCAAGAGAACCGTTAGTGTATTTAAACGAGCCAGACACAGTTGCGCTCAGGTTGACCTGAAGGCCAGCAAAGACGGCAGTGCAGACACTGACGGTGCGTCGATAATTTGTCAATCAAGAGAATCGAAGGGATGTGATAAGGATTCGCCGGCTATTGACGTTACAAAATGAATTAATCAAAGGGTGGCTGTGTAAAACTACCGCCGAGTTTTAGCCAGGCTGTTTTGTCACTCGATCCTTCGGCTAGAGCTATGAGGCATAAATGTATATTTCAGTGCTACTATGCAGGGGAATTTGCACTGCCCCAATTGCCGAGCCGAATGCGGGAAGGATGGCGCGCATTGAACGGTACCTTTTAGTCTAGCAAAATGTCGTGTCTACTGTCCGCCAGAAATCAGAGCGACTGTGCTGGGCAGGATGCTACAATTTCCAGCAGGCGATTGCGAATGTGTGGGTGTCGAAAGTGTCGAATGCGGAGGAGCAAGAGACGGAAGGAGACAGGGGCATTTAAGCTCGACTGCGCTAGCCATACTGAGCAACTTCCCGAAGGGAATTTGAGAGAGAGTGTACAGCACTATTAATTTTCGGGGGATATCAGCGCAACTACAGCCAAGCGAAGCTGTCTGGACTATGCTGAGAGTGCGTCGTAGTTATGTAGGTGCACATCAGCAGGCGCTGTAGAAACAATTGTGGGTGGGGCCCGACAGTCCAAGTGGGCGCCGAATTATTTATTATTTATCACTGCTGTGCCGCCTCACGTCGTCCTTCCACGACTTCCTCACGCACCGCTACTCAGCACACACCTGCTCGTCTGTATCAACTACCATCAGAGTCGAGTCGAGTCTTTGCCCGGTCAATTACCGCGTGTTCTCGTCTTCCGGGTTCGCTGTCCGCCGCTGAGCACATCTCTGGGGTCACGGCTGTGTGCGACACTAGGTTCGCTGCGCCTGCTCCGGTCATTTTCTGCCCTACTCCGCCTCGCAGGTGCCACTTTCGCCAATACTAACCAAGCTGCCTTCATCTGAGATTGCACATGCTTGGTTCTGCCGTGTATGCCAATTGTCGACAGATATATTCTCCTCGTTCAGACAACGCGCCGTGATTTGTTTACTATAAAGTTACCGTTCGGCCCGCTGTTGTATAGAGTACATATAGCAAAACTATGGCTCGGCCGACACCACCTTCCATACGGATAGATACTTCTGTACGTTTTTGACTTCCTGTCATTGCCATAGTCTCATCGTTAACGTCACCAGGTATCCGTCCAACTATCTCCCCTTGCCACTCCGATGCTAGAGGCTATGCCCACAGAGCACCTCTCTCCAGATAGTCCGCCGTCACAACGGCGGAAATCGGCCGTGTCCGACATCTCGTCGCAGCCAACCATCTCGCCCGTGGAGGCTCTCAAGCAGGCGCTGGAGGATGAAGAGCCTGGTCTGCTAGACAACACGCTCTTTGGAGTTTCGCCTAAGCAGCTTGGCTTGATAAATCACGAGAGCCAGTCGCTCTACGTCATGCAGGAACTCGGCGGCATCGACGGTATCGCTACGAAGTTAAACACAGATCTGCAGTCTGGTCTATCTGTCGAAGAGGACTTTAGAGCTCGAGAAACAGTTTATGACAAGAACGTGCTGCCAGACAAGAGCTCCACTCCTCTTTGGAAATTGATGTTGATTGCCCTGTCTGACAAGATGTTGATTCTGCTGTCTATTGCTGCTGTCATCACTTTTGCTCTAGGAATGTACGAGACTTTTGGCACGCCGACACAGTACGACAAGCAGGGCAATCCAATGCCGAAAGTAGACTGGTATGACACTTGATGTGCATGAGTGGAATTTTTTTAATAACTCTTTAAGGATCGAAGGTGTTGCCATTCTCGTTGCCGTCGTTGTTGTCGTCTCGGTCGGCGCGCTTAACGATTGGCAGAAAGAGCTTCAGTTTGCAAAATTAAACAAACGTAAGGATGATCGTGAAGTGAAGGTCATCCGGTCCGGCAAGACCATCAATCTTTCTGTTTTCAATGTTCTTGTCGGTGACGTCATGTTAATCGAGCCTGGTGATATGGTCCCAGTTGATGGTCTTTTCATCCAAGGTCATGGTGTCCGTTGTGACGAGTCTGCTGCGACCGGTGAAAGTAACGCGCTCAAAAAAGTCCCCGGTCGAGATGCTGTTGCCGCTCTCGAAAGAGTCGGCTTGTCGGGGAATTCCAAAGAGCTGGAGAAAGCCGATCCGATCATTCTTTCCGGTTCCAAAGTCCTCGAAGGATTCGGCACCTTTCTCGTCACCGCTGTCGGCCCTAATTCCGCGCACGGCAAGACCATGATGGATCTTCGAAGTGACGAAGGAAATGAGGCCACGCCTTTGCAGTCCAAGCTTAATGTCATTGCTGAAGTTATTGCCAAGTGGGGTGGCGGTGTATCCGTCTTGCTATTCTTCATCCTCTTGTTCAGATTCCTCGGGGAGTTGCCCAACAACCACGATACATCGGCTCAGAAGGGCCAGCAGTTCATGCAGTACCTCATTATCTCTGTCACTCTTATCGCCGTCGCCGTCCCTGAGGGCCTTCCTCTTGCCGTCACGCTCGCACTGGCATTTGCAACTAAACGGATGCTCAAGGACAACAACCTTGTGCGTGTACTCAAGTCTTGCGAAACTATGGGAAACGCTACCACTATTTGCTCCGATAAGACCGGCACCCTTACTCAGAATAAAATGACTGTTGTTGAAGGCTCTGTCGGAATCGACACTCACTTTGCCGTCAACGCGAACAAGTGCAGTATTGAGGGCTCTATCTATAGCAAGAAATCGGCACCCGACGTCATCCCAATCAACAACATCGGACACCGCTTGCCACCCGGTGTAAAGCAACTCCTACTCCAGAGCATTTACGCCAACACCACGGCCTTCGAAGACGAATCCTCCGCCGAAGTCTTTGTCGGTTCGAAGACGGAGACCGCGATGCTCAACTTCGCGCGTAACAATCTTGGCATGGGACCACTAGAGTCTGAACGGTCCAACGTGAACATCGCGCAGTTGTTTCCGTTTGATTCCGGCAAGAAATGTATGGGTGTTGTTATCACCTTGCCCGACGGGAGTGGCGGCGTGAAGTATCGGTTATTCGTCAAAGGTGCTAGTGAGATCGTTTTGGCGCAAGCAAGGACTTTTGTTGTTGCCAACGAAGACGTCGCTGTTGATGAGAAGAATCGGATTGTCTTGGACGAATGGGGTGTTTCATTCGGGGAACTCACACCGGATCGGAAGTCATATATTGAGGAACTCATCAATTCGTATGCCGAAAAGTCGCTCCGTACTATTGGCATGGCGTACCGCGACTTTGTCGCGTGGCCTCCACAGGGCATCGATGTCAATGAGGAAGACGTTGCGCAGGCCAAGGAGTTTGCTGACGTCTTTGAAGACATGCGATGGGTTGGCCTCGTCGGTATCATGGATCCTCTTCGCGAAGGAGTGAACGAAGCTGTCAAGGACTGCCAGCGCGCTGGAGTCGTTGTTCGGATGGTTACTGGCGATAACGTCGTCACTGCCAAAGCCATCGCCACTGACTGCGGAATCTACACAGGTGGTGTTGTGATGACTGGACCGGCATTTAGAACAATGAGTTCCGACGAACGTGATGCTATGATTCCGAAACTGCAAGTTCTTGCGAGATCCAGTCCGCAGGATAAGCGATTGCTCGTGCAAAGGCTCAGGCGCATGGGCGAGACTGTCGCTGTTACGGGTGATGGTACGAACGATGCTCCCGCCCTAACTATGGCCGATGTCGGATTCTCTATGGGTATTGCCGGTACAGAGGTTGCCAAAGAAGCGTCTGATATCATTCTCATGGACGATAATTTCTCCAGTATTGTTAAAGCTCTGTTGTGGGGCCGTGCGGTTAATGATGCGGTTAAGAAGTTTTTGCAGGTAATTCGCGATATTTATTTATTTCTGTACTCATGCTAACTCGAACAAAAAGTTCCAAGTCACGGTCAATATCACCGCGGTTATTCTCACTTTTGTGTCAGCCATCCAGTCATCAACAGGCCAATCTGTCATGACCGCTGTCCAGCTTCTCTGGGTGAACTTGATCATGGACACTTTCGCTGCTCTCGCCCTAGCCACCGATCCACCGACTCGATCGCTCCTCGACCGAGCGCCGTCAAAGAAGTCAGAAGGTTTGATCACAGTGACAATGTGGAAAATTATGATCGGACAGGCAGTGTATCAGCTCGGTGCCACCTTCGTCCTGCACTTCGCTGGTCCCAAGATCTGGGGATATTCAGCGGATGACACTCGAGGCATGCAGCAGCTTGACTCCCTTGTCTTCAATGCGTTTGTGTGGATGCAGTTCTTCAACATGTTTGTCAACCGCCGTCTCGACAACAAACTCAACATTTTCGAAGGCATCTCGCGGAACTATTTCTTCATGATGATCGCCTGTATCATGTGCGGCGGACAGGTCATCATCATGTTCGTCGGTGGCAATGCGTTTTCCATCGTCAGACTCAACGGAGTCGAGTGGGCTGTTTCTGTGGTCGTTGGATCCATGTCAATTCCGATGGGTGTGTTTCTACGACTATGCGTTCCAGATAGTGTCGCCTACGCGATTTACAAGCCTGTTGGCCTAGTATTCCGGTATGTCTGGGGCAAGTTAATATTTGTCGTGCTCTTCTTGTGGCCATTCAAAGGAAAACCTGCTGTGGCCGCCGTCGATGGTGGAAAATACCGGGAAGATCTCGAGTTACGGTCTCCGGGTGGAACAGTTATCGGCTATAAGTCGCCGGTATACGAATGGAACCCCGCGATCGAGCAAGTCCGACGAGAACTATTATTTCTCAAACGTGTTCGCGGTGGTCGTATCAATGAACTCAAATTTAAGCCGGCGGCCATGTATAAGCAATGGAAGGAAGCGAGAAGCAATTCTATGTCGCTTTCGCCATTGGACAGACGTTCGAATTCAGCATTGTCATTATCAGTCCCCGTTCCACGAAGCCGAGGAAGCTCCATCGGCGCACTAGCAATGGTGCCGTCTATCGTTGGCGGCGCAGTCGCCGGGTGGTCACCTGTTGAACGACCGGAGGAGCCGAATGCTCTGTACGCTGGTCCCAGCACGCATATGAGCGGAGCGGGAGACGACGGATTCCTTTCGCCTATTAGCGCGCAGCACCGGAGTCATTTGCGGACAAAAGATGATTTTGATAGTTGATTGATTTGTTTGGGAGCTAGTTATTTCGATTTGCGAGTTGTTTATTATTGTACCAGTGGATTTATTAGGTCGTGTATTTCCGCAACTGCATTGTTGTGATATATCCTCGAAGGACATAGATCGTATGTTATTAGAGATTAATGATTCTTTAAAATTATCAGTTCGCTAGATGCTAAAATTCTGTCCAACAGAACTCGTCATGCAAAATGTAGCACGTAAGGTTAGGGTTATCCTCTCCAAGGATATATAGTGCCGTGGGGGTTTTTTTTTGCCAGCAAGGTCAAAACTACAAGGTGAAAAACGCGTTACGGGAACGACGAATCAAGCCAACGATTGTGCAGTTCGCACTTTGCACCTTGGCTCAGCCCCCTGAACTGCTTGTTATATTCGTAGAACAACCATCACGCACGAATAGTTCGGAACAAAAATATCTAGTCTCATCATTCAGTCGGCAGGCTGTTGGTTGGGCGGGAACCCTCCAACTGGACCATGGCTATTAATAGCTGCATATACTGCCCGTAGAAAGGAAGTTCATAGAAATATCCTTCTCAGATACACAAATCAGCTTGGGTTTATAACAAATATCACTTCTCGTCACCCTAAATTCATTTCTGTGGGTGTCTTCCTACGTAAAAATAATACCTCCATCAACCACCATTGTCTGTCCTGTAACATAGTCCGAATCTGTACTCGCCAAAAACCCTCCTACCAATGCCGATCCCGTAACCCACATCGAGAAGACAATCTTCCGGGACCCGAGTGCCTGAATCGACGAGCAGAATGATGTCGCCAACTCTAATATCACCCGCTAATTAACATGTCTGATCGTGTCGAGCCACGCTAGCAAGGACCTCTTCATAGGCTTCAATCTCGTCTTTATCGGTCCACTTTTCAGCTTCGGGACGACTGTGAGCGGCTTCTAGTAATTGCTCGACTTTGTTTGAGACGTTGAGGCAATAGTCCATACTACTAGCCTGTTTGAACCGTCCTTTCCGTACAAATCCAATTTGCCCATGGGGGCCGCGCGACATAGCCTATAAGATGATCGTCGTAGTCGCGTCTCCGCGCAGCAGCTTCTTTCTCAGAAATTAACTGTAATCCGTCGTCGTTGACAAAAATATTCGCCGTCCCGCTTTGTAATTCGTAAGTTGTCACCGCGACGAGGAGAGATTGCATTGTAGGGTCGATGACACCATCGAGAGATTCCGTCGTTCGGGGAGATGCGTTTCGGTGGAATGGCGCTGTAGGATACGGAATTTGTCTTCAATTGGGAGACGGCGCCGAGGAGCTGGAAGACAATGCCGGAGACAACCACGCAAAAGAAGGCGCAGAATAGCGTCGACGGCGGTAGATATAAAATAGCGAGTATCCTGAGGTAATTCCCATCTGCTTTGATCTCCATCACAATTGTTCGAAAGAGAAATCCATAAAACGTCATCATTATAACGATTGCAACGGCGACAGACAATTCCTGCATGACTTTCACTGGCCGATTTTGCTCAAGTAGCTCCTCACCGCTTTCCAAATCATCTTCTCTCCCTCGATGCATGAATTGTCGATTACCCCTTTTTGGGCTTATATCAGTTTCCCACATTGTATCTACCATCTTGCTCTCGATGACAGCGCCGAAAGAGACAATGTCCCGGATGCTTTCAGCCCATATCACCAGGCATTGATCGGACCGTATGAATGCCGCGTATTGGTACTTTCGTGCTCGCGGCAAGTCATCCAACGTGTTGAGGACTTGTATCCGCGTATCCAGCGACAGTTCTATATCATGTGCATCGACCGACAATTTGTTCAACAGGAGGCAGACGACTGGGTACGACATCTTTAAAGCAACTTCAACGTTCAACGCAGCGACATTTGCTATATACGATCGGGACATATCCGCGAGCTCGGCCTCGGGCGGGAAACATCTGTACTCGATCATGACATGTCGTTGTGCGCGATCCTAAGCGAAACGCATGAAGTGTTATCCGGGTCTTTGACAGTGTCGAGCCAATTCCGGTAGTCAACTTCCTGGAAGAGATACCGGCACATGATATCATATCTGTCTATTGCTGCGCCAGGAGTCGTGGCTCCTGCGTATTACAGTCTCTTGTTCCTTTTCGACGATCCTCGGAGGCCCGAATGCGAATTTTTGGTTCACATTGGATAAGAGATCAAACTGAAGACCATGCGACTGCGCTGAGAGGCTGAAATGGCTCGCCCGATCGTTCTTGGTATTCGGTTGGCCTGAGGACAAGATCACCTTCTGCAAGCTGTCATGACGCTCTTCCGCCTCCGAAAATCCTGCCGGCCGTCGGGCTGCCTCTGTCGAAAAGAATCCGGACATAATGTTGAAGTGATTGTGCAACAGCGCCTTGCACGATCGGGCCGTAAGATTTAGACATTACCCAGTCGATTAGATCGTCGCAGAACTCGGTTCTCCGGCGACAACCTTCGCGTGGGAACTAAACTTAATCTTACGTCAAACCTTAATTTGTTCTGTGAGACAAACACGTGGGATATGGAAAGTGATTGGACGGTGCTAAAATAGAGTTTCGGCTCGTGCGGTATATAAGGTTTCACCCTTGCTTGAGTGATTGGAAACTAATCGCAGCCGCCGGACAGAAAATCGCCCGGTAATCCATTCTGCGAGAACCAATTTCTGACTGTCCTCGTCTCCTTCAAGGCAGTAAACCAATCAGTTGATTACTGTGACCACGCACTCATGTTATTGGATATACAAATATGAAAGACATTAAAGTCTGAGAGATTCCACACACACCGTGAGGATTGTGTTACGGGTTGAAATTTAATGTTGCGTAGTTATGCCTTCAGGCACCTGGCTTTACTGATGTGACCGCAGTCGCAGAATTCAGTGATTCGGCTGTCTAAGACTTCCTCGCAGGTTCGCAGATCTGTTATACATAATGGGTCGCCGCAAGTAGCATTAATTCATTAATCGAGGCGTGACGTGCGACAAGTCTTTGAGTAATTCTCGAAGCCCCTGTAACCTTGGCAACTTTAATCATGTTCGGCTGCGCTGCCGCGAATCGTTGCTTGCGCTCGGCACGTCTTCGATATCGGCTGCAGAATATCAAATAATAATGACCTGCAGCCAACATCTTCAGGCCTCTCAACGCAGAGCGTATGGTTGCTGGCAACATGGCTGCTTCAGACTCAGGGTCGAATGGACCTGCTCGCGTCACGGCACCCAACGATACGAAGAAAAATAATAATGGTTCGTGTTCATCTTCTCTGGCCGTGGATAGCGCCGCTGACTCATATCAAGACAATCTATTCCGCGCTCCAGCTGGCTCCGTAAGCGACTTCTCAGATCCAGCGGCAAGCGCTCCGACGTCTCAGGCAGAAATTGTTCCTGGTCGACGGGTGCAGCTAGACGGCGCCAAACGCTCCCCCCCGTCGCCATTCGAAGCTTCGTTGCCGGGTGTTGGATCTGGATCACGGTTTCTGTTGAGGACGGATAACAAGCGTGCGGAGCCGGCAGGTCAAATTCCGGGCCATTCGCCGTCCGAGCCCTCGTCCGCGCTACCTCTCACGATAGGTGGAATGACCGAGTCAGATCCAGCGTTCCAGCAGCTCCAATTGTTCACGTTCACCGGTCATGCCGAAACGCGAGTGCGTGGACTGGCTTTAACCCGGAGCCCAATCTGCCGCCGTCGCCGAACATGATGATGCCAGCGGATGCGGTGTCTCCGTCTACCTCGCGTCCCGGCACGGTGGGTGCGAACGTGTCCGCCACACCGCGAAGTAGGGCAGGCGTGCTTCAGTCTGTCCCAGACGTGCCGCCGTTGCCTATAACGTCTCATTCGCGGCCGCCAGCTAGCAGATCAGTCTCAGGCGTGCCCATGCAGCGCAAGCCGTCGGTTTTTTTCCACCGCCCCAGCACCGCAAGTCTTCACAGCCGGTTGCCATCACGATCGGGTCGCAATGGCACGTCAGTCGGAAACGTCGAACAGGCTGGTCGGATTCACACGCGCCGTCATTTCGTCTCCCGTCGGTTACCGCTTGGCTATTCGGCAGAGAAGGCGTGGCTCACTGGCCAGGCCAAGGCCGAGAAAGTTCTGAGTTGGATCGTTATTGTAGCATTTGTTGTTGGTTTGGCTGTTATCGGCGTTTTGATTTGGTTGGCACTACTGCGATTCAGAACTACAAGTACTGCACGGTGCTAGCAGATAGTTTTGACGAGGGATTCTTGAATACGACGATCTGGACACACGACGTGCAGGTTGGTGGATTTGGCAACGGCGAGTTTGAATGGGCGACGAGCAGTTCAAATAACTTTTTTGTGCGTGACGGCAAGTTGTATATCGTGCCGACTTCCACGGCAGACGTTATCGGCGACGACAACATGATGAACGGATACACCGTCAATCAAAGCAGGCACGTGCACGTCGACGGCGGACTCGGACTGCGCTGTCCGGTCGAACAGCACGCTCGGGGACATGATCCCGCCGATCATGTCCGCTAGACTGTTGACGCGGAGGTTTGCAAATGTCCGGTACGGCAAAGTCGAAGTCCGGGCGAAGCTTGCACAAGGGGACTGGCTGTGGCCGGCGATCTGGATGATGCCGACGGACAGCGTGTACGGACCGTGGCCTGCGTCGGGCGAGATCGACATTTGCGAGTCGCGAGGCAACGACCACACGTATCCTGCCGGCGGCGTGAACGTCAGGTCGTCGACCTTGCATTGGGGTCCTACGCCCGCGCTGGACCGGTACTGGAAGACGCACAGCACGCTTGCGTTGAAACGGAATACTTTTGCCGATGGGTTTCACACGTTCGGTCTCGAATGGAGTGACAAGTATATAATGTACATACCTCGACGGACGGCTGCGGCAGGCCATCTATCACAAATTCGCGACGCCGTTCTGTACATCTGGCACTTTCCCTAGCACGTACGACAACGGCAGTACTGTTTCGGACCCATGGCCCGGTGACGATTTGCAAGCGCCGTTTGACCAGGAGTTCTATTTGATCCTCAATGTGGCCGTTGGCGGCACTAACGGCTGGTTCCCCGATAACCAAGGCAACAAGCCGTGGAATAACGACGATAGACAGACTGCCATGAGCAGTTTTTGGAACGCGAGGGACAAGTGGCAACAGACGTGGGGTAACGCGGAGAGTCGGGGCATGATTGTGGATTCGGTAAAGATTTATTCACAGTGCTAAGGTCTCGTCAATGTTGGATCGTTTGTGTTGGGAAGCTGTTGACATTGTCTTGACCAATAATCAATATAAGAACCCGCTTATCGCCCGCGAGCCGCGGCATAGAGAGATTTTGTAGAAGATAAAAATGCATAATATACAAAGACCGCTATCATACACTACTTGGTGGCAAACCTCTCCTGCCTCTTTTTCATTTTGTCCTTGTCCTCGTCAGGGATGACTGCAGTCACCCCGCGCTCGTACGGCACACGGCCTGTTCTGGCGCGCCGGCCACGGGCACCACGGGCACCGCGTGTGGGGTTGGATTCGACCAGCGGCTTGTCGAGGGCGGCAATCGCATTCTTGACGGTGACGGCGTCAGTGCCGAACTTTTCAGCGCGGAGGATGAGTTTGTCGATTTCGGTTGCGTCAGTGCCGAAACGTTTTGCCCGGGCGGAGGCCTTCTTGAGGTCTTGTATAAGTCGTGCAGAACGCTGCTCTGGCGTTTCCGATGTTGCGGTGGAAGAGGTAGTTGGGGCGGCAGTGGAAGACGTCGTCGGGGTTGAAGGAGAGCCGAATGCGGTTGAGATGCTTTTGTATTCGAATTTCTGCGGACCGTCGGTCATGGCGAGGATATAGAGATTGAGCAATGATCGCTTTGCTTCGATTCGTCTACTGGATGGCGGCAGGAATAAAGTGAGAGTCGCACGTAACTTGCCCGTGATGGGGATGACGCGGGTTTGATCGGTGACGTATTTCTCAGCACGGATGACTTTTGAAGCGGCTTTGGACAACCTGGACAACTTTACGATCGATCTATCCTGCGCGCAAATGAGATCGATAGAGGAGCCATCGCCAAAAGCGTGTCATGCCGAGGCATGCGCCATTCAAGGTATTTACAATGCTACATTTCTCCAGCGGTCTTGTTTTTTTGACGATGCCAATAGACTGCCTGCGGAGAACAAACTACAACGAACGAAGATGCACGGCCGCGATCGATTCGCTGTACGCGTGCTGCAAGAAGATGTACGCAGAGAATCCTGAGGCGCGGGCGATTGCGTGTCCGCAGCCGGAGCAGCTGAAGTTGAAGCTTGAGCAGCGGACGAAGGAGATTGTTGATGCCGAGATGCGGAAGACGCGGATGGGATGATGTGACGCCGAAGCAGGGAATTAGATAGAGTAGATATGGCGGAGAGTGAAAATATTTTCGCTGCGGAATAATCCGTGCAAGTTGACGTCACGCGGCCGCGATGTGTTGGCAAGAACGGCGCATTTTGCAGATCCTGTGATCCTCCAGCGCGGTGCCTGTACCTTGTGGCATGCAAAAACTTTTGTAGGCGCCGCCACTGTGTACGACTCAGGTCCTAGCGCCCCGCAGCCGCCCGCGCACCGACCCGCGGTTAGACTCAGCTCGGTCGCGCGACTCAGCTGTCATCTCGCCTGCCCCTCACGCAGACTTTTTTCACTGTGCAATATAACTGCTCCAACGTCGCACCGAATTCTGCCGGTGCAATGTCACCTCAGCCCTCGCCCGCCGTCGAAATGGCGTCGTATCCTTGCCGCCGTGGCTCGCTGACCCGGTCGCTGCGCTTCGCAGGCGGCGTCAACTCTCTCGACCGATTCGCGTCGTCCTACTCCCGGGCCCAGTCCTTTCTCGTTCTCGACGCTCCCCTGGCTCTGTCGCAAAGAGCCCAGGATTCCATCCCGCTTCTCCATCAGGCCGCGGCAGACGACAGCGCCATTGCGTCCGACGACGACGACGACGACGACGATGTCTACGACGTCTGCCAGGCGCCAGACTATGACGATGATGCGACCGAAACAAGCGCCGTGCTCCCCTCGCTGATTGCCTCTGGTGAATCCGCCAGAGCAAAGGACGCGGATCGTGTCATCGTCGTCGTCGCCGCCCAGTCCAAGGGTCGCGTACTCGTTGTGCCCGGTAGATCGACGGCTCCTCAGACCGTGTTCAACTCTGTTAACATCTTGATCGGAATCGGTCTGCTGTCGCTTCCGCTCGCATTCTCCTACGCCGGCTGGCTGATCGGCACGCTCTTCATCATCGGCGCAGCCGCCATCACGCTCTATACCGCAAAGGTTCTCGCTCGCTGTCTCGACACAGATCCGACTCTGGTCACGTACGCAGATATTGCCTACGCTGCCTTTGGTGCCCGCGCCCGTCTCCTCACATCCGTCCTGTTCTCAATGGAACTCCTTGGGTCTTGTGTCGCTCTCGTCGTGCTCTTTGCGGACTCTATCAACACTCTCCTGCCGCACTTGCTGTCCAAGAATGCCCTCAAGATCATAGCCTTCTTTCTCCTCACGCCTCTGTCGTTCTTGCCGCTCTCCGTCTTGTCCTTCACCAGTATCCTAGGCATCATCTCCACTTTCGGCGTCGTCCTCATAGTCTTTATAGATGGTCTCTTGAAAACCACCCAGCCTGGCTCCCTCTGGCACCCGATGCCGTCTTCCATTCTGCCAACAAACTGGAAAGCCGTCCCGCTCTCCCTCGGCCTTCTCATGGCCCCCTGGTGTGGCCATTCTGTTTTTCCAAATGTCTATCGCGACATGCGCCATCCCTACAAGTTCAAGCGGTGTCTAAATATCTCGTACGTCTTCGCCTTTCTCATAGACGCGTCCATGGGTATCCTCGGCTTGCTCATGTTTGGCGACAAGTACGTCACCGAGGAGATCACAAACACCATCCTCGATACTCCTGGTTACCCGCGTACACTCAGCATTGCCATCATTGTCCTCATCGCATTCATCCCCCTGTCAAAGACCCCGCTCAACGCACGCCCAATCATTACCACCATCGAAGTTCTCCTCGGAGTGTCCGATACTCCGACACCACTCCACTCTGATGATGACGTCGACACAGACTTGGATGACCTGTCCTACGACTGGCCCCGTCGCCTCCGCTCCCCCGCCGTCGCGCGAGCAGCAATACGCATCCTCACAAACATCATCGTCGTCATCATCGCCATCCTCTTCCCCGCCTTTGACAGGATCATGGCCCTTGTCGGCTCCGCCCTCGGCTTCACAATCTGCATCGTGCTCCCGCTTGCCTTCTACCTCAAGATTTTTGGACCGGGAAGACTTAGGCCCGCGTATTACATCTCACCTTCAGGTCAATCACGTACCGGCATCACTCAAGAACTAACCAAATTCGAGATCGCCTTTGATCTTTTTGCCATTGCCGTTGGAGCCGTGCTGGCTGTCGTTGGCGGTGTCTGGGCTTTCCTTCCGGATGAATTTATTTTTCAAACCAATTAATAGAGCTTACATGGGTTGGTCACGGGAATGCATTGGTTCGGTATATTTATTTTGATTTTGTATATTTGCTTAGTTAGTCTCGTAACTGACATGTTATATTATGTCGCTCGCCTCTCGTACTGATATGACCAAGCTTACTCCTCGAACTGCTTACCTTGTACCCTAACAGTAACGTGCCGGCGAGATCCTATTGCTCCGATCTCGCCGTCGACCCGGAATCATAGAGTGTTAGCCTATCATTTATATAGTATTACAACCTGTCTCAGAGATCTGTAATAGCAGGTTGACACTAGTTGGTTTTACCCTCTAACGAAGAAGGCGCACTACGATATGGGTAGCTAACTATCGAGCACCTGATGCAAGATCTAGGACATTTTCAATTTGGTTTTGTTTGACTTCGAAACCTAGTAATCAAACACATCACGGTCTTCAATAAATTCCTCTGCACACAACCTCGCATCAAGACCCATATTCGGTCCCATATTGTACTGTGGCACGGGCTCGACAACAACTAGACGCGAAATCTCGAGAGTAGCACGGTTCTCGGCGTTTAGTGAAAGTGACCGAGATTTCTAACTCGTAGTTTATCCACATCGACATTATTTCGAACGTAGGCGCTTTGAACAAGAGTGGGTCAATTCTTACCCTTGGCCGACCTGCAGTGTCCGGGAAAACGATTGGGATGTTGCAGTTTGTGTTTTCGAATAGCATAGCCGTATTCTTGCTCGGCGTTCCTTTGAAGCCATACAGAGTAGACTCTGCCTTGGATTTGAGCGAAATCGAGACAGAAAGGACCGCAAGATCAAGTACCCCGACGAGTTGAGATACATCGTCAACGTCAATCGAGTAGAATATGTGCATCGTGACCTTACCTTCAGGAAGTCTGACGTCCAGCGTGCTGCGGACATTCACGTACGTATGCTTTTTCGAGAACACACCCGACTCCGCGTCAAAGACACCTTCCGAAAATAGTCATCCGGCAACTTTGCACATTTAGCCGACGAGTTATTCTCTGCCACCGCCTCCCAAACCGGAACCGAACCAAGCTCACGGAGAAGAGGAACGAGCAAGACCGACACCGAGTCGGCAGTCTTCTCAGATAAGTTTTCTTTCAGTCGCTCGATTTTCAGTCGAAGACGATATTCGACAAACATGTCCTTCCTCCCGTAAAATGACCCTGGCAAGGGATATGCAATTGTACTATCGTCCGTGTGACGTATGCAAGTCCATCCCAATGCCATGCTCTTGAACGATCGGTACTTTTCCTTCCGCACGCTCAAACAGCTGCACATTGAACACAGCGGAACGGGAAAACAAAACGGATAGACGTACGTGCCAGCGCTCAACCTTCCCAACCTACCGTGGCCGGCGAATGATTGCACAAGGTCGACGGGGCTGTGGGTTTCTCGATATTCGCGATAGCCAACTGCGCTGCCATTTTGTCGAGTCTCATAAATATAAGTAACGCCTCAGCGTGATGTCTGTGAATTCGAGTTCTTTTTCGAGCGTTATGGTCGCGACGCCGCTAAGCGTCCCGACTGGCGAGACCACAGGATTGTCAACTTATGGAAAACAGTTGGCATAAAAAGTCGCAAAACATCCGAGACTCTCTTACTCACGTAGAATTCGCGGATTTATACATGTCATTGCGACTGCAATATCGCGTTCTCGGTTGCTTATATCACTCTTCATCTCATAGAAGAAAAACAACTTGTAGACTTTGGACTGCATGCGCTGCGGCGCAATATTGACTTCGCTCCCGTCGGTCGGTGGCAGTGCAACTAGTTAATCGCGCCTATGTATTCAAGCCAATCCTTCATTTACTGGATCAATTCGGCAAGATCCATTACCAGTCTGCGACGTTACGTTCCTTCATAAAATTCCCTGTAATCGCATGCCTGTTTACGATGAATCCGATCGGGCCTATCGCGATGCATAACGGTCAGGGTTCAGTTCCGACGGGATTTAATATAACGCGACGAGGCTGTGCTGGCGCCCTTATCGGTTTTTGTCCAACGACCGCCGCGCGAGGATCAGACGTCATATCTCAGTGCTGTCTTCCCGTTTGGCGTTCCACTTCCACACGAATCTCGAACTGCTGGGGAGAGGTAAAATCACTCAGATCAGTTTACATAGCTCTTTTGTGGGGACGCGATATTTTTCGTAAGTTATACAGATAAAATTTAGAGGCCCTCTATTCCTCCTTGCGAGTAACTTCATTCCTTTGTATCAATTTGTTAAGACTATTTGCGATGGCAGGTACTAGTGCATTCTACGACCCCAAAAGGCAATGTCTTTACGGATACATGGAGAGTGCTCTTTGGGACTAGTATAAATTACACCTTTACTATCATGGAATTTACTACAGATTATAGTTCTATATATAGGTTCCTTCTAGGTTTAGCTCATCTGAGATCCACACATCTGACTCCTCAATCAAGTGTTTGCCTTCTTCACCTCATCTAAATCCTCTCCACTCCACCCCGCTCTCTGCAAAATCTTCCAAAGAATCTCATTCTTCGACGTCACATATTCCCCAATATTAGCCCACTCCTTTTTCGCCAACGCCATTTTCACCTGCCCATATTCATCTCTTAACTCCTTGTCGCTCAACAATATCCTTTGAATATCCAGATGGTTCCTCAGCGCCACACATCCCTCAAGAACGACATAAGTGTTCCTCCTCATCTCCCCACGAGATTCTCCCAATGTTTCGTCACTTTGCCCAAATCCCGGCTGTCGAAAGGCAAATCTTCCGGGAACGTTCATTTCCCCATAATCAATGTAGCCCGCTTGAACCAGTGCTTGGCGAGTTGTAGCAAGCGTTTCAGGTGTCACGATGATATCAATGTCCAAGATTGGTTTTGCCGGGAGGCCCGGGATGGACGTGCTGCCTACATGCGCTATGGAGAGAGGTGGGACGTCTTTCAGGATAGTTTCGAGAGAGGCCTTCACATTACTGAATTCGACGAACCAGGCCGGATTATGCGGCTCGACGACCACTTTCATAATTGCAGTTTTTAAGTGAACCTTGCCAACTAGTAGAATGAGTACGTATGGTTGGGAATGCGGTAGCGACGTCTGTTACAAAGGTTTCCAACCTAAAAAAATCCGGCACTTGTATCGTAGGCATGCCCGTCAAAGGTCCACTTGTAGTCTTCGCAGTGGTAAGGGTTCGCCGCTGAAAAATCTGGTATCCACTAGTCCCGACCATTGTATGAGACCGGGAAACACATTCATAACGTAATACCGTCGCCATGTTTGCGTCTACCCATCCGAAAGGGAATTATATGTTAATAGGTTACTGAGTAAGATCTGCACGATTTATTTGCTGTTATTTTGCCAATTAACAGATTTAAAATGGTCAAGTGTACATTAGCATATTGGGATGACGTGCGTCTAAATGAAAATTTCCTCCAAATCTGCGCCGACGCTGTCCATCGCAAGGAAGCGGCACCGGATAACTGCTTCGGGTCCGTTGACGCCTTGACGGGATATGTTGTCTAAACTGGGCACCAGTGCGAGGTCTACAATGGCCACAAGGCTTGTAATAATTGGTTACCAGTGTGAGTGGATACTGAACAATATGACAGCGGACCCTGCCCTGTTATACGAAAGCGTGGTCACTCCAGATGGGCTTACAATATATATGAATGGTCCATACACAGGCCGACGACATGATGCCTATCTCCTCGAGGCCAGTGGCTTCTAGAGCAAAAGTGCATCGTTAGCGGCATGGTGTACTGTGTTTATGGTGATCCAGCTTATGGTGTGCATGCTTGCATTATCTGGAGCAACAGGCATTCAATAGGTAGATGAGTCGGTGTCCGACCTGCATCGAATTGCAGTTCGGCGCGATAATTACTACATTCGCATTCTTAATTTGAAAATGGGCCTCTCGCCAGTTGGCGTTTATTTTCTAGTCGGTATGCCGTTCAGAAACACACTTTCATGCATTGAGCCAAATGGAGCTGCATGTTATTTCGAGGTTCAATCTCCAACTGTTCATCAATATCTGCATTCGATGGAACCACCCGTCAATGAATAATCAAGCAGGAGTTAACCGAAGAGGACTTCAATGGGATACGAGGTGATTTTAAATAATCAGGACACCTGAACTGTCAGAAGTGGTTCACAGTCGGTTTGATTAGTATTCATCGCCTCTCGAGTTTGGCGGCTGCCATGAACCGTACCTCTTCGCCACAACAAATCTTTATTACGGCAACATATTCACATATATTCTCTTACATATATAAACAACCTTATTTTTATCTTATTTTATAAATCATTTGCACTTAATTTCATTTGAAAACACTAAGAATTGGGGGACCATTACCCCGAAGAAATTGCGGTTACGAGGCTCCTTAACTATGAGGACGAACAGACTATGAATATCAGGGTTTCAGGGTTACAATGGGGTAAGGATACACCTACCTAAACTGGTTAGTGTATTGTTCTTGGAAGCTAGTTTGCTTATATCATAGACTCGAGGAAAACCCTAGCCAAGACCATATACATCTAAAAGGGTACTGAATTATGCCATGTATCTTAATAGATTTGTGAGAGATATGCAACAGAAAATTCTGAAGCCAAAATAAAGTTTTTTTTGGGACTAAACTGAACGCACCATCCAAATAATGCAGAACACGGGTGGTCTGCTAGAGAGCGTGAATCATTGCACTCGCGAAACCCTACCTATCAAAACCCTACTCCCGTCGCACTACAAGTGCAGATTTTCAATTTTGCGTTTCTTGTTTCCTTTTTTTTTTACATGTCAAAAACTCATAGGCACCTAGAGTCACGGTTTGATTTTAAAATTTCTCCACGATCATTCACGTCGTCAATGACGGCTCTGCGTGCTCATGGTTGTCTTAGAACAAATTTCTTTTGCTGCTAGTCGGTGAAAGGAGTTCTATTTGTCCATTTTGTTTGTACTCTTTGTGTTGAATCGAGAGTTACTTGGTTTTGGAACATACATGTAGTTTAAATAGCTTCTTGTTAATATAGTCTCATATAATAGGAAATTGTTGCCAAATTACTTACATCAGTCAGTTCTTGTTGGCGTTTTCTATAAGTACATCTAGCTGCCATAATTTATCTTCTAGCAAGCAATGGAGACTATTGCAGGCGCATATAAATCTGCCTTTTAGATATTACATGTCCGTTGCTGAATCATCTTGGAGGGCACATTTCCGACTAAATCAATTGGGTACGAGCCTAGTCGGTATGTCGCTTGCAGCTGACGGCTTGATTGCCAGTTAGAGGAGTTTATATGCTCATAAAATTCACCACTCAGATTAGGAGTACATATCCGCGTGATTTCAGTAAGAGTATTTCCATTTGGTAAAGTAAATGATCGACGTCACTTCTATCGCGTCAACTGCCCCTCATTTGGCATTTTAAGGAAGTATCAGAATTAGAGTAAAGGGGCTGTGTCGACGGCAAACAATGCACCGCTCAAGCCGCACAGGGACGCGGCATTTTTAACAGTGCGCCTCAATATACTCTTATTATCGTCACTCCTCTGTCGCATGACAACTGGCTGTCCATATAAGCCACGCCGACCCGATTTCTCTTGCTTGCTGCTACTCAATTTACTGACATACACCATGGCGCGTCGACAAGCTTCCCATACGCGGATCCTGCTCTCTTACGCTTTCGACTACGTAACCTTGGTCGCGCTCATCGCCATCTGGGGCTACATGTCGACACTCCCGCCTAATTTTAGCAGATTTGCGCTCACCGACATTACGTTGCAGTATCCAATTGCAAATCCAGAAACAGTCTCATACGCCCTCGCTTGCATCCTCTGCATCCTCGTCCCCGCTGGTATCATCACCTTCTGGTCACTCGTGATCGACATCTTTCGATATCGGTCTACGCTACGCTCTAGACTCTGGGAACTTAACTGCGGGATTTTGGGACTTGCTCTAAGTATCACAATGACCCTCGTGATAACTACAACCTTAAAGGCTATTGTGGGCCGGCCGCGTCCAGATGCTATTGACCGTTGCCAACCTGCTGCAGGCAGCACAGACGGATATCCGTTCGGTCTTAGCACCGTCGACATTTGCACGCAAACGAACAGGTCGGTGCTCGAGGAAGGTTGGCGAAGCTGGCCTTCGGGACACAGTAGTACGGCGTTCGCAGGTCTTTTCTACTTGTCGCTTTATTTGGCCGGAAAGCTATCGTTGTATGATAATAAAGGCGAAGTATGGAAGACAGCTTTGGTCATGTTCCCAACCCTGGGAGCCGGTGCGATTGCGACATCGCGCTTGTTAGATCATAGACATCATGGTACTGATGTGCTTTCCGGGAGCTTGCTGGGCGTCGGCACAGCCTGGATGGCCTATAGACTTTATTTCCCGAGTCTTCAAGATACCGCACGACAAGGGCGCGCGTGGAGCATACGATCCTGGGGCGAAACCAAAGTATCTCCAGAAGTCAATGATGGTATAGACGGATCCATGTCTCGTGAAGATGAGTCTCGCGTCGATGTTGAAATTGGAGAATTCAGGCGCAGGCCTACTTCGTCGCAACCGTACGCTAACCGTGGTGCAGCGGGATATAGACCCGAAGAGTATGCACTTGATGAATTTCGAGAACAAGAATGGGGGGCTAATCTATTGTCCTCAAATAGTAGGGTGAAAATTTCTGAATCTTCAAGTGATGGTTCGCGCGTACTCTTACGAGAAGATGACGAAAACGAAAACGTTGTTGATAAGGGTCTTGGCAATGCTTCGGAGAATCCCTTTCGGTCGAGCATAGAGTAATTATTTGAACTTGTATGTATATTACATATACGTTGTATGGACCGATTATTAATATAATTGCCATTAGTTACATGCGTTGCAACTCTGGTGCCTACTACAGTATGAAGGTAGTGTCGCTAGGTCCATAACACTGTAGAGTCCGTTAATTCAAATGAATGACGATGGCTGCAATTTAGCAATAGAAATTGATAAAGTAGTCATCTTGTATATCTGTTCGTACATTCTCCAGGGACCCTTTTAGGTGCAGTCGGTTTATCGCCTCTGGTCAAAAATATATTCGGGAACTGTAAACCGGGGTACTAGTAACACATTTCCAAGAAATGACGCGCAAGAAAATCATCAAATAAATTGCATTACATCATACACTCATACAAATACAAACTTCAGTATACTTTATTCCGTATAACGAATATAATCACAAAAGTATAAGAACATACAAGCTAAACCCGACATGATATCTTTATTAACTCACGGTGGATAGCTGGCTGTAATCCTGATATCTTTCAGAATGGCATTGTGGCAATCGGTTGAGCTGGTGAGAAATGATCTTTAACAAGAACCGCCGATCTGACCAGTCATTAGCTTAGCCGCCACTCCAGGGAGCATCAATGACCCTTGCTTGCACTTAGGAATACATACCTGCTCTTGATGCACTTCGAGAGTATCGCCGTCCTGCATTCCTAGCTATATTAAGTATTAGCCAGAGGCTTTAATATATGGCACCTCGTATCCATCCATTAATACGCGTATCAGCAAACGCGTCTTTCCATTTTCCAATTATCAATAATCCCGCATAATTCTTTTCCCGACCCTATCGTCTCTGACACTCTCCGCAATTAAGAGAAACTTGAAAACAACCTACCGCATCAGGCGTATCTGTCTCGTTGATTCTCTCTCCGTCATACAAAAATCGCAAACTGGACCGCGCCTTACCCTGTCGCTCACAGAAGGTATCCATTAATTTCTTCAGAGCAGTGCTCTTTCGAATTCGGAAAAAGACCTCATTGTTGTTGTCTGTGACCTTGATGTTAAGGTGCTCCCCGCCAGATGGTGTCGCCGCACCTTCGGGCTTAACCTGTGGAATGCTGGGGGTCGTATTGTCGTCGGCCGACATTTTCGGTATGAATTCTAGTAGTCAATAATGACTGAAATGGCTGTATGAGGTGGTCCTTCAAATCGGACAGGAAAGGTGCGGAGATATGCCGTTACTGGTTTGCAACCGCGGAGAAAAAGTGAGGTCGCATACGAAAGTAGACGATGTTAGTTTGGGTAAGGGCTTAGTTAGTGATGCGGACGTGTTCTCGATCGCACCAAGTTCAGCCTATTGATTTTGCGTCAAAAAATTGCCGATCTTATAGTTTATGCTACGCGCCAATGGCTATCTTAGAGGCATTTGAGGACAAAACGGAAGAGCGTATGCATTTATTTGAATATGTACGTGATGATGCTAACGTTATCTGAACAGAGCCGAGCCAGTCTTCCCAGGAATCGCCATCCACATCATCAAGTCCTATACCTCCCGCAGAACCACTTAACTCTGAAGCGGATCATGTTTCCGACAATGGGAATAATGAAGAAGACGAACTTGTACGGTTTTCTCCGGAGGAGGAAGCGTCGCTACTAGCTCAATCGGACGAGATCAAGCGGCAAGGCAACGCCCTCTTCGCTGATAAAGACTACGATGCGGCGATAGACAAGTATAGGGGAGCGCTCTCGATATGCCCGAGATATCTTGCCCAACCCCGATCAGTCTTATGGAGCAATATTTCAGCCTGCAATGCAATGCAGGAGAAGTGGAAGGATACAGTCGAAGCAAGTACAGAGTCGCTGAAGCTGCAGCCAAAATATATGAGACCGTTACTGCGTCGCGCGCACGCCAACGAGAAGCTTGGAACGTGGTCGTCCTTGCAAGCAGCTGCAGAGGACTACAAACTTGCGTATGAGATATCGCCTACAAACGAAACTAGGTTGGCGATGATACAGATCCAGCCGAAGATCGAGGAAGCTCAGAAGAAAGAGACGGCCGAGATGTTGGGGAAGTTGAAAGAATTGGGAAATGGAATATTACGGCCATTTGGATTGAGTACGGATATGTTTAAGATGCAGCCTGATGGAAAGGGTGGCTATAGCATGAGCTTTTCTCAGAATTAGTGTTTCATTATTGCACATGTTAATCGGCGTTAGGTATAGTGTATCAATTGGCATTTTGCGTGTTTTCTGTTACGTACAATAGCAAATTACAGAAAGAGGTCGATTGATTGTAAAAAAACTTCGCAAATCTATATATTCCGTATATGTATACTTATCTGCTGAAATTGTTGCATAACGGCGCATTAAGAACTCTTGTAACAGTCGTCTGACTATAATTAGCTTAAACTCCACTATCAGCTTAATAGACCAATTTATTTCTGTTACCAAGACTTTTGGTCCAACCAATTCGAGAAATGCATTCAATCTCTCGTCATGTCCGCATTCGACAAACCTCTTGAGAGGCATATTCTTCAAAATCTCCTGAGCAGCAAACGCATTCACGCCGACATTACGCAAAAATCTTTCCCACTACGCTCTGTTAGTAATGATTCGTTCTAATATCTGACTTAAAACGGGAAGGAAATGATCAAACCGTAGTCTCGACATCCGCCATGCCATTTCCCCGTCCTCCAAATTGTTGGCATATGTTGATCAGCCAACTCACGACGTCCAGACTTTCAGAGTCCTTCACAAGAAATATTCTGATCCCTGCCAAGCTCGCCATGAAATCTGCAAGTGCCGTCCAGTCACTTTGAGTTTTCAAGCTTATATTAGGTGAAATGCGAACAAGAATTAATAATCTCTCGACACGCTGGAATATATCTTTTGCGCGCTTCACAGCAACGCGAGTTCCATCAAGTTCTCGCTGCAAAATCTGCGAAAATGAGTATACCAACAGACCACACGACGACGAGAGTAGAATATCAGCCTCTTTGGGACCGTAGTCACGCTCGATAGCAATTAGTCCCGACGTACATTCTAAGAGATCACAGTAAATCATCCGATTCATCATCAGAAAAGTAGTGTTAACTATGATCTTGGTCTCTGGGTCGAACTCTGTAGTCCCCAAGCTCTTGATGGCAGCCTCGTGCGTTTGGGCGGCCTTGATCATGTCGCTATGACGCTTCTCTTCGCGAAGTTTCTCTTTCGCTTGCGCTCGTTCCTCTGGATCGTCCTCAGTGGATTTCTCATCGCTTATTGTTGAGTCAAATGTGTAAAAGTCAAACGGATTAACTGGGAGAAATTTGTTCACTTGTCTCATAACGCTGTTACTATCCACTGCCAGGTGTGTATTAGTTGACTTTCGATATTCCAGGAGATCTTCTAATGTCTCAATGCGCTCCAGGGGTTTAGGTGGATAATTCGACTGCGAACGATTGCTGTCCTCGTCTTCCTTGAATCGAAGATACTCCATGTCATTCTGGACTTCGTCGCTGAGCTGCCAATCGGCAGTCTTGGACCGCTGCAGCACAGCCGCATCCTCCATTTTCTCCAGTTCATTGTCGGTTAGAATTTCTATTACCATATCATCACTCTCTCCGTTCCATATACATTCGGCGCCTTGCTGCTGCGTCATCACATCTTCTTTAGCAAATTCAAAAGGCTTCCACTTAATAATCCAATCATTCCCGCCCTTTCTCCATTCCTTTACCCTTCCTTTGATATCTTCCATAGTCGTTGGAAAACCAATCTTAACCCTGGAACGTCGCTGAATCGCTGTTTCTAGAGGTACAACGACAGGAATTTCCACTCTCAGCGCGAGATCGCCTTCAGAAATATTCTCTGTTTGAAGAATCGATGTGGTAATCTCTGCGTCTTGTCGCATTTGTGAGGCTAGTTCGCAATCACGTCGTTGCAGCACTTGAGAATACGCTGTCGGGGGTGCAGCTTCAAGTGGAATATCGTCTGGAAATGAAATGTCCTTGATCCGTTTAGCAGTAGCCGCGGCTGGAAGTAGGGGACTCGAGAAATGCATCGGCACCCTGCGTTTCCTTGACATCAGCGGAGATGACGCGGTCGTGGAAATTGGCGCAAGTGACGAAGCTGGGCTTAGTGTTTCGGATATTGAACATCTGGATAATGGAGACTCTGGAACTGATGTCAGAAGTTCGGATGTTGGCTCGAATGGCTCGCGTTCTGGCTCCAGAGGCAGTAGAGGTGATGAGAATCTATATTGGCATCGCTAAATTCATTAGTTAGATTCTAGATTCACTCCAATCCTCGTCAAAGGAATAGTCCTTGCATTTAGTGAAGAATAGATAAAGACTTTATTCGTATTAATCTCTGTTTGTGTCGTGACCTTCGAAAGCCAGTGCATGACATCGGCAGTAATCTGTAACTTCTCCTTAAAGTGAAACTTGAAATTTACAGAATTCCAAGTAGGTTCTTCTTCAACTTCAGGGTCTTGGACTTTCATATTTCCCATATACGCAAATGGCGCTACGCGTTCCAGATATGGCTTCACTGCTGGTCCTCTTAGTTCAGGCTCATCCATCTTCATCAATTCAACCGCAACATTTGGCAGTGTCTCTAATTCGACGTAATCTTTGGCATTGAAATCAATAGGTTCGGCATTAACAAATTTGTCAGTATAATCGATCATTTCGTTGCCAGTTTGCAGATCCTCTCGTAAGAAAACACATTGTGGAGTTCGCGTACAAAGCCACTGTGTCGTCAGCACCTGGACGGGCAGAATTGTAGACCTATTCAAGCGTGACCAGTAAGTAACATCGGTATGATCCGTGGAAATTCCATGAGCGCGGGCGTATGAGACAAGTTCGTAGTTGGGGGGTTCCATAGCTGACCTCAGTTTATAAGAGCCTGCTAGATTATGAAAGACTACGAATGACGCGACGCGTCTCGCGTACTAGGCAAATACGGAAGACGTATCACTAGTGATGCTACTGACGATGACGTTGCGGAAGGGTTTCCCGGTCGGAAGCATCCCAGCGTCTCAGGGTCTATGCTCACTCAAATAAATTGTGCGCCCAGCCTAACGCAGAAATGTGCTTAGATAGTCATATCTCTGATAATACAATAATATTTGGTTTTATACTGTATAGTGAACGTTGCCCAAACCGCATACTTCATCAACAGAATTTGATGTTTCGTTAGCTTTTAAATGGCTGGCCCCTGCAAATATTAATTGGCTATCATGTCACTAAATGCGTGACGTAGCGGGCAACGGGTGCGCTCGTATCCCTATCAGCCATCGGCGTTCATGCACTCCACAAGATTTAATATTGAGTCATGTGCCAATGAGAACCACTTAGACAATTGGGAATTCCTGCACCGATAATGCAGGAAGATGATATTGATCCGTAACTGTGATAGATTATGGTAAAGAAAATTAGACACATTTTCGGAATTTAACGATTATAGAATAGAAGTACCATTAAAGAGTGAGCTGCCGATCACGCGCCAGTTTAAAACCAAGATTCAGCTACTCTAAATAGTCAAGGCCGCGTATCCAGGTGCTTAAGCTTAACTGGTATTGGCGAGATTAGCAACAGCTTATAGCAACAGCAAGAATATTTTATGGTAGACGCATTGTTCGCTGTAGAATCCTAAATAGGCCGGTGCGCGTGCAGCTTGCGCACGGCTCCATAACTAAACGATAAGAACTCGGAGAGATGGTCAGTGACCTCTGTAAAATAAAAAGCAAGTGAATCCAATAGACAATAAAATGAATTCAAATGATCCGACGAAGTAAATCGGACGTCCCAGTACTATTGAGAGTGATCTCACATCGCAAATCATTTCCTGACTAGCAACATTTCAGCTCTTAGTGGCAGCTGTATCTCAGTATAATGTGTCATGCCGAACTTACGGGACAACCGAATTATCTCGGCCAAGGTGTTCCGCATTTGGGTTGTGTTAGCATTTAAGTTTCCTAGTAGTCAGCACAAACGGTTAAGCATGCCTCGCGGGCGATTAGACTGCTTACTAAATTTGCAGATCATAACCGCTGTCAAGCACCAATGACGAATATTACTAGGGGTGTCCACGAATAACGAATATATTCGTAAATACGAATATCTGACAATCTCTTGCTTACTAATGCGAATACGAATAAAATCACTTTTATTAAATTATTCGTAAAATTCGTAAAATTTGACCCTTACCGTGACAATACGAAATCATGTCTCCCTGCCCTACCCTCGCTTATAAAATGCCCTCAACAACATCAACTTTCTCATCGTCTCGGCGCTCAACGAGTGCCTTCGCACGCTGACGGTAGAGATCTCACAATCGCTGTCATACATTCTTGTTGTTAAATAGGATATTGGATTAATTTCCAAGGGATTGCAAAATTGGTAGACGCGTCATTCAATTATTCATTTACTCGTTACTCATTTGACGCGTCATGATTGGCTGAATTAAAGTTTGACTACTGCGCTAGCGTCTTGGAAAATTACGAATAATATTCGTTATTCGTATTCGAGGCTCCCATCCTTATTCGTTGCGAATAACTGAAACTCTACGGATACGGATACGAATACGAATACGAATAAAGAAAAATTTTATTCGTTTACGCCCCTAAATATTACAATAATTGGATATGCGGTGTGTTGCAATGAGTGTCAGCATCATGACCCTTTTGCCAGTGCCTTGCGTTCTCGGGTGTAGGCAACTTCCACTCCTTCGGCCAGATTCCTTGGAATAATATTAGTTTGCTCGACGGTAAAATTTTTTTAGAGACTTCAGCCAGAGATTAATGTAGCTTGAGGTACCAGAAATCCAAAGCAGAATTCCTAGTAAGCGCAAGTGATCAGCTTGCGTTGATTACGGCCCTGCCCTTTGTGTATAGGGGGCTAAAAGCGCCTGGAAACCGGTTAGCTAGTCAATAGTGTTGTCCCAGCTGACAAAGAGCTTAGACAATGCTATTGGCGACATCTTCAAATTGCGGGAACACACTAAAGACTTCACTACCAAGCCATAAGTCGAAAGACTATGATGGCCGAGGAAGCATCGTGTAAGACACAAGAAAATGCCATGGTCTCCAGGAACGGAAGAACATGTCAAATGTGAGCCTGTGTGGCCGCTCCTGCTTACGTGGGCTGCTGAGGAATTCCAAGACGATGCTGAGCTTCGTGGTCTCCTTGCCGCAGTTGGTAACTTGCTGGGTGCAGCTTTCTCTATGTGGCTACCTCTTGTTCTCTTCCCATCGCCCCACTATACATTCGGTTAGTTGTAACGACTGTGTTCGATGTCATCGACTTTATCGCGCTGTTGGCATTCTTCCTGATGTCGAGATACGACCGCAAAAAGAAAGGACTGGTTCTCAACTCGTTTGGCTTAGTCGTCAACAGGGAAGAGTATCTGGCCAACTTGGAGGAGCAATCAAGATGGACGACAATCGACAAAGAGCTGAGAGTGGAAGTGCGGATGGAGCAATTCAGGTTGCCGAACATGCCACTGCATCTAACAGAGAATAGTTTTTGCTTGATTCGTGCGTAGGGTCTGTTTTTGTCAACAGTTTGTGGAATACTGCAAATCGTAAAATGTACATAAATGTAACGTGCGCAGAGTATGATTAGCTTCTCATTTATGTTCATTATTCGTAGCATGTGAGCCCAGGCTGAGTCATAGAAACGTTGCAGATGATGAGTTCATGAACATGCACATATCGGAAATTTCTTGCCACGACAAACGAGTTTTAAACGTCTTAAACATCCACAATCTGTTAATGACCGACAACTGCGGCTCAATGAAGTATGCGGTTTCAAGTTGTCATCCATATTATCTCTGCACCCAGAATGAGGATAAGTAAAGATATGTATGTTAGAAGCTGAAGAGCTGAGTTACATCGTCAGATATCGCAATGCACAATCATCACTACTTCCTTCAGCAGTCATATGTTAGGTGAGCGTCAGCTGTATATCAGGGCTTTATGTAGTTTTTATCAATAGGTTTATGGCTACATTTGTCGATTGGGGAGTCACCATAATAAAAAAAGACTCCATGTCCAAACCTGAAGAGACCCAGAATCGCAATATGCTTATGGATCGGCACAGGTAGACGGATAACGGATATATCCGTAGATATACGTCATGGGTACGGATACGGGATAGAGAAACTGCATATATACGGATTAGTTAAGCAATATTGATATATATCCACGGATAGGAGTAACAAATACAAATACGTAAAGTAATAATATTGAGATAGATTAAATGAGTTGCGAAATACGTAGTTATTGGGAACGGATGCTAAAATGAACCCGAGTCTTGTTCAGTGGTTTGTTGTGCAGGAGGGAAGGAATCAGTCTATGAATCTGACTAGAGTGTAGCTTTCGAGCCGCACTGTCGAATGTCTGATGTTGTGGCCGTTCGTAGAAGGAGACCTAAAATATCGCATCGCCAATCTGGCCACTATGAACTTGGTCGGATTTTGGAAGTGTATATGAAATAAGTCTTCGAGCGTTCAAAGTTTGCGATGTAAAATTACTGCCTTAGATCTTATCCGATTATGGACCATGGATATCCGCGGATAATGCGGATATGGATATGGATAAAGGCAATTTATCTGGATATGGATACGGACAACTTACGGATATTGACATTTTATCTGGATACGGATACGGATATGGATAAGGCAAAATTGGCCTGGATATTATCCGTGCCGATCCCTAAATATGCTCATGTTCATTGTTGAAATTGACGTCGGGCACTTTCTGATGGGAATTTTCGGTTTCAGATACTTTGAAGGTGGCATAGCAAATCTGCTCTAGATTCCATCCGTTTAAAAGCATTCCAAAGGCTGTCCGCGCAACGAAATGACCATAGCGTGCCTCTGGAGCAGCAGTGCTAGCTTTTCATGACCTTTTAACGACCGACAACAGATCGGATTCACAGCGCATAGTTGAATTCCTTTCTCACGACGGTTTATCCTATCTTTACAGGTATGCCACGCAATCGTAAAATGTATGCCAACTGACTAGATGACAAGTGTTCGTCGTCGAGCACTTGCTCGTGTTTGGAAAGTAGTCATCTTTATCCGCCCTTGCATGTCAGGGGATAAGCCGCGTCGTGGCGTCCGAGTGACGTTGCTGCGCCTCAATAGAGCTGTGCTATCATACGCAGATTGAAGACGGGCATTGGTACACTCGGTTTATTTAAGGACCGCAAGATCTCTTTAGAGATTTTACCAGAAAAGAAATTATATAATTGTACTAGGTTCAGGCTATTACTGGGCATTTCGGATTGTGGAAGAACTCGCCATATATTCCGGCTCGTATTCGACCCGAGGCTTGTGGCACAAGGTTTCGCACTAAATTCGTGACATCGGAATACGGATAATCTCAGACGAGCAATTTAGCGGTAGACGAGCAGACATTGGGTCAAACGCATTCGGTGGGTGGCGCTGGGCATGCAACGAAAGCATGCATTGACTGACCTTGACTGGAATACCCAGTGGCCGGAAGATCCGCAGTACATTAGAAAAACCTTGACACTCTAAACGCCAAAAATTATGACGGTTAGCACATTTCCTCTCGGCACGTTAGATAAAACAGATATGATAAGGCTATTGACTCTTCCATTCAGAAGGGTGCCTCTAATGTACAATATGAATGTCTATTAAGTACCGTTATATGACATGTGCAGGGATGGCAGAGTTGTTCAGTGGCGAGTACGAGGGAACGCAGACCAATCCAGGCCGCACCTTCCTAAATATTTTCAGTCATCCCAATCCACCGAGAGCCGGCTCTGGCCAGGCTCACCTTAAAGACGCCACAAACGCCAGGGCACTTCTCTCACTAATACGCCACAGCAAATTTGTAGACAAACGTAATCAAATAAGGACATTAAGCAGTGACCGCTGTCCAGCCGCGCCTTACGTTTGTCGACGGGAGGAGACCCTGAATTGTGCAACCTATCTGTCCATTCTTGTGTGTTGAAGAATTTGTCCTCTGAGACTTGGAATCACTAAATACAAGTAATTGAATGCTGCGATAACGACGCGATACTGCGTGCTGATAAGGGATAGGGAAGATAGGTTAGAGCCTGTTCGGGTCATAGAGGGGTTAGGGCAAGAAGCGTAAGCGACCTGAGGCGCCACGAGTCCGTAACGGATGACGGACCGACCTTCGAGGGTCTCGACCGCCCACATTAGAAATGTTGTTGCGAGAACGCGCAACACGCTAACCTGTTGGATTAAGTCCCAGGCCAGGCCTCGAGTAGTGATCTTCTCTGCACGTGCCTCCAGCTGATAGGCGGATATTTCGAGCTTGTAATAAGCGCAAGGGGACATTGCCGATAACTGAGCCTGCCTCTTATTGTACACTGCGCGAGTGCTTTGATTGACAGGCTACTCTTTTTTCTTTTCTATTTCTTTCTCCCCTTCTCTTTTTCTCTCTCCTCCACTATCACCACCTTCCCGATTCATTCTTCGTGGTAAACATGGCCGAACCACTCACCGGTCGCGAGTACTCGCGAGTGTTCGTCCCAACTTACAATGCTATCATCGGGTTCTTCTTTCTCGCCTCCACCGCCGCCTACTTCTACAAGCTTCATTTCATCATGAAGCCCAAGTCTGGCGAAAAGCGCCCGCTTCTCGGTGGTGAGGCCATTGCTCCTGCTAAGGGCGCGACTCGTATCTATCGCCAGGTTCGATCAGTTCTCCTTTATCAGCCTCCTGGTCGTTACCTCGAGGCCAATGGCACTATGTTCGTCGTCGCGTCTTACCTCGGACTGAACGCCTTCTACTGCTTCTACGGAGGTGAGTTTTAGTAACACATTTAAACCCAGGGCTGTTTGGAATCAGATCCTCGATTAGATCGCGGCTTTTTTGGTGATCTCATCTGACATTTAAAAAGATAATATTCAGATCTGGGAGCCCTGAATAACGCACATGCTAATATGAACATCGTGCAGATTCCACTCATGATGTGAGCTATATGGGCAACCGATTCGGTCTCGTCTGTGTTGTCAACCTTCCCATCATGTTCTTGCTTGGCTCCAAGACCGGTCTTCTCGTCCAATGGACCGGCTGGTCGCATGAAGGATACAACATCCTTCACCGTCACGCTGGCCGTGTTGTCTGCTTGACGGCACTCGGCCACATCATTGCCTACTCTTATAATGGTCGTACGCTTGGAGAGCAGCTCATGAGAACTGCTCAAATTGGAGTCGGTGGCGGTCTTACTGGCCTTGCTTTCACTATCATTCTTGTCACTTCGTTCGCGCCGGCCCGTAACAAAATGTATGAGGTCTTCTTGTATGCACACGTTTGGTTTTTGGTTGCTGGTATTGTGCTCCTTTTCTTCCACTATCCGCGCTGCCGCCCTTACTGCGCTGCCGCCTCAGTTATCTGGCTCTGGGACAGAATCAACCGCTTCAAGAATGCTCACCACGTTGTCGCCACTACTACTGTCTTGTCCGGCAACACTGTTAAGCTTTCTATGAATGTCAAGTCGACCTTCCGTGAGATCCACTGGCAGACTGGTCAATATGTCTATGTCACCATCAACAAGCTTGCACCTCTCCAGGCTCATCCCTTCACTATTGCGGCTCCTCCCAATCCGAATACCCTTGACCTCATCATCCGTGCTCGCCAGGGCTTTTCGAAGTCTCTGTTCTTGGCGGAAGAGCAGGAGCACCGTGTTACTTTCCACGGTCCCTACGGCTCCCCACCAAAGTTCGACGGCTTTTCTAAAGTTATCCTTTTGGCTGGTGGTGCTGGTGTTGCCTACAGCTACCCAGAGGCGGTTGAGCTTACCCGTCAGTTCCCTGGTATGGAGGTCGACTTCTTCTGGGTTGTTCCTCAGCGCGATTTCATCAGCTGGGTCGATATGGACCCAAAGTTCAACGTTGATTTCAAGGTCTGGGTTACCGCCGAGCAGGGACGCCCTGATATCGAGCAGTACGTCAAGGACTCGGTTGCTGCTGCTCAGGGTCAGAAGTGCGCCGTTGCCGTTTGCGGTCCTGCTCCTCTCGTTCGCAACGCGCGTAATGCATGTGCCTCGCTCCTTTGGCAGGGTGTTGATGTCGAATTCTACTCTGAGAATTTCGGCTGGTAAACAGACAGCTTCATCAAAAGTCTGCACAGTAGTACTATCATGATTGCTTGAGTTGCGGTTTTAAATTTTATTGTGGGGATATCTGCATGTTTTAATATTTCGGAGGATTTATTTTTGTTTCGCACGCGATGTAAATCGACAATCTCAAGGAGTTCGAATGTAGAAGCGGAAAGCATTTTGAATGCAATAGTCAACGTGTTTGGAAACTTTGTCCGCTTCATATTTTTGGTTCTTTGTAGATGGCTAATTTACAAGTTGTCTAATTTATAACATTCTTCTGTATACATCCGTTACATTTTGGGTTTGGTGGTAAATAGATTTTTCTTTTGCTTTTCATGTTACGGCTGCCATCAGACCCAAAATTCGGTAAGTGCTCTGTCATTTTTGTCTATTAATATATGACACTGTTGTCAATAATCTGCATTAATTTTATTACGTTGTCACCTGTCTACATAGTACATTATGTTGACCATTAACCGAATTTCGCACGTCGCGCACTATTTTTGATGAATACGTCTCATGCCGTTAACATGCTTTTTGATTCTTATACATAAAGGAGTTCCTGTGCTGAACTGCTCTGAAACATTTACATTTGAGCGGGACTACAATTCCATGTCACTATAATGGTGGAATAATCTATTCCTCTGCCTATTGTGTTCTAGATAGGTCTAGACTTCAACCCCACATTGCTACCGCAGATGTGTATTTTGCATGTAGGACCCCAATGGCCGCTCATTCCAGTCATAATCCCTCATTTTTTAATCAGTCAACTTATCAAATTAACGCCTGGTACTTTGGGCATTTCCGATAAGCACAAACTCCTTTCCGAAGCTAAAAGTTAAGGCAATCGAATGTTCAGGGTCGCTGTTAGTGGCGAAACAATGTGTGCCGCATCGGAAACCCCAGCTCCGAAGCACGGGCAAGCAGTGGCGACGATAACTGGCTGCTGCCAGAAAGACTGCTGAAACGTCTCACAAGTAAAGCGCCACAATACCGTCTTAGACACAACGATGTTGACCAATGACAATTCTTCAAGCTGGCACGTCTAGCATAAAAAGACAACCAACTATGACTATATTTTTTGTCAATGCCTGAGACCCAGACCTGAGCTGCATACTAGAATGTTCTGAGGCATGTCCTACCGGTCTGGACTATTAGGCCTGACATAGTCACAAGCTCTACTATGTGTGATCTCATATCTCATATCGTTCACAGCTCGAAAAAAATACCGCGCAATGGACTCCGTACCTTCGGAGTCATTTCGGCAGGTACCAACGTATGACGGTTGATATTCAATTACTTACGCAATCATTGAGCCTAGAAGTGCTTGGCAGACTCAGATGCATAATCCGATTAGATCCAAGATCTGATAATTATGGGTAAGGGTTTTTCTTATCTCTCGTGTGACTCGGATCGATTTACGAGTCGTCAATAGTACTCGTATCAGTTCTATTATGGCTAGGGCAACAAATCCAAGGACTTACGCGAAGTATACGAGAATTTCGACCAGTCTAAGGGCTACTATTAATGAGCACAAATTTGAACGAGTAACCGTCGAAGGCTAACAAACAACAAAGAATTATAGCACACCCAATTCCAACTTCAGCTAATATACTCAGTGTGCGCGCCAGATGTTAATGTGCAAATCTGAAATCGAATCTCTTATTTCCTTGATCTGTTGTAGTCCTGAGATAAATCTCCTTCTGTTAGTGAGTGAACTCATTCCATTTCTGATGGCGGCTCTTGTTCCTTGCAACGTACTACAATTTCGTTTCAATGTAAATGAAGACGTTCAAGACCGCAATCCCAATAAGTACTGAGTTGCCATGGTGGTACAAACGATCTGTCGTCCTGTCGATAGATATATGATGCAACCATACCTCCTAGTTGGCAAAACATGTTATACATTGCCGCGGAAACTGTACGGGTACGAAATTAGTTGGAGTTGCGAGATGTCCAGCCGACTTGGATAGCGTGGGTAGATGGATACGAGAGGAGCAACGTCGTGACAATGTATTTCGCCCATCGGTTGCTGTGTGCGCCAAATGTTCGAAGAGGAATCAGTGTTGCAAGAATCCAGAATTGAGCAGCAATGCCTGGGTACGTACGATTGTTGTACCGCTGCGAAATATAAGTCACTGCGAGAAGGAAAACTAGATGTAAGAACTGCTTAGGAAGAACCATGAGTGTAGTTTGGAAGGTGGTGAAACCATTGATCGCAGTGTCAGTGTAAGATACGTATCCACAGGCGACGAGGGAACGAAGAACATCAAGCCTATGATATAAATTCGGTCAGCGACCGCCAAAACATCTCCCAGTTAAGTGCCTGACGGTTATGGGGTATACGTGATTGATTTGCAGACGATTATATATGGATTTGCTTTTGCCGTTAGGTATAAGTTAGCTTTATGCATTTTTAACATGTGCAGTCGGATCTCTCCATTAAAAAAATCCTAATGACAAGCAAGAAAGGATACTGTCTAGTGAATGAAGATATCGGGGTTCAGAGCAAAGTAGCAAGAGAAAAGGCAAGAGCAAGTATTAACTAAACCGTCTGATCACAATTCGATCGCGGCGCGACTTTCGAGTCTAATAATGCACGGCGGTGAATGTGGGCATTCTTCGGCTTTTGCAAGGTAGCCTAGACCGTTGACTGAGATCTTTATATTGACTTTTTTCGAGCACATCTTCCGACTATAGTTAGCGAACTCGGTTTCAACAACCAGGTGATCTGGATTGATGCACCGCGGTTGATGACACAGGTGCGACGCATGGTAGCCTCTGTAGAGCATGTTATGTACGTCGTCCCCACTGGCGGCAGTTAGAACAGTTGGAGAACGAATCAGTGGTCGGAGACAAAAATAGGTACCTCTTTGTTAAGTAGCAGACCACGCGATGGGCTAACTGAACACGGACTTTGATTTTCTTCGGCTCGCCCTTACTGGCACGGCGGTAAAAATAGCAGCTGGTTGGACTGGAATGTATCCAGATCGATTAGGTGCCCTCTGCGGCAGATGGCATCCATTCGGTGCAATCACACCTGGCGGCACGGATGTGCCGGTTGTGCCCTTGTGTCCTTGCATAAGGCGCTCAATGGCGGTAATCCATCTTTGTTTCGCGTATTTCTTAAGGAGATGATCGGCTGACGTATCCTCTGCCGCGAAATTTACGGAATTTAGTGAATTCCAATGCAGGTGTCGTTCAACATGTTGTAGACAAGCCTCGTTTCGGACAAACGACTTCGTGCAGCCAGGCACCGTACAAGTATATAGTTTCTCCGGATTGTCTAAAGTAGCGTTAGAGCTGTCGTCGTGCCCGGCAGAGATCGAGACCTACGACTCGGTAGATGCCTTTTAAGGTTCGACTTAGATTTATAGGACTTCCCACAACCAGGAAACTTGCAGGCAAACCTTTCTTCAGATTCTGAGTCGTTGTCCATAACTTAGTGTAGGCTGAGGAGAGTGCTGCAATTGTGGTAGATGAGCTGTTCGAAGCAAAGAAATAATTTCGATTTACGCGTCTCTTGTACGACGTTCATGACGCGTTCGAGTAAATATTTACATGGGCTCACGCGGTTAGGGTACGCGACCGGTTACACATTTGTGACCTTAGCGTTAGGTATATGCATTTTTAGCATGCGTAGATCTCTCCATTAAAAAACATCCTAATAACAAGCAAGAACAGATAGAGTCTATTGAATGAAGACATCAGGGTTTCAGCAAGAACAAAGTAACAAGAGAAAATTAGCAACAGCAAATTAGCAAGAGCAGATAAATCATCAGCCTATAATTCGATCGCGGCGCGACTTTCGAGTCTAATAACGCACGGCGGTGAATGTGGACAATCTACTGCTTTGTTATGCATGTCGCCCTTTGATTGATCATCGCGGAGTACACGATTGACGATAATTGTCTCTTCACGCGGAGTAACCAACCTTTCTTTCCACGGAACCATGAACGCAGTTTTCGTAGGACAAGGAGGCATAGAAGCCAGGACAAAATACCGATGCAAGCCGTAATGGCACTCTCAACGAGGAAGAGCCAGCGCCATCCTTCCCTGCCTTGAACGCCTCGCATATGCAGCAGTCCAAAACCCATAAACGCGGCAATAATCTCAGAAACTGTAAGCCCAGCCCAGAAATAGGCAAGACGAACCGGAAGTTCCACACCTGTATAGTAGTAGTACGATAGGTAGAGACACACATCGGCAATAAAGCCACCCTCAAGAGCACCCAAAAGAGCGCGGGTAATGTAGAATGATGCCGTGGAGTTCAACCGGGATTGGCACATGGCAACAATGCTCCATGAAATCATCTGAATAGGGATCCAACGATCAGGGCCGAGTTTCTTGCTAACAAGTTGCGATGGAAGCTCAGAAACCAAAAAGAAAATCTTGAATATCGTATTACCGTTGTTGTAATCTTGACATCAGTCAGTATCGGATATCCAGAAAAGCGATCGATGTACTTACGATTCGCTGTAAAATGCAAGTCATCCAACATGTTATCCGCGACAGCCTGTGAAATATTGCCGCGATCTAGTTGCGGTGCCATAAACATTACTGCGCACCAGGACATTATGCGCATATCTATCTTGCCAACGACAGCCTCCTTACATTAACCACCAGTCATAGTAACTATTCAAAAAGAAAACATACAATTTCCTCTCTCCAGGTCCATCGAGCCTTGGGATTAAAACGATGTAAATTCTCGTAATCAGGCAAAGGCTGATACAACCTCGCCCTCTCCGGATCATCGTAGAAGGACGGTTGCGTAGCGGCCGCATCAAGATCCACACCTTTAGGACCGTGGAAGTTCCAGAAATAGTACTTTTTCGGCTCATGCGTGGCAAGTGGCGGCCAATCGGCCGGGATGTTCAATTTTCCCGTGCGAACCCCGGTTTCGTCATCTTCAAAACTGGAGAGGGACGTACTGTCATTGGAGCTGTCGCCAATGCCTTTCTCGAGCACCAAATGGTGGTCTTTCTCGGAGTTCGTTTCCGAGAGAGTGTGTGCGGTGCGGTTAACTTCGTCTTCTTGCATAGTTCGCAGTCAGTAAGGTCTATGAAAGTCTATCAAAATGCAGTGTAAGACGGCAATGATCGAGTCAGCCATGATGGATTGTATAGGCACCATTGTATACAGAAACCAGAATGTATGAGGTTAGCCCTCGTAGGAATTTTTTTTCACAGAACTTCATACTGCAGGATCCTGTCGTCATCGCGCGAACTGAAGTACCGATTGCGCCAGCAGATTGTTCCTCCAACCTGATAACACAGAATCTAGAGCAGACGAATCAGAGTGTAAGAGAAGAAAATATTGGTCTTGGCCAATGTTGTAATCAAGATCTCACATTATAGTTCTCAGAGGTAAGAGGATTCCCGGCGACTTCAAATTAAGTTCGTATATCGCGCAGTCCCAGTATGATACGATGAAATAGGTAGCTATTCCAGTAGTCCCATTAGACGGATGTAATATTCTTCGATAAGAAGCCGCGTCATCGAGTGTACGTGTGCAATTGTATATATATAAGATGGAAAAGCAACATCATTTGGTGACTCCTACTATGGTCCTTTCTATCATTCGAACAAAGCGATGAGTCGAACCAATGTAAGATGGCGCAATTTCCCCTGAATATACATAGAACAATAGCGATGAGTCCGAACGATGGTGCGATTTCACGCTGGGGTGCGTCAGAATACCGAGAATTTAAAGCTGGCCCATGCCCTCGCTGCCTTTGTCAGGCTTACTCCGCGAACCTCGATCGACGTTCTAACAAGCAAGACGTATTCGAACTATCCTTCGAGATCAATGATCATTGATTTAAGGAGTGTGGTACTACGATTTATCTGGAGGTCACTAGAGGCTCTAGTTGAAAGAGTTTGGAGCAGGAGGGTCGCCAGTCTTCAGGTTGGGTTGCTGCCAAGCTACCACACTTGTGTTTGACAGATTGCGCCACACATATATCTTTTAGACGCAATGCCCTTCGTCAAGCACGTTGTTCTTGCCGGCTACGCGTCATCGATATTTTCTATCCGCTATACCCGACTTGCATCTATCATCTGTTATATATACTGCGACCGCGTGGACTAAGAAGGCCTTGTCCTCAAACATGCCTGTGCTTATTTGTGCGATATCTCTCTCCAGGTACTTTATTGACTTCTTTTTGGAACGTCTTCGGAAGATTTGCAACTCGTTAAATTATAGTACCAGCGTTTCATATATACCAATTGTGATGTTGTCACGGGTATGGTCAAGTGATATATTAATACTGTTCTGTACTGTAGGGTCGGAATACTGCGTGGGGAACAAGCGATAATTCTACCAGCATATCTTCGCGAGGAGGTCTTGCGCTATTGAGTCTGCACGTCATATAGCTCCACTGACTGAGTTCCTTATACCACTGCCATTAATCCATGCCGGACGTTTATGTCAATGCAAGATAAGTCGAATATAATAATGCCCGGTAGCAAATTATGGCGTAGATGCAAGAATTTAACAGCTTAATATGTAAGAATCAATTTGGCACGGACTACAGTTAATAGCATTTCATAGGAATTTGCATCTGATAGGGCTGTTGTTTGCCTATGGTGGCATTTGAGTGAGATGTCTTGAGAGAATCAACTCAAATTCTCTGTTGTCAGTAGTTGGTCCATTGATGGAAGCTCGTCCACACTGGGATACCCTATCTAAATTTAAAGACGTAAGTGGCTTTATTATATTGCCGCGATACGTACGATGTTGCGCTAAACATTTTGAGGATTATCGCAGATAAAGATGTCAAGCCATCCACTTGAACCACTCTTACTCGAAACGGGCTAATTCTTTTAGCTAGCCAGGGTCAACGAGCCGATTCAGGCACAATAATACTGGTCAGCAAAGCCCAATGTGCTCGCCAACGCGTAATTCGTATGATATGGTGCATCCACCCAAGAACCGAAAAAAGTACCACTCGTTTTCAACAATTTCTATCCACAACACCGCATCATCATCTATCGACTCGAAATATATATCGAACTGTTTGTAAGAGTATCATCTCAAAATTGTCGCTTATTTTATTTCGTTAAATACAAAAATTCGAACGTGATCGCTGGTACTATTTTGGTGAGTACTGACACCCTTAACTATGGTAAACACCAACCTTTGGCGGATAATACGCTGATAAAACCCCTAAACCCTAGACGTTTCCGTATCAGAAAAATTACACATCCTAAACAGTATAGCGTCCTTAACGCGTCGACGTCGCGTAAACCCCCGAGGTTGCGTTTAAACCCATTCAAACCGAACATCAAGAACAACTCGTAAGAATTAGTAGTAAATATGGCGCCTCGCTCAAAACGCTCTAGAATTAATCATGAATGCGAGAAAGAGATTCCGCATCAGTCTAATTGATGAGCAACAATCGGATAACGAAACGGGCCGGGTTGAGACTCGCGATACCGTATTGGCCCAAATGGACCTAGACGTCGATGATGAGGATGAGGATGAGGATGAGGATGAGGATGAGGATGACAACACTTTCTGGGATGAAGATTCTGTTGTTGAGGAAGGCATGCGCGTTGAAGCGGAAGAAGTACATTGGGACAATAGGATGATATCTGAGAAAATGGATGCGCTGTCGAAATTGTCCTATTTTTGGGAAGCCGACAAGAAGCTCAAGTATTCGACACGTCCAGGAGGATCCGAAAGAAGTTTACAAAGATGGAAGGCGGATTTAAGACGAATGTTCGCATGGCCTCGTTATCAACTTACAATTTTACTAGTGACGCGAATGGCAGCCACCAGAATATCGAAGGTAATCTACCTTAGAATAGTACTCTTCTATGTGACTAACATTCACAGGCACGTCGACGAACAAACATTCTCTCCATGAGCTAGTGGCTAAAGCTGAGTCGCGCATGAAAGAAAATACGTCAAAAACGGAAATGAACCGACTCAGGGTACTATTACTCTATACCAAGATCTATTGAAAGGCAAAAGAAAATGAAAGCGTCTTTAAACATCGCTAGACTAGCTTTAGGAAACAGAGGTCCATACATGGCGAGTGTCATCCGTGCATGGAGAAAACTGTTTAAACAGACTGGGTCATTGCCATCACCAGACAGACGTGGCCAGCACAAGAAGCTTCGAACTGCTCTAGATGATGAAGACATTAAGCGCAAGTGTATTGACAACATCCGAAACACACCGACAAACCAGCGAACAGCAGCAGCACTGAAAACCTTCTACGAAAACACAGTCTATTTAGAATTCAGTGGTAGAATTGAAAGAATGAATATATCCTTAACCACGGTTACTGGCTATCTCCGCACGTGGGGATTCTCACTAGGTCGTCACACTAAGGATGTTTACTTCGATAGCCATGAGAGGGATGATGTCGTTGAATATCTGCAACAGTGGGCAAAGAGAATGATGGCATATCGATCGCACATGAAGGAATATGAGGGGAGAGACTGTGAGGTTGTGATCGAGCCTGTTCTTGCAGCTGATGTCGGAGAGATTGTACTCATCACCCATGATGAAAGTTATTTTAACAGTAATGACGACAATGCCGTTACCTGGACCGAAAGCGGTGAATCGATTATCAAGAAGAAAGGTCAGGGCCGTGGTCTGATGGTCTCTGACTTTTACTGCGCGTGTCATGGACCGTTGCGATTCGAACAGCACACCTCTCGAGTAATCCTTGAAGCTGGAGAAAATTCGAGATGGTGGAATCGGAACATATGGTGGAACAACTTGAATCTGCAATTGGCATTTTCGAAAAGTTACACCCTGGATGCGTTGGACTATTTTGTTTCGATCAGTCCTCTAACCACCGGGCACTGCCGATTGATGCTCTGGTTACTTCGAAGCTGACGTTGAATGATAAGGTTAATAGCGCACCAATAGCCAATGGATATTATGAGCAAGATGGCCGCACGATCTGTCAGCCAATTATTTGTCCCAGTGATCATGTGAAAGCTGGACAACAAAAGGGCATGAAGACAATACTGAACGAAAGAGGGCTTTGGAGAGATGGTATGATCTTCAGATGTAAAAAGAAAGCCAGCGACGTTGACCTGATGCAGCCGGCATTATGCTGTTCGACTCATATTCTCTCGCAGCAGCCTGACTTCCGCTCGCAGCCTTCGCGACTTGAACTTTCTGTCCGGGCCTCGGGTCATTTGTTTGAAATGCATCCCAAATTTCATTGCGAATGCAAATTTATTCAGCGTGTTTGGGGAAATGCCAAACGCCAAGCCAGAGCAGAGTGCGACTACTCTTATGCTCAGCTAAAAGTCCGCGTCCCCAGGATTCTGGACGAGATGCCGATTGGACGGGTGAGGAAGTTTGCTAGATCCGCGTGGAATGTAATGACTCAAGGCTGTATTTCTAACAAGTAGAAGTTACACAAGGATTCGATAAAGAAAGAGAAAAAGCAAGAAGAAGATAAGGAAACGGGAAAACTACACGGAAAAGCTTTTACTACGACACGAGTAAGTGACTCAGGGGTGCAGCGAGCCAATGAGAGAAGGCGTAGGCGTAGCCAAGCCACTTTCGGGCGTCGCCCGAGACATGGAGGCACACAGAGGCGTATGCCCGCAATCTAGATGGGAAGACCGCTCACATTTACGCAGTCAGTTTCAGAATTACGCATAGGGTTGGGTGCCGCATATTATGGCGGGGTAAGGTTAGGGTTTTGAATTTCTTGTGGCTGCCCCATACTCCCAATTTACCTACTCATGCGTGTCACCTTATTTACTGCGTGGAGGCTTGTACTCCACGCGCCAGGTACGCGTTATTGTGGCGCGGCAAATTCGACGTCGACTGGCCGTTTCTCCTCATATATTCTCTCCACAACACCGCCGACAACGCTACTTACTTAGCTATGCCAATGCCATCATAGTGTCTATGGATGTGCCATCGAAGACGCTTCTTTTTTTCTACCTCTCTTATCTATTTTCTCGAGACAGTCGCAGTCATTACGACCAGGTTCATTGTTAATGCATGTCCGTCAGTGCCAGAGATATTGTAACACCCTCCAGTTCATTTAGTTACTTATCAGAGTGCTCTTACTCTTCTGTCTCGTTGTCGACATTCTCGTGTCCGTGAGACCGGCAACATCAATTCCAGATGCCAGCATGCGAATCACTAGGAGTGTCATCTTCGGCGTCGCTGTCTCCCTCGTCATCCCTGTATCCAGTAATATCCAACACCTCTTTGGCTAGCAGTGACCCCCTTATCCCATATCCACCTTCGCCGTCAATTTCCCCCTCACCGACCATCTTCAAAGACTTCCGACAGCCAAGTGAATCGAAGGGTAATGTTGCCTTCTCGGTACCTCTCCCAAAGGGATTTCGATACGGTGGACCCAATACCCTCTACTTCCGTGGTCATATCCTGCCACTAGTATTTCGACGCATGCCACATGCCATCGCCTTTCTCGTCATCCCGGCACTCATTTTCCGCCTGAAATTTATGATATTGACGCATAATTCGGTTAGTCTCTCTGCATTTGTTGCGTTCATATTTGTGTACCTCCCCTGCAAGTTTGTCGTCTTCGTCTACCGTACTCTCATCACCCGAGACGAAGTAGTTAACCATAATACCGACATTGCCATCCATGGCAAAGTTTGTTATGCAACTCATTATGCACCCAGAATCACTGTTCGCAATTCGCTCATAATTATTACCGGCATGATATATACGGCCTTCATATATACTCACGGATTGAAATCGCCGTATCCGCGTCATGCCGCCGAGACACAGTTCGTGAAAGAACGTCTCAATTCCAGGACTAACGACGCCTATTTCATTGCCGCGAATTTTTATAATAATGATGATATTTTACCGAGTTGGATTGCCGAGATAGTCAAATTGATCGATATTCTCGGATCAGACAATGTAAGTCGTTGATCGCTATACTCTCATTTCATGACGCTAAATTCTTAAGGTCTACGTCTCTCTTGCCGAAAATGATTCTCAAGATAATACTGCATCTTCTCTTCTACAGTTCTCGCAGTACTTGCATCACAAGGGTGTTCAGTATTCTCTCAACATAAAATCCGGTCTGCGGCCGCTACCAATTCACGACCCATGGATAGATACGCAGACACGGATATCATACATGACAACAATTCGCAATATTGCCCTAGCGCCGCTCGAAGAGGTCTCGTCAACGCCACTCGGGGATCGTATGAAACATGTCATTTTCCTGAATGATGTCATCCACAGACACACCGATGTTTTGAAGCTACTCGACGCAGTGAAATATAGACAGTGTACCGAGTCCGCGCCGGTGATTATGGCATGTGGAATAGATATGCAAACAGCGACGTTATACGACCAGTGGGCTGATCGTGACAAGTGTGGCAACGGGATCAACGGCATGTACCCGTTCTTCTCCGCGCCAGATGATAGGCAAGCTGTTCGAAGAGGGGGACTAGTTGATGTCGGAACATGCTGGAACGGTATAGTGGTCATGAGCGCTGGTCCATTCTTATCGCCACCAAGGACTTACGATCTTTTGAAAGATAAGGCGGATGACAAAGACAGTTTAAGCACGCCGGCTCACACTACTACAAACCTGGTGTGGCCACTACGATTTCCTAGTCCACCGAAATGTGCGATATCAGAATGCACCTTACTACCTCTCGCATTATTGAATTCGTATTTACTAACTTCCGGTGGCGAAGTGCGACCACGCATTGTAATGGATACGTCGGTTGTTGTCGCATATGAGTACAAGTGGTGGTGGTATTACGCGTACTTTCTGCGCACGCCGATAGTGAGTGTTTGGGTAGATGTTGTCGAGCGGCCGATTTTACGGCTGTGGGAAAACTTTGGGTTTGGCTCTTTTTATCAGTGGAAGGAACTTGATGACGGCTGTGTAGTTGACTCGTGGATTCATTGTCCAAGTAGTGCAAAGGAGGTATCGAACAGGATCAAGTTGTTTATGCCTGACATAGATTCAAAGATCGTATCGGAGAAACAACAGCGGAAAGACAAGAAGATCAAAGATATCGAGCAGCGGAAGATGGAAGATTTGAGGATGGAAGAACGCAGGATGTTGCAAATGGTGAAGTAGATCAGTGTTTCTTTTGGCTCTGGAATGGTATTTGGATAGTCATTAATTGGATAATCGGGCCAGATAAGTTGCACGATGATGCAATGGCATTTTAGTCAAGTCAGGATTTAGCATGAAACTTATCTATCCTGTACCTATATTCCAATATCATGTAACGAACCATGTAGAGCAAAAAAAATTGTACCCATGCTATCTATATACTCCCAACTTCAAATGATTCTATCTAACATAATCGATACAAGACTCGTAAGTCCCTCGTTAACACACCTTACAGCTTCGACTTGACAAAAGGTGGAGTAACTAATCTGTCATAAGCTTGGCTCGACAAATGATCCCTCGGAACATTAGTATGAGTAGCGATACTACCGACGTCGACAAACGACTCGTCAAGATCTGAGATCTTGGTAGCGCCAATGAGTCGCATGTTCATCGACAGTTCGTCCTTAAGCAACTGCATGGCACGGACAACGCCGGTCTCGCCATAAGTGGACATCGCATAGAGGAACGGTCTGCCGATACCAACGCCTTTGGCTCCCATGCAGATTGCTTTAAGGATATCAGTACCTCGGCGGATACCGCCGTCAATGTAAACCTCAATCTTGTGTTCATAACCATGCTGTCTGAGGGCAGCCATGACCTCGGCGAGAACCTCGATACCTGGTCGTGCAAAGTCAAGCTGACGGCCACCGTGGTTACTGAGTAGAATAGCATCTACGCCATATTCAACCGCCTTTATTGCGTCCTCGGCACGTTGCACGCCTTTCAAGACGATCGGCATCTTAGTGATGCTCTGGAACCAAGGGATATCTTTCCAACTCAAGGAGGGATCAATGAATGACGAAATGGCTCTAGCGGCGCCTTGGGATCTGTCTACAGTCGACTCGTTGTCCTGCACGTTCGCCGCCTGTTCATCGTACTTTGAACGCATATCCTTCTCGCGACGACCAAGTTGCGGTGCATCAACCGTGATCCATAAAGCGCGGCATCCGCGTTTCTCGGCATGTTGCACGATTTTCCGAGTAATCTCGCGATCCTGGTTAACATATAACTGCAACCACTGAATCTGATCTCCCTGCTTAGCATCCACGATCTCGTCGAACGAGCACGATGCAAGTGTAGGTATCATCTGAATCACATTCTCGCGGTATGCTCCACGCGTCAGGACGACTTCTCCTTCGGGATTGCCCAGTTTTCCGAGCGCTGTGGCGGTGATGTAGAATGGAACCGAAGACGCGCATCCCAACATAGTAGTAGACAGATCAATTTTGCTGACGTCGACCAGGACCTTTGGTCGGAACCAAATCCTGTGAAATGCAGCATGATTCTCACGTAAGGTGATCTCGTCGTCGGCACCAGATGAATAATACGCCCACGCGGTCTTCTTCATAGTCTGACGCGCGATATCCTCGAAATCGAGCAGATTGTAGCATTGAGAAACAGGCGGCATGCGCTTGACCCGTTCGATTCGTGCAAGTTCGAGATCGTCCATAAGCTCTTCTTCCTGAGGGTCAGTCTTGACCGATGCCATGTCGACAGGACCAAGGTGCTTATCAGCAGGCAAGTACTTGTCGAGAGTGTCGGAAGGGTGAATAGGGTCAAACTCCTTCGTCGCATCCTTGCCTGCGTATTTGAGGATGATTTTTTGACCGCCGGGGTGTTCTGGAAGAAACTCAGTCACATCATAGGCCTTCCCGTGGACAATGACCCAGCAGCTCTCCTTAGTATTATGTTTGCAGACTGTAACAATTAGTAAGCGTATGGATATCAGGGAATACGGGACTATTGACTCACTTTCAGCACCTGTGAGTGTAACCATTTTGCGTTTTAATCGGTCGGACGTAAACTGATCGGCAAATTCCGGATTAAAGGTTTACTCCGTTCAATTCTTAGAAGTCCAGTATCAAACAAACGATACAAACTCTAAAGTAGAAAAAGCGAGTGAATCTATAGTCAATAATCTCTAGCGCAAGCGGCAAGAGAGTGTGAGTAAATTATGTGGGGCAAGTGCAGGAGATAAGCCAGGTGGTATTGAGTCCGGCCTGGATGCTTTAGAGAAATGGGCGTAATGGCTTAAATAAAAGGGCTACAAAGGTGGGGTAACGCGGGAAAGATCATGCCACACATAAGTCATCCGCTTCGCCGAGCCGCCGAGTTTTGGCCGAAGGTGAACACAATCCAGTACGCCGCGCCGAAACTGCACTGATCCGCTCGATTCGTTCAATTAATTTTATTCCAATTATATATATATATAATATAATTATTATGCTTTGTATATAAAATAGATTATATAGCAATCAGCCTTTTACTATTGGCATTTACGCCCTAACCCAATGCTGAGTCGCACGTGTAAATCATTTGAATCACATAGATATCGGCGCGCGCGAGACTCGACTTTTTTTCCAAAGCGTCATTATTGCTGTTGTTTTCTATTAAGTATGATTCCGGGCTCTGGGCGGTCGTATGTGCAGAGTCTGGAGGGAGGTTCGTGTAAGCAGGACCAGGCTATCTATTCCCGGACACGATACCCAAAAGCCATTACAGAATTTGGTGGCTCATTTATTGAACTTTCGTGGAAGATTGGATTTCGGTGATGTTACGGTTCATGTCTCAGCCGGAAGATAAGCGACTCTATCAATACGGCCCATACGCGACAGTTTACAGATAGTTAGATGTGGGACGACTTTGGTAGGGCATCTTCAACGTCATCGACATACAAAATATACGCACATCAATATCCGCCGTTAGCATATGTCAAGTTGGATTCGACTAAATCAATTTTTGCATTCCATAATGGAGTGGCAGAAATCCTCTTGTTGCGCCATGCGCGATTGGTCGCATTTGCCGGGTGGCCTTGGACGCGAGCAGCCTTGAAAGAGATCAAGCCCAAGGACGGCTACAATCGTGGGGTAAGCAGTCCGACAGTTCTTATTTCCCTGCCATCCTCAATTTGCCCTCACTTGTCTTGCCATTTTATTGATCATACCAATGCTCTCGGTAGTCGACTAAATGTAATAGCCCGAACTCCGTCTCCGTCTTGGTACAGGCAGTCCTACAGCGGAGGCCGAACATCATCGGCAGATAATATGCTCAAAGTCTAACGAATACTACTTGAAAAACGGCCGTAGCCAATGAGAATACTTCCCCGACACAGCTACAATGGCATTAATTTCATTAATTTCTTACGAGTCATTAAATAATGCGAGCGACATTTGGAACATCACACGACACCAAAGGAGCTACAGAGCCATATTCCATCAACTATACAAATCAAAATGCACAATCAAGAATTCCTCGATAGCTACAACGTCATCATAGGGCTATCTCCAATGCAGCCCCGCACGGCCACAGCGAGCCGATATACTGTCACACAAACTAATTTCTACTCTGCCTTCCTCGCCCACATTGCGGATATAAATTTGAAATGCCCTACCGGGTTCGAATAAACCCGATCCATTAATGAGTAAGAACTCAACAATAACGCCTTTGTTGACCCGTGGGATTGTACGCATAGTCCCAATAACGTAAGAACCAAAGCAAGGACAAATCGTACTAACAGAATTGCACAAACAAAAAGAGGACACAAAACGAGCCCATGCAAAACCAAAACAAGACCATCACAAAATACAAACATAAATAATACAAAGCTGTAAAGTTCTGTTCAAAATACATGTCAATAGTCAAAGAGGATGCATCATAAATCGACAAAGACACGCAAATTCGGAGGTCCAAGGAGTAGGATACACAAAGGGAAACGAACTACTAGATATACACGTGCCAAAAACGAAACCAATAATGCAATAACATTAGAGCCACAAACATGACGTATATGCCAAAGAACATACGGAATTTTACGAAATAACGCCGTCCACAATTGATAGTGAGCTTGGCCAAGCCTGACAGTGTGGCTTGCTAGCAGCAACGGCTCTTTTCTTCTGCGGCGGGCTGCTGAAGACTAATAGTTCCGATACTTCTGATGGTACCACTATTGAGGGCGTCGTCGTCATCGTCAGATGAAAACGAGTCGGATTCGTAGTGGACGCTATTTCGTCGGCTCTTCTTCAGAATCGGTCGTCGTCGAATAATCGTTCGGGTAATGCTCTCAAACACCTCCTTGACACCTGCAACCACCGCTTAGCATACGCTGTCCTGACAATTGGCCAAAGCACATAAACAACATGAATACCTTCGTCATCCTTTGCGCAAATTTCGTGGCACGAGTCACGGCCAGTCCAATCCGGATTATCTGCGGCCTCTATATCGCGCAAGTTGTTTTCAGCATATTGTATGCACATCTCAAACGGCACTTCTCGACGTGACGGATCCTCGCGGACGAGATCTAGCTTCGTGCCGACGATGTGAATGATAATGTCGGAGTTCAGATTCTGCTTCAGTTCCTGTAACCACGAATGCATGGCGTTGAAAGATGACTCTGAAGTTATGTCATAGCAAAGGATACCGCAGGCAGCAGATCGATAGTACATGGGGGCCATCGATCTGAAGCGCTCCTGTCCCGCGGTGTCCCATATCTGCAATCGCACGACTACTCCGTCAACCACGATTTTCTTGGCCAGAAACGAGGCACCAATTGTCGACGGTTGGCCTGGAGAGCAAACGCATATTAGCATCATGACCGACAGCAGAGAAAAGACGCGACTTACTGTCGTGGAACTTGTTATGGACATATCGGACAACTAGGGACGTCTTTCCAGCGCCTGCGAGAGTGGTGAGCGGGCAGTCAGAAACGGCAGCCAAACAACTCACCCTGAGCACCCAGAAGGACGACTTTTGCGTCAGCTATCATGGCGACGGCAGAGGATGAAGCGAGATGATGAGATGCGGGACGTAGTGAAGGAGGACCTGTGGAAAAGAATGTCTATTCGGACATGGGAGGGGCCTTGTTGGAAGCGATTCAAGCAGGGGACTATGGACTAAACACATGGAGAGGCGTGTTGACGTTTCGTTGGCAGACTATCGCAACTGTTTTGGAGTGTGCGATACCCCGTCGGTGCCACCCTTTAGACCTGTGCTTTACGAACAGACGGACCCAGGATAAAGCTACTTGGGATGACCGCTATGTTGAGGGCGCAATTCTGGTGTGTGACGGCGGCAATGACGTGTGTGGCGCGAGGGTGCTCAGCGCCCCAAGAAAAGGAAGGGCCCCTGCGCCGCGCCTCTGCAATCAAACGTTAGACTGCGCCCAGTCGTGTCCCTACTCCGCACTCCGCTTTGTAGGACTCTCACCACCTCAATCCACGTGCGGATTAATTGGTTGTGACAGCGTCAGCGACCATGATAAAAAATAGTATATATGGAAAACATGCGCTGCATGCCGAATATACTTTGCGTTGCCTCCAAACTGCAGTTGGGATCGCATTTGTGCGTGTAGGTTAGCTGCTTGGACAATTCGGCCGGCCAAAGTTCCAGCAATGCTCTTTGCTACGCTGTTCTGCCCTTCCTGACGCGTGCTTGCTATGCATATCACATACAAGGAGACTATTTTCAAATGCTGCCGATACGGTATCGCATGTTCATATTTGGATTCGTCGTTGACGCGCCAGGGGGATGCACGGTGACGACATCCCGCCAATTGTTTAATATTCACAGACCGCCTATACTATACCATATTCAAGCATGGCCGTGGCATCGATTAACGTCGGCCATCATCCCCGCACGTCTCGAATCTGGTCTCATATGTACTCGCGGATTATAGCATCACAATATTCTTGCTGCCGCATCTTTTGAACAACGTTGTCGAGATAAATTTGAGATTGAACCTTTTCTACGTCGTTGTACCCGCACCATGCCTCCGTCGGACGAGTCATGGCACATGGCACAGCGCATGTCGTAGATTGTACTTATATTTTATTTCAGAGTGCTGCGTCATCTGTAATTGCTTATATAAGAAAGCTCTCAAGCAATTGGTGAGAGTTTGTAAGAGTTTGCGGCTACAAAAAGTCATGAGACACATTCCAACAAATAAAACTGCCGCATGTAGTGCGGCTTTTTCTTTTCTTTCAGATTGGAACAGTTTCTCGGGCCCACCTTTCAGAACCATAGTTAAAACTTCCGCAAATACTAGCAACATTAGGCAATTTACAATTGACTTTTCTAGTAATCCGGTCTACTTTGAATGGATAAATAACAATTCTTTACTCGATTTTCCACAGTGACTATATACTTCACAGTTACAATTTAACCATCGCACACAACGACCAGCCGTAATAGTAATCGTGCAATTGAATCTATTTTGTAGCAGAAAGCGCATACAATCACAGCAACTTACAATCCCGGAGTGTCCTTAATCCTAAAGATTTTCTTCGATGCACTAACCCTTCCAGCCTTCAAATCAATCAACGCCCCTTCAACGCCCGCCAATCCACCTTTAACAATGTCAACACGGTGCCCAGTGAACTTTCCCTCCTGAAACCACTTCGTCAGTTGCCTATAAAAAATATAGGCAAAGTCACGTCTTGCTGCATTCCCACCATGCGCATTAGCAACACGCGCGATACCAAAACTTGTCGTCGTCTTATCTATATCTTCGAACATGCTCTCTGGAAGAATGAGGCAAAGCTTGGATTCGAGACCAGGTTCAAGCGCGCGAATCGCGTGATGGTACGATCCATGCTCCGAAACTGTATCCCAAGCGTATAAAAGCTTTTGACCGGATTTCAAAAACGACCGAATTGAGCCAGAAATGTCCTTGTTGTTTCTATAGTCGACAATGAAATCCGCACCAGCTTCGAGTGCGACCTGTGAGCCGGCACCCGCAACTCCAATAATTGGACCGATACCGGCCAACTTAGCCAGTTTAATGGCAAAAATACCAACACTAGTAGAGGCACCGTATATCAACAGCGGAATCTCCTCCGTCGGCGCAGGCAGCCAGGGTGTTGGCAAGCCAAGTACTTCCCAAAGTCCGTATGCAGCAGTCAAAGAAGCGAGAGGTACTGTCGAGGCTTCCTCGAAAGTGACTGAAGCGGGGATATGAAACGTCGCGTATGCGTACGAGATAGCGTATTCAGCAAACGATCCGTGTGGAGCACCCATTTTGTGAAATGCAGCAACACGGTCGCCTGGTTTGAACTCGACAACGGCTTTGCCAACAGAGACGATTGTGCCCGCGATATCGTCGCCCGAGTTGTGCGGGCGCTTGGTGTACAATGGGTATTTCCAGTCCTTTGGGTTTGAGCCGGAGACTTCGACCTTAATTAGGACTTCTTCATCCCCAGGAATTCTATGACGTCAGCCAGGATACATTATGATGAGGCAAAGAATTGCTCACGGGATAGGAGAGTCGACGATCTCGACGTGGAGAGGGTCACCGTAGACAATGGCTTCTTTCATGATAGAAATGGCTGATGCGCGAATAGTTTCTAGTGCTTGCGTCTAGAGCGGAGGTGCTAAAGATGCCGGATGGATGATTGGATGATTGGCTGGTGTAGTATAGACAGGATAAAACCGCTCTATTTAAGCATCGCCAGTGATGCAACCCTATTGCTCACGATATGGTGCATAATTATTCAATGCAGAGCTTGGTGCATCCGAGAACACGCTCGGAGATGCCCCCGTCGGAGATGCCCTCGTCCCCCTAGTCAAGATGGATTGGTAATCCAAAGCTGAGAATCTGCTGCAAGCGTTTGTTCTCAAATGGAATTGTGTTCCACCGGCTTCCTGAATTGTGATGAATTAAACTTCCGTAGCATACTCTATTTATATATAATATGACGATGCCCCCTGCTAAGAAAAAGCTCCGGAAATTTTGTAACGCTACATGTTGCGGTTATCTCCGCTCGGCAATTGATTGGCCGGTTCGGCTATCAGCGCTTAATCGCGGAATATGTCAAATTCAGTTGCAGATTTGCTTACAAAACGAATTGCTAATTGAGACTTATTCGTTATCTGTGCGAGCTATCAATTGTCCATTCATTGAAGCGCTCTTCGCACTCTAACAGCATGCTAAACTCTAACATGATCCTCAAAAATCTTTCTAATCGATATCAACGCAAGCAGACCAAAGGGCCCAATCCCAGAGACAATCCAACTCCAAACATCTATCAAATACGCACTTCTTACATCCCTCTCACGTGTCATGCATTCTAGCAACTCTTCTATAACCCGCTGCAAACTTTTGAATATACGTCTCGGTGAAATACGAATGCTCCTGACCATGCGATTCGACCAGGTTATGTGCGAGTTCGTGTGCCACGACAGGGAACCAGTAATCTAGCGCCTTGGCCATGTTGAATCCACCTTGCGACATTACTTGTGTCGCTCGAATATCGTCCACAAAATAACGTAAATTGAAAAACAAACTTCCGCCAAGGTTGAATGCCACAGATTCCCCTGATGCGTCGTAAAACATGTGAAACGCATCCCATCGTGCACTGAAAACACCGACTGCTAGTTCTCGCAATGTCGCTGCAAAAAGCTTAGTATGACCTGTCAGTTCGTTTGGGATTCCATCTGGCACGGATTTCGAAACAAAAAGCCTTGGACCTGTGGATGAGACCATTCCGACGAAACGTAGATCGTGTGCCACATTCCTATCACACATCTTCTCAGCCGAAATCGACGCGGACTCGGTAACGTCTTCATCAGGGATCCACGTATGGGCCTCATTGCTGAGCTCATTATTGTTGTATGGAGATACATGCCGAATACCTTCCTGCAGCAGCTTCCGGGTGGCTGTATCAGTAAGCGGCTGTCTATTCGCTGTATTATCTCGCTGCAACCTAGAAATTGTTGCAGTTCCAGAGGAGGTAGAAAAATCTGTATCTTCCCATGCGCCTGGTGTCCGCATCAAGTTACGCATCGTGGTTGCGGGCTCAACTTCTGAAGGCTCAACTTCTGAAGCCGTATTTTCAGGTGTTTGCATGCCAGCAATCGACGCTGTGCCAGCCAGCAGTGATGACCCTGATGAATCTACTTTTCTGCCAGACTTTTTCCAATGCTTGAACATCCCTCCAAATAGATCATTGTTTTGCTGCCTAGGCAGGTTCATTGACCCCCGAGCTGATGTGGGAGTGGCTTTTGGTTCCGGCACTGCAGAGCCAGCAGTTCTAGCCGCGGCTATAACTTCTCGACTTGTGCTTTCAAGTTCGACTTTTGCAGGCAGATCGAGATCCTGCTCGCCAGAAATTGACTCGTGTACGTGACGCTTCAATTTAGCAGCTAACTCCTCCGCAGCACGTCCCTCGGCCTCCTTTTTGAGCCGTTCCTGTTCACGAGCTTCTGCCAGCAATTGCTGATCGGCAGCTTGTAGCGGGACCCTTGCTTCTTGTCGTCGGGAATTCAGAAGTCTCTTGACATTATATCCACGCCGCTCTAAACTCGTCAACGACGAATTAAGAAGCGATTCCAAAACAGTGGCGGCATCCGGTGTGGGCCGTTCTAATAGAACCTTAACAAGTGACTGCGCGACATCAAACCACTCAAATTTTGGCACTAGGTATAATGTAGACCCACCGTCGGTACGTCGCATTATCGTTGCAGTAGTGTGAGTCGTGACTGGCTCGAAGCGCCGGCCCCGCATGCGGACAATTGTTCGCTGCACCGATATCTTCGAGACCGACGCGACAAGAAACTGCTTTTCAAAAGAGTTGACTGCGACTTTAAGTTTCTCGTGCGAACCACCATCCAGATAGAGCTTCAGACGTTCCAAGATTCGTTTGCGAATTGCAGCACTGTCAGATGAATTGATCACTGCTCCAATCAAATTCGTCTCCTGCACGATATTCGACATCTTAGGTGATCCAATGCGCTAGACTAATTGTGAGCATATAACCATCGTACACAAACAATAAATACGCACCATATATAGTTTTTCCAAATTCGTTTCAAATGGCGCCGACATAATCTCTTGTTTAAAAAAATTATAGTTAACCACATCATCATTCACCACAGTATCGGCTGCCTTAGCCAAGACGTACGATACGTCTTCCTCTACCAACTCCTCGTAATCGTCAAACTCATTGTCAATCGCTTTCTCGCCATTGACATTTTCATTCCGTGAATTAACTTCCTTCTCCAGAAACTTCTTCGCAATCAAAAATGATGAATTTCTCATGTTGTTCACGAGAGTGGTATCCGCAGAAAGTTCCGTCCAGTGCTTCTCGAACTCGATAAGCAATTCCATGTACCTGGTAGCAGACTCAGCCTGAACAAACATTGCATTAGGCTCTGCCACCGTCGATCGCGCAAGTTCGACGACACTAGGTTTATCACGCGTGCCGCAATATCTCAGGAACGCATTCGCTCCAAGGTCGAAATTCACATAGTCAAAGAACTTCTTATAAAATAGATCGGACCTGTCGTTTGATGACACTTCTTGAGCTGTGATGAAAATGCGTGATGGAGCCTGGTATTTAAATATTGTAACCCCGTCTTTCGTAATCGGCACAAATTCTGAATCACGAAGTTTCGCGATATCTCGAGATCCCAAATCAGACAATTTGCCTGCCATGTAATTAAACATCTTATTCGCTTGCTCGATAGACTTCGGCGGCTTAGCCGTGAGTCTCTGGACAACCATGTCGATCGGAGGATACATTGCGACCCCAAATTTCCACGCCTCGACTTGCATGTCTTCGCGCAATACAGGGAAATCAAAAATCTCAACGTAGGATGACGAATAGCACTCGGATGGTGCCACAATGATTGTTTCCTTCTTATCTCCTTTCGTAACAGTAGCCGGAAGGAACTTGGTCGGAAGACGAGAGTTGTAGAGCGCACGGTATTGATTCTGATCAAAGAAACGGACAAAATAAGAGAGGGCTTTATCACGGAATTGCGGAGAGTTCGCTGTTGCGGCAAGATTGATCACAGTCTGCACAGTCGGATATTGATTCAGTCCAAGGCGGAACAAAAATGCAGCCTCAGTGGACTTTGGGTTCCAATCGGATGGCCACTTGAGAATGGCGAGCTTCAGCTCGCGGTGATCATCAGTCGGCTGATAGAGATCACAAACACGATGCAATCTATCGTCATCCTTGCTTTCAGACGCGACAATATCATTAGCCTTTAAGAAATCGACATCTTCTTCGTGCATATCTTTTCGCTGGCTAGCAAGATATGTTATCATATCCGCAGACGACCATTTCCGTTCAGCTTCATCCGAGTGCAATCGTTCCATGACATACTTGAGTTCAATTGTCTTTCGAACGCCGAGGTACGTCAGCATATCCTCGTGAGCATTGGCCAGTAATTTTTCATCGACGACAGGCAGGTCGGGAAAGAGCTTAACTTGACGTAGATATGATTCAGACGGCTTCTTCATGCCCTTTTGAGTAGGAACACAAGTTATATTTCTCAATTGATCAAATATTGCCGTTTGAGCTGAATTTATCATACTAAACCATTGTTTCGAGATTGCAATCAGAACTTCCCGTGCAAATTCTGGAGCGATCGTAAGATTTTGCTCTAGTGGTAAGCTAAAGTTGCTCGAGTTCAGGAACGTAAGCCATGTGGTTATATCCAACGGTTTCCATCCACTAAAAGCAATTAGACTGGTGATGATGTGAAGAATGAGTTGAACTTACAGCATCTCCAACTCAGCATACCGAATCTCCTTGGCCACCCCATACGGCAGGCATGTATAAGGAACAGGCATAGTCGCTGGAATGCTACTCGAATTATGATAGAAATAAATCGATCTCATATCCACCGTTCCCATTTTGGGGTCAGCCAATAAAGCGTACCCTGTCATTGCTCGAATCTCGCTCAGAGTCAATTCGTCAACTTTTAATTTCCGAATAGCCCATTTCAAAAACGCAACTGTATCATCAACGTCCAGCGGACGCCTTGAAAATTCATTCTTAATGTCGTTGGCGTCGACTGATCGAATTAGACCCAAACTCTTAACTTGGTCGTGGAATTCGGGAGCATCGTCGTACATTGATTTAGGAATCATGGGCACATCCTTCAGGAATGTGATGTCTTCCATAGCCCGTGCTTCCGTTGACGGTTTCACACCTTTTGTAGTCACTAACGGAACTGAGGGTGCTGATTTCCAAAAACCGGTAGCAATATATTGCCCAATTCTCGCATCAGGAGTTGAATGTTCAAAGTAAAATTGTCGCATCGTAAAACCAGCTTTGGAATATACGCCTTCACAATCGTTTACATCTTTCCCCTGTGGAATCGTCAGACCCATACATTGCATTTCACTGCCATAAACAATCCGAGTCAAGACACCGGCCATATACATCATCTCCTTGTTCCAATCCTTGACATAAGCATTAGCTGTATCAACCGCAGCGCGCTCCATAGTCGGTATTGCCTGAGGGGTAGCAATATGAGACTTCAAAGCCGTGGTTTGTTTAGTAGGAAACCCAATAAATACTTTCGCGTCTGCAGAGGTCTTCGGAAATATTTGAGCCGCAATACCAGACTTCAACTGAGATGAGTCGGCTTCTTCCTTATTCAAAGCGATCATAGAAACAGAGGCATGCCTAGGAGGTGGCTTCATAATTGCACCTTGTAGCTTCTTTGCAAACGAAACCGAGGGGTTTGTGAGAATATATCCGGTGATATTACGTAAAAACAAAACAGCATCTGCGTATTCTGACGGTCGCTCAGGTTCAGCCGTGAACGCTTGAATAAACTTGAGACCAAATGACATAAGACCCTTCACCTCAGCGTCGTCTTTTCCGAGTTGAGTGGCGTTTAAGTATCGTGCTTTGATCTGCACCGACTCCGCTTCGACACGTTCCATTCGCATTGTTTGATCTAGCGATTTCAAATTTATTTCGCGAGGAATCTGTAGCGATTTGGGATCTGATTTTATTTTCTGAATACTGAGAAACGATATATCGTCCACAGTCAACTCAATATGCTGCAGCTTGACAAACGTCAGACTCTGTGCCAAGAAGCTGGTAAAATGCGATAAGTCAGGAACCGGTTTGGTTGAGGAATATGGCAGATCAATTGTCGTCCATTTATTAACCTCTCTTTGAGCATCTGCCGGGAGCGTTATCCTCCGGTAACGAAGCTGGTCCCCGTCGTAGTAGAAACTCATTGCTGTCGGTCCTGAAATAACCATAGGCTCATCGGTCACGGCAAATACCGAATAGAATCCGACCCCAAATGCACCAATCTTAGTTTCGTCGGGGTTGCCTTTGGCAATTTCGCGTAGACGGTCCCAATCTTCGGGCCGGAAGAACATGCCGTCGTTACTGATTCGGAGTCTGCTGACTGTGGCTTTATGTACATCCCTAGAAGAACTCATATCAGCAAGCCACTAGTCGGGATACTGTGGGACAGTACATACGAGATGTTATCCAGTCGGATTGGTTTAGTCCCGTCCGTAGTGAAATCAATGCGCACAGTGGTGGCTCCTGCATCAGCGCTGTTCTGAATAAGCTCTCGAAATAGAGCATGGTCAACTGGATACTTGGACAGGGTTCTTGTAATAAGTCTAGAGAATTCAGTTAGTTCCACTTCTGACTCAGGCAGCTTCTATTCGTCGGCAGTATTACTTACGCTCGATGGTTCACCGCCACTGTCTCGCTTGAGTCTCCGTTACTGCCCTCCGGAATCTTCCGCAGAGCGTCGTAGTCTATCACCGCCATAGTCTACACTAATTAAACGCAGAACTGTGTTGTGAGTATGGAAAACGACTGCTATCGTCGTCTTGTACTGATCCCGTTCGGGCTGCGATGTTGTGCGCCGCGCTCGCATGAGTGGGAGTTTGGCAGGAACTCTATCATTGGTACCTCATCATCAATCCAGCAGGTGGATATCAAATGGAATTACATTTGCAAGCATTAGCTGAATGCTAACTATAACTCATATGAGCATTTACACCTTAATTTTTTAATAACACTATTGATTTTGCAGCTATTTTACACGGCCAATGAACCTTCAGGTAGCCAATTACTCAAATTACTACTTAGCGAACTAATATACAATTACATTTACATCTACGTATTATACTCCAGTACGTCGACCGTCTTCTTGCCAAACTTGCGCATACAAATATTCGGTCCGTGCTCCATGTATTCTTTTCGAGTAACCTGTCGCGACCGCATTCTGCTCTTCTGCTGGCCTAACTGCGTGCCTCCTTGCCATCCATAAGTAATTGGACTATTCAACACATTAGCATAGGTCATCCTAGCTGTACGACATACTCACTCTTCAGGGAAGCCTAGGCGTAGAGGAATATCGTCTGGCACTAGAGCTTGTAACTCACTTGAGCTATCCTCGACGTTAGCTAAAATAGCGAGATATAAACGAAGCCTACGAACATTCTTTCTCTAAATCCTGAGAATTTTGTGTTTCCGCCAACAAATACGACATTTCCTAGTAGCAGTCCTCTCACATCGGGATCCGGCACGGCAGATATTGACTGCATAATTGCCTCCGGAAGGCCGGCTTGCCGAATCCCGATGTCCGATGGATTGAATAGCAACTCTGGCACACTAAACCGCTCATTTCCCAACGTCAATATCTGATCATCCGGATCCGGTGGTAAAATCACATCCCTAATATGTCCTTGCCTAATGCCAGACGCCGTCGCTCGCGGCAACACATAGTCCAATGCCAATGGGTTCGTCGCTGCCTTCAACCTCTTGCAAGTCTCCAAGTCCTTGGCAAATGATGCTGTCACAAAACAACTCTGGTCTTTAATTTCATTGATGATAAATGCCTCATCCATCATGTTATAATGGCGGAATGAGATTGTTTCTTTTAGGAAATTCCTCAGTAATTTGCCTCCAACGTTTAATCGACGCACCGCGGGATGGTACACAGCATTCTCAACAATCGGAACTATTGCAGTCGCAGAATAGCCAGAGTCAATTATTAAAGATGTGTCAGACCGCCCTGATCCGCCAAATAGCAGTCCAGTCTCATTTTCATGGACCAAAGCCGAGGTAGTGCATCGATAATAAGTGCTAAATCCGTACTCCTCAAACACAATCTGATCCATATTTGAAGAGCAAACGGGCAATTGCAATACCGGCTCCGTCGCAATCAACGCGGTTTCTTCGGGGTCCACATTAAATCCAACCTCTGAACTCAACAACACACGGTCCCATATCACCTTTTCTGATTCCCAATTCGTGAGATGACCTTTCTCAAATGGTCGCCGGAATACCACACCAGAGAAATCTTTGCATAGAGTAAGAAATTCGTCGCCAATGTACACACGTCTATCTCTACTCCGCGCTAGGCAATTGGGGATTTGTGACGGCGCTTCAGCAGTTGTGTAGCCAGCCTTGATGGTGTAAGCTCCATTGTCGAGAATAAAAGTCGCACCGGGCTGCGCAGCCACCGGCATGTTGCTCTCGGAAGGGACCGACCGTGTGCTCTATAAATGAGGCGCAAGTGGAGGAGTGCGTAATTAAGAAACCTAGCTATGGTATTGTCAAGAAGAACCCTTCTGAATTTGATCTCTGCAGCTCACTTCCCAAGCCCTGAGCTGGCCCACGGTCCTATTCTAAGCTACGTCAGGAGCGTCTCAAATCCACCAACTCCGTGATCTGCGGTTGAAACATGAGAAATTATACTTATTTGTTATATTACAATCCACGACTCGCAAACTTATATGCACCGAGCACAAATATTGAAAATACTACATAATTACGAGATTCAAATCATGGAAACCCCTGATCAATAACAATGTGCAACCGCAATCAAAGAAAGCAACCAATAGACGCTATATAAAACAGTCGTGACACTGCCGCAAAATATTGTAGGAAACGCAAATGGATAGCTATCGCTGATATAGCACCCAGAACCAATCAATATTTATGCAATTACGCGATAATACAGCATGAGTTCGTCCTAAAAATTAGAATCAAAATCACATACAACAAGATAATAAGAGTGTACATACTTCTTAGCTTCCTTGTAGAACATCTTGGAGGTAGTTGACAGCGCCGAAGACTTGGCAACTAACGAATCCAACTCTTCGCCGCGTTGCAAAACTGACTCAATGGCTTTATGCAACACGATCTTAGTCTCATCTAGTTCCTGCTGCACGCGCATGATACTATCCGCTTGGTGTGGATTTTGATACTTCGCCAGTGAGGATTCCAGTTCAGCGAACTGAAGTTTGACGTCGCCCTGCGACCACTGTCCTCTTGGAAATTGGGTCAAAAATTGGTCCAGTAGCTTATTCAATAAACTGTATGCAACACGGATGGGGTATTCCTTGTCGGCAATGATGACACCCGCAACACCATCCGAGCGAGCATAAGTATGTGCAATGTATTCTATAACTTGTCAGTGCCCCATATTTTCAACAAAATGTAATTAATATTCACCATTCTCCTCTACACTTTGCCGTTGACTGGGCGCGGTACGTTCTGCGACTGTGGTACCAAAGAACGTCAGGAACTCGCCAACACTGTCCAAACCATTAGCAGCCTACTCCTATGACACATGAATTCAACAACGCAGACCGCAGCAACACAGCAATATTCGCGTAGCCATTCATCCACTTATGGGACTCCTGGACTCCATAGCAGAAATGCTACTAGTAGCCATATGCTGTGCTGCATGCAGCATGAGTCGACTCTCGTACGGTACTGTAGCTTACCTCTTCTTTTCAAAGAAACTGAAACTGCTAAGGTCCTTTGCCGCGCATAGCTCCACTGCTGGCTTCGTTGAGTTTCGGAAAATGCCAATATAGTATAACTTCATCGTCGATTATGTCTAGATATATACGGGAGATGTGACGCCGGTTCGAAGATACCGCCGTGTGCTAAGTCCGCCAACCGTTTCTGGTGACGTTATTGTGAGAGTCCAACCGGTTCAAACAAATATCCCGTCCTTTGGCGTCCTAGAGTGCCGGAAGATATTGGTCGCGCGAGAGGGTAGTGGATGGCAAATGATGCGGAGGCTGACAGTAGTCGTCGCCCGCTATCGATATCCAGTGAACTGTGGATCTCGGGCTCATGCGCAAAACTACACTACGATTGAGGTTTTTCCACATAAGCGAGATACATTTATGTCAAAGACAAATTTTATTTCTCACTCTCATCGATTTTAACTTAAAAGCCGAACACATTGAGGAGCCGCTCGCCACTTCTATTATACTCAACAGATTATTCCTTGTAACACAATAGAATTTACGTGTGCAACCACTAGATCCTTCGAGTCTCGACTCACACATGATACCTGCGATACACATCGGTTCGCCACTATAAGTCGACGTGCAAGGATATGCAACCTGTTCGTTCACGCCCATTTCACCTGCGACAGTCGTTTTAGCCAAACTATAACATTGCAATATGTCCTCACTAGCAGAAGATCTTTCAGCATTCAAGAACCGACTAAAAGCTCAGCCAGTTCTTCAAAAGCGAGTAATCAGCAGCGTCAACAATGATACCTCCAGCACCAACAACTCTGATGATGAGCGAAAGAAGAAGAAACCGAAAGTTACGACTGGTATGTCGTATAATGGGACGTAAATTGTAAATTGAAGGGCATTGTGATTAACTATTGTGATCAGTGTTTTCACAGCCTGCTGATACTGGTATCGGAAGCCATATATTGACGCAGCTTCACCATGCCGTGGAATTCATAAAGGTATTATTATCTCGCCACTTGATCAGTGCAAGGATTTAGTGCTAACCTGACTCCAGAAACAAGATAGGCCTGTTACGGTTAGTGAACTACAATCGTATTTATCGGGACAAGGTGGGCCGCAACTTCTGACGAACCTGCAACTGATCAGTCGGATTAAATACGATCCAATCAACAAGACTTACGAATATCGGCCACTACATAATATAAGATCAGAAGAGGGCTTTCTAGCGTTCCTCAGGCGACAGCCCACATTCCGTGGACTATCAGTCAAAGAACTCAAAGATGGTTGGTCAGGATGCATGGAGGCAATTGATGAGCTTGAAAAGTCTGGCGACATTTTAGTGCTGAGAACAAAGAAAGAAGGGACTCCGAGACTAGTATGGGCGAATAAAGGAGGTGATATTGGCGGTGTAGATGAGGAATTTATATCAACGTGGGACAGAATAGCGATCCCTGCGCAGTCAGAATTACCGTCGACTTTGGAAGAGGCTGGGTTGAAGCCTACGAGTGTTGATCCCTCGACAGTGAAGAAAGCGAATGCGTCATCTGAACGCAAACAAAAAAAGCCCAGAAAGGGAAAGATTACAAACACACATCTCACGGGCATTTTGAAAGATTTCAGTGGACGGAGGTAGAAATGCAATTCGGTTGATTTCACATATATTATTTCTCATGGAATTATTATTACTACGATCTAAACATTCGCTATAGCGTGCACTGATTTGGAAAGCAGCTGAAAGTCCTAGAATCGAGAAGCCTTGTTAAGCTGTTGATCCTTGGATGACATGAATGTAATGATTGCGAGTCTATATGTTTCTGCTATAGTCTACTGCCACCAGGAAGACCCCGCATGATTGGATTTTGCCTCATTGCATCCTTCATATCTCTGTAGTTGGCCATCAGCTACCCATACAGTCGGTGGAATTACTCAGATACGATCCAATTATGGTAACTGCCTATAACTAAGTCACGAGGTGGGGGAGACAGCCACTCTTTACACGTTCCTCGTAGTATTATATCTACCCGGAGCCCTCGGCACAGGTACTCACATGGACAAGTCAAAACCAACAAATCCACAGATTCGCATCACCTACTCCTAAAAAAACCCGTGGCAAACCATGCAGGCGACGGGGATTCATGACGAGGTCATATCCCTGCGTTGACAGGCAAGTAATATGCTTTTGCACTATTGTGCAATGTCAATTCTCTTGAGGAATGACAAAGTGGCATGCACCCTCGACGATAAAAGCTAATAAATATAGGACACTGCACACTCGTTCCCTAACCTGTCCACTACATTTAACATTCATGCGTCACCTCCACTAGACCTTGGCACCGCAACGCAACGGTTATCGGATTTAAGTAGACGGTAATGGCCAAGTCTGTATGATGTATGAGGGGGGCATTGAGATTTAGGGCCGCCACGGACGGACTACAAAGAAGGACAATAGCGATATCAAACGTTATGCCGACGCAATACAACGTCACTTCATCGTAAGTGTCGTCTTTGACGTCATCCAATTATCTCAACCGAATTGGACACATTCCTTGGACATTCCACAATATTTGCCCTTCCAGCATCGACGTACCAATAGTCAGAATGCGCACGATGAAAGAAGCCATTGTCTACGGCGAGCCTCTCCACGTCGAGATCGTCGACTCTCCTATCCCGTGAGCACTATTTTGCCTCATCGTGATGTATCCTTGCTAACGTCGTAGAACTCCTGGTGACGATGAAGTCTTGATTAAAGTCGAAGTGTCCGGCTCGAACCCCAAAGACTGGAAAGCTCCGTTGTACAGTAAACGTCCCCATAATTCAGGCGACGACATTGCCGGGACAATTGTTGCTGTTGGCAAATCCGTCCTCGAGTTCAGGCCACGCGACCGTGTTGCTGCATTCCACAAAATGGGTTCACCACACGGATCGTTTGCAGAATACGCGATCGCCTACGCGTACACGACATTTCATATCCCGGATTCAGTCACTTTCGAGGAAGCGGCGACTATCCCACTCACGTCCTTGACTGCCGCTTATGGATTATGGGATATACTCGGTCTTCCGACGCCGTGGCGCCCGGCTACAGATGAAACTCCGCTTTTGATTTACGGAGCGTCGACCAGTGTCGGGTCATATGCGATCAAATTGGCGAAGTTGGCCGGCATTCGTCCAGTTATTGGTGTAGCAGGGTCCGGCGCGCATGTGGCGCTCGAAGCGGGCGCGGAGTTTGTCGTGGATTACAGAAAAAACGACGATATTGCGGGCACTATCCGCGCTCACCTCAAAGAAGGACAAAGACTATTGTACGCTTGGGATACAGTCTCAGAACGCGGATCTTACCAACAGGTGATTAAAGCCTTCGAACCAGGCCTTGGACTGCATCGTGCGATTAAAGCCGCCGAGCCAAATCTCGAGTCCAAACTGTGCCTGATTCTTCCCGAGAGCAAATTCGACGACATTGACAAGACAAAGACGAACTTTGGCATTGCGAGAGTTACTAACGCGCATGGTGAAGACGCTGCTAGACGCGACTTTGCGTATATATTCTACAGGCAGATTACGAAGTGGTTGCAAGAGGGTAAGTTTGGTGCGCATCCGTTTAATGTTGTAGAAGGAGGATTAGCTGGCGTCGCGAAGGGACTTAATGAGTTAAAGGATGGCAAGGTTAGTGGATCGAAAAATATCTTCAGAATAAAAGATACACCTGGGCTATGATATGGGATTTATTTAATATGCGATTAATTTGGATGCACAATTGTCAGTAGTCGATAGCAGTGGCTTGTCATCATGGCATGGTTCGCCGCATGCTTTTTTTTGATTGTACGCTACAGCTATTTCTTTGGTCCAATAATCCAAATTCATATTCCTACTTGTTCTCATTGTTGTAGGTTGAATCACAACAAAGCAGATCATCCTGCGGTTGATAGTAGTGTCCACTAACAAAGAGATGCCATAAATCGATCGGGTGAGCGAAAGAAAAAAAGGTATAAATCTGTAGTGGACTATTTATACAGAAGACTCGTGACTGTACGTAGTCCTCATATAAACACGAAAGGAAAGTTGAATGACCAGCTGCTAGGTAGCTGTCAGTGAATGGGTTGTCTGTCTAATTTTGATATAGCGATCACTGCCAGCCGATGAGCAAGCGACGCAGGAAAAGACCTTTGCCTAGTGTGGCACGCTTGCGGAAGATAGAGTAGTAAAGCACGCGACGCCATAACGACTGTTAGCCGAAGCAAGGTGCGGTTGCTAATCCGTTAGTTCGTACATTCATAAATAAAGAGCGGCTGTTATCTTAGTGTTATATTTGCACTTCCAGCTGACAAATTTTACTAGCTGCAGATTCGTGACCAGGACACGAGAATCTTGCCCAGCCGGTGCGAGGATCAGTATTCATACCATCCACGGTTTATGCTTGGTAGCACGTGCATCAGTCATGTATCGCACGGCTGTGTGTCAGACACGTTTTAGTGAGTAGCGAAGACCGACTTGCTGATATAACTGTTCAGCCATAGGTAAATATGCTATGATCTGCTTAATTAATTTAGGATTATGTATACTGGTATAGGAGACATAAAACAGCTGGATATCATTGTCGCTGGCTAGCGTTGAATACTGGGCCAAACGTTCGACTGGTGTAACGTGACGGGTAAGGAAATCTTCCTTCCCGGCTGCACTAAGTTAATGGCGTGTGGCAGGCGATGGTCCGGCGGGCTAGGGTAATTTGGAAGGCTGCTACAAAATATGTGCACCGTGGTTTATGGTAATTGTGACGTGCGATCGTACTATGCCGTTCAATACTGGTAAAATTGACCAACGAGAACGAAGTAATCGAAGGAGAAGCGAGTGCCTTTTATTCTGCGACATTTAATGGTGAAGTTGCAAATGTGTGTGAATGTCCCAGCCCCCATCAATATTCAGGGACCTGCACGCACGAGCACTCATTACAATATATTATACTCACATCACTGAGACAGTAGTGAACATACTCATGAAAGGTACAATGCGTTTATCGAATCGGATCGCCTAATTGCTGATCCTGATATAAGTTAGAGAGCGTATGAGCGACGGTCAAAATCGGCAAAAAGGTTCACACCATGGAACTATGCAGGCTATATAACTCCTGGTTTACACGCATCAACTAACGCCAGAGTACCAAGGCTGTACCACCAAGCGTTTACAGTTCGGACCCGCGGCAAAAGTAACATGGGTTTGGTCTGCAGGGTTGGTGTTCGGAGTTTTGAGGGTTCGTGAGGCCGAACCCCCCCCTGCCAATCAGACGTTGAAATCAGACATGCATTTATCCCAATCGGCTTGCTAGTTTTATTGATTATGTCTTCTCCAGACGCATCTCCAACAAATAAAGTTTTTGATATAGCTTGGCGGACCGCTAAACTGGGCAAGAGGTAAGTTATTAGAATCTGTGTTTCCGGTCGTTAGAGTGAAGTGAGCTGATGCTGAGAAATCTGCAATTAACATGCGGAGCAAAGCCAACGCAGAGACCACAGATTGAAGGGGACCTTGCAAATAATCTATGTAAACTGGCTTATCCATGCTACAGTTAAATATAGCCACTGCTGAATGCTTGCTGGTCAGGCGCATTTCTCCCGGTAAATAGCTGGTCAGCAGCCTGGCTCCGACTCGGAGATCTGTCAGGATTATAGCCGTCTTGTGACTCCGACTCGGATCCGGTCAAATTACAGCTGTCGGCTTGGCTGCTGACTCAGGATCCGCAACAGAAATTATACCGTCGGACTCAGGGTTGAGAGTTTAGACTTTCACATTAGCTTTAAGTTGCTGACCCAACCGAACGTTTGGCTGCTGCTTACGTCAACTGTCTTGGCGCGCGTATGTGTCATCATGCGTTTGTCCGTCAGCTTTCCTGCTGTTAGTGTCAGAATACGAAGTTTTTGTCGTAATACGGTCAAACTCGCACTCACCATCGTTCATTAAGTCAGTAGTAGCTACTAAGTCGGCGAAGACCCGAGCAGTTTGTAAATCAATGACCGGACCCGCGTACATATTTTATCCTGTCCGCTGTATCACTAGTTATTATTCTCAGCTTGGTCATCACTTTTCATTTGCAACTCCGAATCGGAATGAATATATGCAGGTCGCTGTTGCTCGCACGTGGAGCGCGGTGGAAGAGTGACGTAGGCGTGAACAGTAGATACCCTGACCCAATGCAGCACTCCGTTGGTGCAGCTGTTGGTGTTCTGATTCGATGGCCCATCATGAAGAGTGCAAACGATAAATTCATCGAAATAATGCCCTATGTCTAACAACCTGCGGATCAGTGGTACTGCGTAAGTGAGAAACTGGGATATTAAAGAGAGAAGAATTATTGATAAATCGAAGCAGTTCATTCAGCGCTTCCCTACGTCATCGCAAGTGTCATCGCAGCAATATAATTAAGGTATTTCGGTTACAACCGGAAGTGGTACGCTCGAAAGTACGGCCAACGGTTTTAACTATCGACCCAAATCAAGCACAACTGCCTCGCGACAGCTCATATTCGCCACAAATTTCACACAGCATACCCGAGAAGGCCGGGTCGTACGGTACTTCGGAGCAGACCAAAACTTCGGCGTCGTTCTCTCAGCCATCGAAATCGACGTAAGCAGTGATCTCACTTTCCGCCACGGGGCTGGCAATGCGGCGAGCTTATTTCCTCCCCCCTCTCGTCATATCACAACCCTTACCCAATCAAGGTCCGCATCCCCCCTGCTGTGCCAAGGGCCGTGTGCCAGCCATAAGTCCGGCGACGGAAGTCACAAGGCCGATTTCCGGTGCAATTATTTGCGTGGGAATAATATTTGGACTTCTCGCTAAATGTGCAGCTTAACTGCCCATTAACTCGCAGATGGTCATGTTGTGAGCTTTATGGCTGATCTCAGGATTACGGAATCGATATCAGACAACCACAACTCAGTCCATTTAATAGTATTATCATTGAAGAGCTTTGATTTTGAAATATATATTTTTTGTTTGAAATGGACCACCAGCAGAGCAATTTTTGTTTACGTGAGCTGGCGTTCGACCCGACCGTGCCTCACCCGCTTGCGGCGGCCAGACTATGGAACAATTAAGCCCGCCTCGTGCACACAGCTGGAGTCCACCCACATGTGCTTCATATCCGGTATGGGCCGATATCCGCATTGCATCCTCGGCTACTAATATACTCTGGCTCCCACCTTTTCTCTACCCATTTACAACTTCCTCTTCACGTCTGCTTGCACTTTACTGCCCACCTTCTTTTTGCCGGATCCACTATGCGAGCGGTACTTCTTCTAGTCACTCTCGCGTCTGTCGCGCTGGCTCACGGTGACAACGAAGAAGCCTCGTCTTCGACGTCCATGCCAGGTATGCAGATGCCAGCATTCAACATGACAAAATTCCTCGAGGACTATGATCCGACATCTTTCCTCACTATAGAGCAAGATCGCCTGCTGCTACTACTACACGCGTTCTTGATGTGTTTCGCCTTCGTTATCCTCCTCCCTGTGTCACTCATGTTGTCGATTGCAAAGTCACCTCTTCATACACCAATACACGTTGCCTTCCTGTCTGTCGTGGCGCTGGCACTGGCGCCTGGCGTCGTCTACAAGAGTCGTGCGCCTGATCTCTATCCGAACAACGTGCACTCCAAGTCAGGTTGGATCCTGGTTGTGCTCCTCGCGCTCCATTTTTTCTCCAGTATTTTTAAGACGTTGCTCAGCTGGGCGCTTGCCAAGCCTGCAGACAATGCGCGTCCTTCGTCTCAGCAATACGCTGCCGTAGACGTGTCAGTTGGGACGCCACGCCTCTCTCATGAATCCCACGACTCTGGCAATGCCGGTTCGTACTCCGGCAGCGCGAGCAGCGCGACCCTCGACGGCTACGAGGACGACACCGAGGGGTTGTACTCGTCTGAATTCGGCTATCACTACACTGACACCGAACACGGCGCCCGCGAGTATGTCCTCGAGACAGACGACGATCTCGAGAAGCCGAGCCTTCGACATCATCCTCTCTCAGCAGAGTACAAGGTTCAGCGATACATTGCCAACAAACTTCAGCCTCTCCGTCGCGTCCTTGCGAGACTTCCTCGCAGATTGTTGTCGAGCTTGCATACTCTCACTTGTGTCGCTTTTGCCTTACTCGATCGTCCCATGATCATCTACGGCTTCTTCCAGATCACGTCGGGTATCATCACCGCCACATGCATTGGCCGCAGCAACAGAGTATTCGGTATGCTGGCTCATATCGTCAAAGGTTCCGTTTTCGTCTGGATGGGTATCCTCACGTATGGTCGTCTGCTTGGCGCGTTCGCGAGCCTCGGCTGGGCATGGAACGTGCGACCTCCTGTGCCTCTTGCTCGTCAGAGGCTCGGTGCGCGATTCTTCCAGTGCTCGATGGAAATGGTTGAGTCAGGCTTGATTTTCTTTTACGGTATCACCAACGTTTTCATGGAGCATCTCGCCAACCAGGACGGCAAGTGGTCACACAAAGATCTTCAGCATGCTTCGATTGCCTTTATGTACATTGGCGGCGGTCTCTGCGGTATTCTTTTCGAATCCAAGACAATCCGAAGTCTATTTAATGCCCAAATTCCAGTGCCATCGATCCGTCGGAAGGCGACAGCCAGTCATCAGCAGGCGACGAACGCCGACCCTCGTGTGGCTGAACCCACGCAGTACGAGTTCTCATATAATCCGTTCCCGCTGTTTACAATTTTCTGGACCGGTATTCTCATGTCGCAGCATCACCAGGCTACAGAGCTCTCGACACAGATTCATATGCAGTGGGGCTATCTCTTAGCAAGCGGGGCGATTTTCCGGGCAATCACATACCTCGTGATGTATCTCTCCCCGCCTATGTCATACCACCCGTCGCGGCCAATGACTGAAGCCCTAGTGAGTTTCTGTCTCATTGCTGGAGGCGTCGTGTTCATGTCTTCAAACGAGGAAACCGTGGAGTCAATCCTGTATTACGGCGTTGACGGCATGTTCACCATGAACATCACCATTGGGTGCACTGCTCTTTTCATGTCCTGGATCATGATCTTGATGGCGCTTAAGGGATGGGCTTCCAAGCGGCGATCATAATAGTTTATGAATTATTAGATTTGTTTGAATTTATTCAATGTATATATTTGGGTGGTGTTCTGGCCTTTAAATTTGCCTAGTAATCTTTAATCTTTAATTTGTAATGAAGGGTTCTGATGCATTGAAGGCTATGGTTTGCGTATATTTTGCATGTCATTATGATGATGTTTGCCCTATTGTATTTTATTAATGATGGCGGTGCCAGAGAGTTAGTAGACAATGCACACTTTGCTTCATAACCTGCCGCCGGAATTCAATTTTGGCTTGTCAATTAATGCTTCACATTAATTACATTCTTTATTTTGGTAAAAGCCACGGTCTGGACGGTCTTATCCGAGCAGTAGAGGAGCAGCGAGTTAGCGACCCTAACCCGAAATAGTTACAGGACACGTTCTCGTATGGCAATCTGGCCGAGTTGGTCTAAGGCGTAAGATTAAGGTTCTCATCTCTTCGGAGGCCTGGGTTCGAATCCCAGGGTTGTCAGTAATGTAGATATTTGGATTCTTGCTTGATGGGGGGATATGTGTGGTTGATTGGTACTATACCATTTCACGTGGTAATGGGGTACGTTACTGCGATGGTTGGATTATTCGCCTGACTCTATGGCTGGTGTAGCTCGAACCTCAAGATTCTAGTCTATTAACTGTCCGAAAATGCAGTTCCTGAGCAGAGTTAATAAGTCCAAAACATAATACTCTTGAATCTACTCGTCTTGCTCAAACTTCCAAACTCCATCCAGCTCCCCACTCGCAAAGCACCTGAATTCATTCTGCAGACCGTTCCTATGCTCAGGCCTAAACTCCGTACATCGGACTCCGTACGATCTATACGTCGGCAAAATCACATCGGCAACTTTCTGACCCGTACAAATCACCACCTTTCTTCGATCTTGCTCAACAGAGAGGAGCAACCGCACGGTGATGGCGGTCTTGACTTGACACTCTGTGCTCAAAAAAGGCGGGTCGACTATCACGACGTCAAATCGCGACTTCATATTTTCGGGAATTCCGGCCGGCGCGTTGAAATCATAGTGAACGAATTGTTTGGGTCCGAATACAGCGAACCGCGTGTCGTGCTCGAATAATACTGGATGAACTTTCTGCTGTACTGGTTTTGGTAGCAGCGGGATAATGCGTCGACTGAGATACTGATGTACTGTCGGCGCGGACAATATAGCAATGCTGATATCCGGTAATCCTTCGTAATTGGGATGTGGCGTAGGTGTACTTTCGAGATCGAGCGCAACGTTGACGAGTGGATGGAGGGCGAAAGCAGTTAACGTGCGCGCAGTCAGATCCGTGTACCAGAATTGCGAAAGATTCCAGTCTTCTGTGAAAACCTCCATACTTGCAAGTGGATCGTCACCATCTGAATTCTCCTCCTCGACATCACCTTCAGCCGCCTGATCATCGATCTCTGTGCTTAGCGCGTCGAAACGGGCAGCGGCGCGCCCTTGCAGCTTTTCAAAGGCTGCTAATCGGGTGGATTGTGATCGTTGGAAATCTTGTAGTAATGCTAAAGTATCTTCTGAGAGTCTGCCACTGTGTTAGCATATGAGTTGGCTAGCGTGGGAGGTCGAGAACTTGCCTGGGAATGTCATCGTCTTCGTTGCTGGAGTCCGTTCGTGTTGGTCGTGGAGATGCCGATGGTAAATTTTCTGACGGCTTCGGAGATGAAGCCATTTGCGACTAGTGAATTGGTTTACCGTGGAACGCTCGCAGTTGTGTATGGTACTTTCGCAGCTGTGTTTTCGAAGGCTTTGAATCGTCCGACAGTGACTGAAATCTCTGAAACAGCACTAAATTAAGAATCATAAAATTTTCCAGTAATACGCTCCCGACTCTGCGCTTAGAATCTAGCTACCTCAGTTTGATATTTCCTAAGAATGTCAAGTCGCCCACGCAGTTTGATCATCCGGGTTTTGAAAATTCAAGGAGGTCTTAAAAGTCACTGTGCCGAAATCTTATATGCTTTCTCAACACTTCAACAGCGGCAGCGGATTAGGGTCTCCAGCTGCACAAGTGCGCGAGTGGCTGTGCCGATAACGGTCGTTTATATATAATTTTGCCTTAATATGAGACTGGAGGATAGAAGTGCTGGACGCGGCTCACAAAATAGCACCTGTAGCCATATCTACCGCCGCATTCACTGACTAGTTTGGCCGGAACCTATCTGAAATGTGTCTATAAGCTAATTTAGACGCCGTTATTTATTGGCAACTGGAGGTCTGGAGACGCGCTCTATGCCATAGACTAAATACAACCTGGGGCACGTGGAAAACCGACGCACACGATCAGTGTTGGAAATGGATACAACCGAAGACCTGCAGTCGCAGATTGAAAGGCCTGATCCGGCAGCAATATCATCAGCATTTGCGCAATTTAAGAACTTGAAATTAGTGGCGACACGGCAGCAATTGTATTACTTTTGTATAACGTTCTTGAATCATCAAGACAATGCTAACTCGACTGTTATGCTAGATTGAATACATTATTTGCCAATTTGTTACCTTCAGATATATGGCATCTCACTAAACTACTCGGTGAACGGCAATTATTTGTGGATATCATATCGCTGCTGCCGTCAGAAATACTGATCATCGTCTTGTCCTACATGAGCGCTCGCGAGGTCCTCAGTTGGCAACGGGTATGCAAGTCCTGGCGCGAACGTCTCAGTAGCGAGTTTATATGCGGTCAAATCCGTCGGCTTGAATTCCGGGGTGAGATACCATCACAGCGACCGCAGGATGAGGATATTTCCAAATTGGAGGCGTTGCGGATGTGCACGTTTAGAAGTATTGCCATGAAGCAGTCGAATCGGCTCGCTACACGGAAGGAAATCTCGGATTTACGACCGTATATTATGGCGTATTGGGGTGGTCGGTTGGTGGTCTCCGGAGTCATGGTTGGGAGCGATTTGAAGTTCACGATTCTATATGAGCTATTTTCAGATCGTCGGTGGAAACTTCAGCAGAGCCGGGAGAGCTGGTATAATCTAACCTGTTCTGAGGATATATGTGCTGGCGTTACGTCATTGGGCAAATGTAAAGTATGGAACTTAAAAAGTCCTTCGACGTGTCAAGAAAGGCAGTTATTGTCTTCCAATACGAGAGACATGTCTTCGTCAAAGAAAGTCATTGGAGTTATCACAATGGATCAGGAAGTCATGGTGTGGGATACCGGCGCGAACGAAGAATTACGGACAGATAGTATCACAGATTTTCTAATGGCACATGAGCTGCAGCTGTATCGAATTGGTCTAAACGCGGAGAGAGAGCTCACAATTCTACTGGCTTCTCGATCTATCAAGAACGACGTCGACTCGTCAATTCTTGTCTTCGATTTCGATCAGAATCTCGTGTTCTCAGCACCGTTACCATTTACAAATGACACTCGGTTGTATCGACCGTTGCAGCCAGATTATATGTACGTAACCTGCTCCGGCATTCGCACACTGACAAAGCTGAACCTGACAACGTTCGAAATGGAAAAAATAAGTGGTTTCCTGACATCAGGTGACTCACTTGTCGGCGTACCATTTCGAGACTCCATATTCATGCTAGAAGGCTCATATCTGACACGCCTTACGTTAACTTCATACAGTCCTGTAGAAGGAAAATGGTCATACTACGGCATTCTGTTCTCCCTAGATCAAACTTCCAAGATGTTTGACTTGCAGGGTGACGGGCATTATATCTGTGCAAGGATGGAAAGCGGAGTCTTGGTGTTTTCTTTTAACTTATATGACTATCAGATATCGGGAGCGAGTGATAGCGGGGTCTTAGAATTTTGAAGATAGTCAGCGTTTTTGGTCTACATACTCAGTGGAAAGTATGAGGTGCTACTTGGCATATATCACATGGGTTCATATTTGCAATCATTAAGATTTATAGTACGATCGGTCGACAAATAGATATCGGGCGGTAATATAAACGATGCGAATTCAGCAGCTGATCTCTAGCTCTCCACTTCTCTTTCGCCCTCCTCGTATTCGCAATGAATCTGATATTAATCAGTAACAATCGTTAAACGTCCACAAAGTTAATTAGACTTTGCATACCCTGTTGGTGAACGAAATCCATTCGTTGATTCCGGCGATCCACGGGTTGCTAATGCCATCCGGAACAACATCATGATTCCAGACAAACAACTCTTTGAACTCAGCTTCAGATTTCCACATACTCTCCTGCTCATGCTCTTCGTCCTCTTCCTCATCTTCATCCTCTGAATAGAAGTATGGCTTCGTCTGGGGCGGGATGTCACTTGGTGATGGCGCAATTGGTAGGATGAATCCTGTGGAATCGAGAATTAACACCTCGCTCGGCATAAATTGACAGTTTGCACAAGCAAGGAAATACCTTTATATCCTTCAGGTAACACCAGCTTTTGCCCAACAAGTTTTCGCCCTCGGAAATATGCCTCATGTAAAGAATGATGTGAAGGCGTCGACTCTTCTGGGCCCCTCATTCCATATTCTTTCACCTCAGTTTCCTCAGCCGATGAATCTGTGCCTGTAATATCTGTAAAGGATTCCGTGGTTATGCTCGTTGGGCTGGTTGTCGCGGATGATACTTTGGGTCGCGACGCGTTGGATTTGTAGGGATGGACATGAAAATAACGTTTCACATTCGCAGGGCCGTCATGATGGATCTTGCATGGTAGAATATGCGGTGTAACTCTCTTGATATGTTTATCACTCAATAACGGAGTATGTAGATTTAACGTTGCACATTTCTGTGTCGTCATTGTTGCTGTGTTATGGGATTGACTGTCCAAGTCGCGTCTGTCAAGACCCTGGAAAGTCTCGCCTCAACTATCGCGCCGCATGTCACAGCCGCGATCGCTCCGTGACCTAGGGACGGGCAGCGCGGCTCGTAGTTCTCGTGGCTCGAGGAAATTTGGTACTCGAAACGTCATACATTAGACCTCCAATTCTGCTGTCACAAACCTCATCGCCAATTGATTTGGATACGTAGGTTAGTACAATTTCTGCTATAGCGAATTAATTGAGGGAATTTAATTGTTTCCAAGCAGTCTTTTTTAAGGGAAGAAAGCTAACGTATCTTGTAGATTTTTCAGGTCCTCTGCTTGGATTAATAGACAAAATGGACAGCGTTAAGGCATACATTGATTTCTCTCAAGATTCTCTGAAATGTACCAGTCCTTTATGTAGAGCTTGGGAACCTGAATTTAATAATCAGTAGGCTAACGCAACTACTAGATTCGGCACTCTCAGTGGCATTCAACCCCATCTTCTGGAACATTGCTGCCCGCCTTGGTATGTTTCTCGAAAGTCAATTTGAAAAAAAAATTGATGCTGACGGCGGTTTGAATATAGAATACAGCACGCGATTTCTTACTAAACTTGCCCTTGGTAAACCGAAGTGTGGCTGTTATACGTTGGCAGTTACGATTTTCTCTCTCGGAATCATTCGCGATTTATTGTATGTCTCCGCTAGCTATGCTCGCTTACTTGTTCCTTTAATACTGACTAGAGCCAGGTACGAAAAAGCCCTCCGAGATCAGCCAACTTACGATGCTCTCGATATGCTCTCCGTCAAGATCTTTGCTGCTCTCATATTCGCATATGGCAATGTTCTCGTGCTCAGCAGTATGTGGGCCCTCGGCATCACTGGGACATACCTCGGCGACTATTTCGGTATTCTCATGGACGCTCGCGTGACCGGTTTCCCGTTCAACATTACTGATAATCCAATGTACTACGGCAGCACTTTGTCCTTCTTAGGAACTGCGCTGTGGTTCGCTAAGCCGGCTGGTATTGCTATGTCCGCGTTTGTCTTGGTCATGTACATGATTGCCTTGCGGTTTGAGGAGTGAGTAATGTATAATTGCGCTCTTTCGAGTAGTTTCTGATGTTTCCATAGGCCGTTCACCACTGAGATTTACGCCAAGCGGGATAGAGAGCGCGCTGCCGGCAAGAAGGAGAAGTAAAGCCTCCGAGCAAGTGTTGTAAAAGATCAGACAATTGCACATCTTTTCTTCAATAGACATACACGTACGTGAGAGATGCGGCGATGGGAGAGGTAATGTGAGTGCATGGCGAATGTTCCAGATATGCCATTGCGCGGATGATATTATGGTAGGGAATGATTGATGATAAACTAATCTGAAGTTGACGATTTTGTGCTATTATATGTACATACATTCGAAATTGAAAACATTATAGCTTCAGGGGCAGTTATCGCCTTTGATTGGTTGTATAGCGTGTCATCGAATCAAGCGCAACCAAAATGCAAATCGATATCGACCGGCCGTTTCAAATATACAGGTATGCGGTCCCAACTTGCTCCCAACCAGTACCACAATGGGTCTGACAAGAAGGACTCCTACTGGAATCACCCATACGCTGTGGCGACGTAGCATTCACGAATAACACTCTCACGATTGGTCGCGTGCCTGATGCTTAGCTGCCGAAAATCGTAAAGCGCACAACTCTGAAGTATCGTCCTTCACATAACTTAAGCCATAAGTGTGTCGACAACACGACCACCCTCAGCAGGGCCGATTAGGTTTCTCGGCTTGCTGAGCGTGACGCAATGAGCATTCGAGCATGTGCAGCGAGCGATACCACATACAGCCTCTCGTTATTTACCAAATAAAGACGCGACTTAGCTACTATCGTAGCTAGCAGAAATGAGGAGACGGATAAACATATGAGGTTCTCGAAGAATTGCCGGGTCGCCTGAGCAGCGAAAGCTGCACGTGGTCATCAAAGGGTTAGGGCTCAGTAGCGCTCAGCCAGCCGAGAGCGCGGACCGCAGCGAGAAAGGCTAGTAAGAGCGGGTCTCTGGTCGCGCGATCGACCACTGCTCCAATTTCCTTTAGTCGCACGCTTTGCAACAGGCAGACTCTAGCTCGTACTGGCAGCACACTCAGTTCTACTCGTTACCACCATTTCTTCTCGCTTCAACAGCATAGACCGTCAACATGAAGGCAGACCCGACTCTTGTCCGCTCCCGGCACTCGTCCCCGGCCCTGTCTGACGATCCCGTGTTCCTTGCGTCATCGAAGCCGGGTTCGCCCGTACAGCAGGATGTTATCGGCACCGGTGCAAAGGCATCACTCCTCATGAAATCGAAGCGCAGGCTACTTTCAAACAAGGACTTGATCGCGAAGAAGTATGCTCAGCGGAAAGCGGCACTGGTTCAGAAGGGTGTGCAGCTTAAGAAGCTCCAGAAAGAGATTAAGGTCAGGAACTATCTGAAGCCACAGACGAGTACCGTCACGTACGGTCGCACTTCTGACGGAATCGGTATGTGTGATTTACGCAATGGTCTTGATATTGTGTGGTAATCGATCAATACTTGCTTGTTCGACGCCATGTTCTATGAGCAATGTTCTAAGAATAGTGCGACTCGAAGCTGTCGAATTTCGCTATTCACGTCCAGTACCTGTGACAAGATATTCTTTCAATTTCTGTGTATTTGTCTAACGTAAATGTAGTTTTTGCTGTGCCTGAGACTGAGGATATGGTTACTGCTCTGCTAGATCCTCGTAAGCCCAAGTCAATTGCTGATATATTGACTCTTACGATCCTTACTTTCTATGTTGCGCTATACCTGATTCTTCCATCAAACTTTCGACGGTGGACTTTCCTCGGAATCTATGCGATCTCTCGATTGTCGTACAATGGTGGTCTCGGTTACTTACTGTATCAACAGTCTTTCCACAGGCTGCTAACTAAATGGGCTGCCAAGTCCAGGATTTTCAACAGACCTGGTCCCAATGCTTCTGTTGTCCGTCGCACAACTTATGGTATAATTAAGAGGGAGCTCTCAGCCAAGATGGGCACAGACTATACTTTTGAGACCGTTCCTCTCGAGTATAATACTTGGTTGCTCTTCCGTCGCGTTGTTGATCTTATCCTCATGTCGGATTTCACTTCATACATACTCTTCGCTGTTGCTTGCGCGAGTATTCCTGAGAATCAGACAATGGCTCTTCATGTCGGACGATGGGCTGCCGGCATTTTTCTCTTCCTTTTCAACCTGTGGGTTAAGCTCGATGCTCATCGGGTTGTTAAGGATTACGCGTGGTACTGGGGAGATTTCTTTTTCTTGGAGGATCTGGAGCTTTGCTTCGATGGTATTTTCGAGCTCGTTCCTCATCCTATGTACTCTGTTGGATATGCTGGGTACTACGTAAGTATCTTGTCAACTAGGCTCATCCGCTTATTACTAATGCTTCGTAGGGCATCTCTCTCATGGCTGCTAGCTACACCCTTCTGTTCGTCTCATTGGCTGCGCATGCCTGCCAGTTTGCCTTCCTATTCATTGTCGAGAATCCACGTATGTCGTACTGACAGTTGCTTTTGTTCGTTTGGGAAGCTCACAGTTTTGATAGACATCGCGAAGACCTACTCATCCCCACCAAAGTAGATATGACTCTTATTAGATATCAGAAATTAGGGGTCATAATATTGGCCGGACGATAAGAAGACTGGAAGGTGTTCTAGCTTCTATGAATATTTTGTGACGACATTTACATTTTTATAAATTTCTTGAAGTCCTGTTTTGGAACGCAGATATAGGGACTAAGTGGGTTGGTCGACGACATAGTTATTTCAACTGCTCGCTGTGATTTTTTTTGTCTTATCTACGCCTAAATTATTTGCTGTACCTGAGATTTCGGTTTTTGATGTTCCTGCTAGACAAAAAGGGGTTTTTTTTTCAATTCGCTATTGCATGCGATGCATATACATGGACGATGTCTATTCAACACTTTGGGGATATACATACTGATGGTTTAGATGGACAATTGTGATTTTGTTTTATTGTGTACAGTGTTCAATGTTAATGTCTATATTTGTGCTATTTTATATTAGCTAGATACGACTCATAAGTTGCGCTTGAGTTTTTGCCGTTCTCTCCTTCGCTTCATGTGTGTGATGGAAGTGGTTTATTTTGGTCAATTCCAAATTAATTGTACAGTAGTGCTCTGTTAATTGAATTGGTTACATCAAATATTTATGAAGCTCTAGCGACTTGTAGAATCTTAAATATTAACATTCACATCCGGAATTTAAAGACATGACTTTAGATATATATCTTGCAGAAATGTATGACATCGGATGAATGCGAAATCGCACACGAGAATTTTAGCCATAATGTTCTTTAATCGCCAAATTTCATCTTCTTTGTTGCCTGACAAGATGTTTCTTCTTGCTCCGGGAAACCTTGAATCAAAACTGAATTGACCAATTTTCGTATTTCCTTAGCGCTGTCGCACGCGGTTTTTAGCACTCGAATCAAGCAGGCACCCTCTATAGAATATGACGCCTCGGCAACCGCTCGGTTTGGAGATTCATCGTCGATCCAGAATCCTGATATCTCGTCTCTGCTCGCCATGTAACTTACAACTCCTCGTCCTATATCGTGAGGCTTAGAAGCGCCTTGCACTTCATCTATATTCATCTTGTTTGCATCCTCGTCGAAAGTCTCGTCGATGCCATGTTCGTCTAGATCTATCTCTATATCTTCCTCGGTCCCCATCGGGAACTTGACCGCACAAGCCGTGACAACATCCACAACTTCAATACCGGCATCCACAACTGCAACACTGGCTGCAGTGACGCAGCACGCTGCAATCTGCTTAACGAGTCCCTTCCACACTGGCGGTCCCGAGATCACTACAACCGAGACACTGATGCCTGACTTTGGATACTGTCCCAGCCGTATTGACGGTATCAACGAGGCATATATGAAGTCTGCCAATGTCCGCTCAAGACCGGTTGTAAGTCCACTACCCTGCGGAACACCTAGTACGTGCGCGTCAGATGAAAACGGGAGAAACTTGACGTCGACCGCTAATTTTGCAGTCGGGGAGAACGATCCTTTTTGTGACCGCGGACCATTCACGAGAGCGAGAATTTTGTTCTGCTGATGTTCAACATAGGCTGACCCCGATGCATCAGGTAGCACTGATGTCTTCAAGTAAATTTTGTGTGCAGAGTCGAGCTTTGAGACTGACTTAGTAGTTGCTTGAAGAGATGATTTCGGCGTGTCGTGCACGTAAGTAAGTGGTCGCGCGAGAGGAGGCACGAGTATCCGTCGTCGATCTGAAAGATACATCTATCTTGAATATTTAATTGTCCAAAACTTTTGCGCAACAGTCTACGAATCTCCGTGAAATCTGCGAGTCAAGCAATGCTTGATTGATTGATCTGTCGACCATGAAATTTTGGTGAACCTCGAATGACCGTCAATCTAACGAACTGCAACCGGAGGTCTGCAGGTGCAGTTGCAAACCGGTTTGCGCACAAATGTCGTAGCGCTGGTGTGACGTGCGGCTAAGACGTGCCCTTCTTCCTGCTTCTTCGCGGTTAGGGAATCTGATTTCTCATCAAAGGCCGGTCAACTAAATGGTGCCGAGCCAGATACTTTCGTCATTGACTTCCATTGCCTTTGCCACGGTTGATTTGCAACTTGGAGCTTATAAATTGGCCATCCGCTTAGTTGCAGTCTCTCGTCTATTTCCAGTACATCGATTGCTCGAGGACATATATAGATTAGAATTGTCCACGATTGCCCCCCCGCTTTATACGTTTCTAAAGTAGCGTCTATACTATCGCACAGACTAAGCTTCAGCATTTATCGATTTCTTTGAGTGAACACCATTCATCATAATGGCAGTAAGTTATTTATCACGTACTAAGTGAACGGACGGGATTGTCGTGCTGGACATAGAGGTCACGGCGGGCATGGTCTCTAATGTGGTAATTGATGGGGCAGCGTTGCTAATTGAGTTACATTTACAGGACGCAAATAGCATGCAAATTGATAACGCCGAGGATGGTCCTGTCATTGACGAGGGATTGTATTCGCGCCAGCTGTAAGTTGTTGTTAGTTTCTCGGGTTGCTGTGGAGATCGTGCTGACGCGACTATGGCAGATACGTCCTTGGTGAGGAGGCCATGAAGCGGTTGAACACATCGAACATTCTTATTGTTGGACTTAAAGGTCTTGGTGTCGAAATCGGTGAGTAAATGCTCGTCTACATGATCGAATAGGGCTAACCTTAGATTAGCCAAGAATGTCACTCTCGCCGGTGTCAAGAGTATCACGTTGTGGGATCCTGCGCCAACGAAGATCGAGGACCTGTCGTCGCAGTTCTTTCTGCGGGAGGAGGATATTGGTGTATCTAGAGCTGTTGCTACCGCTCCACGACTTGCAGAACTGAATCAGTACGTGAAAGTGTCTGTTCTTGAGACTCCTCTAGATGCGCCTACCATCAGCCAGTTCCAGGTTGTCGTCCTGACTGAAACTTCTCTTGAGACTCAGATGCAGATCAACGAATTCACTCACAAGCATAATATTTCTTTCATTTCTGCTGATGTTCGAGGATTGTTTGGCGTCATTTTCAACGACTTTGGGACCGACTTCCAGATTACTGATGCTACCGGAAACGAGCCTGTCCACGGAATTGTTTCAGACATAGATGAAGATGGAAATGTGTCTGTGCTGGACGATAGCCGTCATGGTCTAGAGGACGGTGACTATGTTAAGTTTACCGAAGTTGAGGGAATTCCATCATTAAACGATGGTCAGCCACGGAAAGTCAAAGTCCTTGGCCCGTATGCATTCAACATTGGCTCGCTCAGTGGTCTCGGTACATTCGTAAAGGGCGGCTTGTTCACTCAAGTTCAAGTGCCCTTCACAATCGACTTTGAGCCACTCTCGAAGCAGTTAGAAAAGCCGGAGTATTTGATTTCCGATTTCGCCAAGATGGAGCGGCCAGCTCAGCTTCATATTGGATTCCAAGCCTTGCAGGGATTTGCCAACAAGCATGAAGGCCAGCTTCCAAGACCATATAACCATGAGGACGCCAACGAATTGCTGCATCTTGCTCGCACATTGTCGAAGCAGAATCCTTCGATTTTAGACGGCGCTGAATTGGATGAGAAGTTGCTGAGGGAGCTGGCTTACCAAGCCCGAGGTGATCTTCCACCCATGACGGCTGTCTTTGGCGGTATTGTTGCACAAGAAGTGTTGAAGGCGTCGTCCGGAAAGTTCAGTCCGATTAAGCAGTATTTCTATTATGATTCATTGGAATCGCTACCTGAGAAATTCCCAAGAACAGTTGAGAACACCGCCCCGACTGGGTCACGATACGACAACCAAATTGCGGTTTTCGGCAAGGAGTTTCATGAGCAAATTTGCAACATACGGGAGTTCTTGGTTGGATCAGGTGCAATCGGGTGTGAGATGCTGAAGAACTGGGCTTTGATGGGACTAGGTACTGGTCCGCGAGGCAAGATCGTAGTTACTGATATGGATTCTATCGAGAAGTCAAACTTGAACCGACAATTCCTTTTCCGACCTCATGATGTTGGCAAGCAAAAGTCAGAGGTCGCTGCTAGGGCTGTTGTTGCTATGAATCCCGAACTTGCCGGCCACATTGAGTCAAAGCAGGAAAAGGTTGGTACAGACACTGAGAACGTTTTTGACGACGACTTCTGGAATGGATTGGACGGCGTTACCAATGCTCTCGATAATGTTGATGCGCGAACTTATATGGACCGACGATGCGTATTCTACCGGAAACCACTACTAGAGAGTGGTACTCTAGGAACAAAGGGCAATACTCAGGTCGTATATCCAGGTCTTACTGAGAGTTACTCGTCTAGTCAGGATCCTCCAGAAAAGAGTATTCCCCTTTGCACTCTCCGAAGCTTCCCAAATCAGATCGAACACACCATCGCTGTATGTTTTCTAAATTTTTATGCCTTCATGTGCTAATGAATCGTAGTGGGCCAAGAGCTTGTTTCAGGAGTACTTCGTCCTTCCGGCAGAGAACGTCAACCTGTATTTATCGCACCCTGACTTTGTTGAGAGTACACTGAAGCAGAGCGGTGACCAGAAGACCATCCTGGAGTCTCTTCAATCTTATCTTGTTACTGCCAAGCCACTCACTTTCGACGAGTGCATTGTCTGGGCGCGATTGGAATTTGAGAAGAAATACAACAACGAGATTGCTCAGCTTTTGTACAATTTCCCTAAGGATGCTGTCACGTTGTCGGGATCGCCGTTCTGGTCCGGCCCGAAGCGTGCGCCTAGCCCGTTGGTGTTCGATCCCAGCAACGACACACACATGAACTTTATTGTTGCGGGCGCTAATCTTCATGCTTTCAACTATGGTCTGAAGGGATGCACTGATCTGACCGTGTTTAGTAAGATCCTGGAGAATATCATGGTTCCCGAGTTCTCGCCTAGATCCGGTATCAGGATCCAGGTGAACGAGAATGAACCAGTTGAAGGGGACTCGACGAGTCTCGAGGATGACGAGCTTAAGAAGCTTGCCGAGAGCTTGCCGCCGCCATCTTCCCTTGCAGGCTACAGACTTGTTCCCGTCGAGTTTGAAAAGGACGATGATACCAATCACCACATTGACTTCATAACGGCGGCTTCGAATTTGCGCGCGCTGAATTACGCCATTGAACCCGCAGACCGTCTCCGTACAAAGCTGATTGCTGGTCGGATTATCCCTGCCATTGCGACAACTACAGCCTTGGTTACTGGTCTTGTGAATTTAGAACTGTATAAGGTCGCCGACAGCAAGAACAAACTCGAGTCGTATAAGAACGGATTCGTGAACTTGTCGCTCCCATTCTTCGGCTTTTCCGAGCCGATCGCGTCTCCGAAGTTGAAGTACAATGGTAAAGAAGTGGATAAGATCTGGGACAGGTTCGATTTGGACAAGGACATCACTTTGAAGGCGCTGATTGACTACTTCAAGGAGAAGGAAGGTCTCACGATCACCATGTTGTCGTACGGCGTTAGTCTACTCTACGCATCGTTCTTCCCGGCAAAGAAGTTGCAGGATAAATATAATCTGCCGCTCACGAAACTCATTGAGTCTGTGTCTAAGAAACCGGTGCCTGAGCACGCGAAGACTTTGATTTTCGAGATTTGTGCGGACGATTTGGATGATGAGGATGTTGAGGTTCCATATATTTCGTTGAAGTTGAGGTAACTCACGAGATGGATGATATGGCTGCTAGTACGATATTTTGAAAGGAAAGGACAGGTACATCTATCAGTAGGAGGTTATAAAGTGTTACAAAGACATTGTTGTTAGTGAGTAGTTGTGATTATAAACGGTATATGTGACTGTCAATTGAAAAAATATAATTTTCGTATGAAATCATTGACTGTAGAGTTGAAATATAATATATTTGACCTCCATCACTTCCGAGTGACAATGATACAAGCGGTACTAACCGACTGAAAATAATTGGTGTACAATGTGAAAGGCCACTCCCAAGAGTAAAACACGGAACAAGCAACGAAACCCAAACACTAATATCAAGAACACATCAAATGCTAACACCCATGAACTCCATAATGGACCTTGTGACAAAAATAATAAAACCGAGAAATTATGAAAATAACGACATGACACATGGATTACCAAGCAAACCGGAGCTGTGCTGGCGTGAACACAGGAGGTTTCCATTGTAACTTCTGCGGATCCAATTTTCTGCGCCGTCGTTTCTGTAATTTTTCGCGGTACTCTAGTACGCCGTTCGTTAGACAGATGATATGCTGCCCCCTGTAATATTTGAGCATGTTTAGCGTTTGGAGAGTGTGCAGAACATCTTGAGTTGTCATCGACGTCACTGTCGCGATTTCTTCGATCGTGGTCTCCTTAACGTCGCGATCCTCGTCTGCTAGTAACTCGATGATTGTGTCGGACCAGTATGCACGGTACGATAGTAGACCTAAATCTGACAATGGTTTCTCTGGAGAACCAAGTTTGCCTTCCTTCTTAGAGAGTTCGTATGAGAAATCAATAAGAAGCTTTCCATAGCCGAGCCGCTGGTATTGTGGAAGTGTTAAGATACACGCGACGTTGTATTGCTCAGCTGACTCCTTCTCTTTTGAAAAGTATCCGACTAAATGGTGTCCAAGTTCATCACGTCTTGTCATGCAGTAAAACAAGAACGGATCAACATCATAGTAAAGCGTCTTGTGATCCAAAAAGAGTTTTGAAAGCAAGCACAAATTGCGGCACCATGTACGCTGTCGTCTACCGTCTATTTCAAAAAAGGACACGTTCTCATCACGATATATCTCATTACCCGGAGGATGCTGCAGCTGGCACTTGACGCGGTGTCGCTGGAATTGCTTAATGGATCCGTAATATGAGAGACAGAACTCGCAGATATACAGGCACTCGTCTTCCGTTAATTCGATTGGATACGGACTGAAATACCATGGCTCGATTTCGTGCTGGCCAAACTGAACCTTCATGAAATTGCGAACGCGAGCAACTTCATGTGCATTCTGAGTCATCGACCCCGACGTACGCAACTTTTCAATCTCCTCCTCGCGAGAGTAATTTTCCGGCTGCAGCCCGTCGGTAGTCTCGGGCTGCATGTCGTCCAAGTCCATCAAGTCGGTGTCCTTGGCGTCAACATCCTCTGACGGCGTCGAGGTCATAGGAGTGCCATTGTTGGTAGTGCCGGGCGTGAGTCCGTCCAAGAATGGGTCGCCATCATCCCTAACAAGACCCACTTCAATATTTTCTTTTCCACGTGCTCGAGCCACCTGGGCTGCTTTCGCGATCTTGGCCGGCACACGAGATCTCTTGATTTTCCGATCACGCGCGAGTGGTGTGTCTTTCGAATTCTTCGAGTTCTTGGACGCCGCGGACGCGGGTGCCTTCTTAGGCTTTTCAGGTCGCGGCCATTCTACAGGTCGACTGAGATCGAGTCGCGGGGCTGTGACCCATTCGTCAAGACGCTGTCAAATGTTAGTATAATGAAGAATTATCTTGTGTCGGAGCTTTAGTGACCGATGAGTCCCTCCAGAACAGTAGAACTCGATCACAACCCATTGCGGCGCTGTCAACTTCGTTACTGGTATGCCGCGGATTGCCGGGTAACAAGAGCCAGTTCCAGGACCTGAAATCCGGGTAAATGCATAAGCGCCACGGAACTGTCACGGAAGCGGTGGCAAGGAGTCTCTTGATGACGACCAGAGCAGGTAAAAAAATCGCAAAAATTCAGAAAAAAATACCTTATTGAAGTCCCGGTAGTGGACATAAAAGACGGGCTCTCCTTTCTTTGTGTGGATGGAGAGGAGCTCGGCGACGCGATAGTCGTGGTCTTTGGAGACCCACACCTTGCAGCCGACGCGGAGCTGGGCGAGGGTGGCGATCGACAGCAGGGGCGGCGATTGGGAGCCACTCGGGACGCTCGGAGCAGCAGAGAGCGAGCCGGACGGTGGATTTTGGTCCATGGCAGACAGCGGCGGCGGCTGGGGAGTCGCCTGGATGGATGGCGAGGCCTGGGACGACATGATTGCATCCTCTCCGGCCAGTTGCGAGCTGCTTGCTTGTGATGCTGGGGACCTCATCACGACAATTAAGGTGAGCTGCGCCTTGATAGCGTTGAAGCGGTTGCATCTAACGCCACAACCTCATTGGTCTGTGACCGCATAACTGTGACAGCACAAGCACATTTATGCTATAGCACGCTCCTTTACTATTTTCCTCGTATTCGCATTAACTTCGGCTTCCATGGATTCTCCTTGGGGAGGCATCACCACAACTAATCTGCAGAGAGAATTATTGTTCAAATCCTGAATCTGTTTGCATAGAACTCTATTTGAATCTGATCATACAATGCATATAACGCCATCTCCTGAATAAATTACGCAAAACTTTTATTCTACTGATCTACAATCACTTCTTCGCCTTCCTGCTCGGTCTCGCGTTCTTCTGCCGTCGCTTTTCCTTAAGGTTCCGCATCTTGCGGATTTCTGTGCTCGACTTGAGCTCGCTGGTAGTCTTCTTGTTTGTGACAAGACCCTTTGCCTCCGCTTCCTTAAACCTCTTGGACCGTTGCTTGAAGTCGTCCCGTAACCTGTCCGCCGGCTTAGGTGCCTTCACCTCTTTGTGCTTATATCGTCTATTCTGCGGCATGCTGTGACTCGAGTTAGAAGCGTTCTCCATCTCGCCATTGCGCAGACGATTCTTGCGGTTCGCCTGCTTCCAACTTTCGAACCGGCCCGACTTGTAAGTAGCAGGTAAACGGACACCGTTCTCTCCTCTGATCATCTTGCCCTTCTTGCCACCCATCGTAGTCTCATCGCCAGTCGACTTGGTCACGTACTTGCCGCGCTTCTTGTCCCATTTAGTAAGCTTAGTGCGGTTGCTGCCAATGATACCAGTCGACTGACGCAGTTGCTCGTCTGCTACAAGATCAAACGTAGCCGCAGGAGCTGCATCCATGAATGAAGTAATTGAAGTCGAGTTGCCGGCATTAATTCCATAACCCCGGTCTTGCGCTATTTCGGCAGGAGCGTAATGAGATATGTAGTGCGCCTCGTCCTTAAACGATATCTTCTTTGTCTTCTTAGACGATGTCGCATCAACGTCACCTGATGACCCTCGTTTCCGTTTACTGCCAGCATCAGACGCAAGCTTGAACGTGTTCAGAAGATCTGCTTCTGATGCGGTGGACAAATCCGCTCCGGTCTTTTCCTCAATCTCGTCATCATCGTCATCTAACTCGCTGTCCCCTAAATCCGCAATTCTCTCTCGGACCTCAGGACCAATCCTGATAGTTCCCTTGTCCTTTGCATGTTGTTGAATCGGAGCTACCTGTGCTCTCCGCCGTCTCATCAAATCTGCACCAGATTCAACAGCAACGCCTCCCTTCCTGGTTAACTCAAATATTGTTTCCGCTGGTCGAAAATTCGCGAGCCGTCCTAGCATGTTTTCTCGCTCAGCAAGTTTATGTTCCTTGAACAACGGATTTAGAGAGTCCCACCCTTTAGCAATCACCTCCTTTGCGCGCTTTACACTCTCCATCGACGCGGATCCGCGGGTCTTCAGATACAGTTTCTCAGCTTTGATCGAAACCTGCTGAAGGGACAATAGATCGAAATCCTTCGCCAGTAAGCTCTGCACGTCTTCACAAGACCGCTCAAGGTCATCCCGAGGAAAGCTGCCCACTACCATTTTCGCCGTGTAATCTATCTCATCAATATCAGCTTCCTGTGCTTGTGCTGGTAGCAGTAAACTTTTGCCCAGGAAAAGCTCGAGATCAAGTAAATACGGGACTTCAGAATCCTTGACCAACGAGAACGCGCGACCGCGCTTTCCTGCACGAGCAGTACGACCAACACGATGCACGAATACTTTTGGTGAACCAGGAAACGCGTAGTTGATGACGTTCGACAAAATCGGGATATCAATACCTCGAGCGGCGACGTCGGTCACAACTAGAATGGAAGTGACTCCAGATCTGAACATTGCGAGCTGATCGCGGCGGGCATGTTGGTCAAGCGAACCATAGATGTACGATACCGCGTAACCAAAAGCTCTGAGCAGTCCGGCAACATACTCCACATGATGACGTGTAGGGGTGAAGATAATTGTAGCGTGAGCAGAAGTGAGTTCGTTATGTTGCGGTACACGTGCCGCAAATTTTTTGTTGTAAAGATCTTTCTTGGATCTCTTCTTGTCTTTATTCTTAACCTCATCCTCTGAATACGCGGCATTATCGCTGTCAGCATCCGAGCCTTCTTGGTACTTCCAATCCTCTTGTCGCAGTGGCATCTCGGCAGCAATAGGCATCTTAATAACTTCCCGGAGTAACCACGCCAATGCACCGTCAATCTCCGCCGTTTTCACGCTAAAAAAAAACACTTCCAGGTCGTCAGAGATCTTTGCGTCTGCATCGAGTCGGACAAGAACGGGATCACTTAGGCCTGCACGTGCAAATTCGACTAATGACTTGGGTAGTGTAGCTGAGAATAACAGGGTTTGTCGAGTTGCCGGTAAGCTAACCAAAATTGATGTCAGCTGCATAGAAAATCCGAGTTCAAAGAGACTAAAGACAATTAGCATTGTAATTATGCGTGTACAAGCAGACACATACCGGTCCGCCTCGTCGAAAACAATATACTCGACGGATCGTAGGTCAAGATCCATTTCTACTTTCAAATGTGCAAATCGACCTGGTGTTGCAATAATAATATCAGGGTTGGCCAGCATCCAGCCAAACTGATCTTCTAGACTGTCGCCACCTACCAGTAATACGCTTTTCAAATCAGTACCCCTCGAGAAGTCCTTGACAACCTTCAGCGTCTGTAATGCCAGTTCTCTGCTTGGCGAGAGAATTATCGCCCGCGAGCCCACTTTCGCGCTGTGCGTCTTTAGTTTCTCGATCATTGGCAGGACGAACGCAGCCGTCTTTCCCGAACCAGTGCGGGCCATACCAACAACATCAAGACCTTCGAGCAGAAGTGGGATAGTTTTACGCTGAATCGGTGTAGGCGTATTGTAGCCCTTTCGATGAACAGCTTTCACAAGCGACGTGGACAGACCGAGCGCGTTGAATTTGCCTGGATTAATCTTCTTTCTCTTCTGTGCTGCACCACTAGAAGCTACAGACGCGGGAACAGGCAAATTCTTGAAGAAATCTTCATCATCAGTAGAGTCATCATTATCGGAGACAATTCGCTCTTTTGTAGTCTTTGATGGCTCATCCTCACTTTCGCTCGCACCCTTGACCGGTGCTTGTCGTCTCGATGCCTTTCGCTTTCTGTCAACAAAGTCGAGGTCGCTATCATCGTCTGACCCCGATGACGACTCCTGCCGGAACGACGCGATCGCGTTTGAGATATCGTATTCCAAATCGCTATCAGACATGTTGCACGACTAATAGTTGGTAATACAAAAATATCGACAATGCAGGTCGAGTCGAATCATGTATCGAATTTGGGAGACAGGTTCACCAAAAAGTTTTTGCGCAACTCCCAGCCTTGAGCCGCATAGTTGCGAAGTTGACGATTAGTCTCTTCGATGCTCATAACTTAAAATCGGCCGACGCCGCTGCTAAGGCCGGTCTTATTCAAATTAGTGTATTCACCGGCACGACGATGTCCGCCAGTATTTCGATTGCTAAACTTGTTCTCATCAAGCTTTCTTCTCCGATCAGCTCTTCCGGCTTAGTGCTCTAGGTTGGTCAAGGACAAATGGCAGTCCTCCATCGCTCTACCCTCAACCGTACGAGGTCTATGGCGTCGACAATTTCAACCTCTTCATACGGCTCGTCGCCAGCCTCGTCCGAGCAGGATGCCGTAAGTGCGCACAGCAAACATACATATTTAAAGAGGCTAATAAAGTCGAGGTTCGCAAATCAATACTCGACATCATACCGCACGATTCAGACGTTCACTTGCGTTGTCTCGTGCTGCATAATAAGAAGAGTTTCAAGGATTGTCGTGATAGTGGTTTCTTGACATTGTTCCACGGTGCCAGTATATTTTACAGCATTGCACCAGGGTTCATACATCAGCCGCAATCTTTTTACAGCTCACCATATCAACAAGCATATTACTACTACAACGGGCTCAAGGCAGCCACTGAAAGCTCTGCTATTGTCCACATGATAGCTCCGTATATCCACAGCACGCAGTCAATTATTCAGGCCACCTGCCTTTGGAATCCGGACGTAATTGTCATCCATGTGCCAAACGTCGACTGCCCAATATGGCACGACGATTTAGAAATCGTTCTCTCATTGGGCAGGAAAGTTGTCATTGTAGTAGACGCCACTAACGCAGATTCGCGGCGTGCCATGTCTGCGTCCGTGAAAGAATATATTGCGGAGGTATTCCCTTTCTTTTTCACCTATGACCACGACTATTTTCCCGGCTCAGTTTGGATGGACGCTGACAGCGATTGCACGCCTATATTCTGCAAAATGACGATTTCAAATTTCAATATCGATTCCACCGATCGCGTTAAAATGACTATTCTCCACGAATTTCTCGACGTTTACGCTCGAGGCGCGAAGGCGTATGAAGAGCACTTTTTACACGGTCGTATATTCAAGGATGAAAATCAATCTGAAAAACGCATTATGACACCATCCCGCGTGCAATGGGATTTGGCTCCGGAGGTCATCGGCGACTTCCACCCTTCTTCTTCAGGAAATGTCTGTCCAAAATCCAAAGTTAGATTTCACATGGTCAGCGCTGAGTACTACTCTCACCAAGATCGAATGCCTCAGTATATTCTGGACGTCGTCTGCATTGAAGGAGAGCTGCGATGTGGAGAGAAATACACATTAGGTCCAACGTTTGAAGGAACATTTTATGCGTTTACTGTCAATGAGGCGCGAAATTGGTTTGGAGATGACACGGATGTAATTAAGGCAACTGCAGATGGTCGTATTGTCATTTCGTTTGATGCGGAACCAGCTGTTGCGACAAATGACATGTCAGTGGTACGGATCTTGAATCCCGGTCTTCGAATTACTGACGTTTCTGCCACGGAACCACCAGTCCACAGTATGCGTGCTGTCATCTCACTGGATATCCAACGAAAAGCATCACTGCCATTTAAACATTGGCTTTCAACAACGCAAGAAGTTAAGTTGTACTACGGAGCGGGAGCAACAGCGTATGCCTTGGTTGATTTATACATCCCCGCCGAACAGATTGTGATTTTGCGATTTCCTCCTCCAACGTCTACAGGACTCGCGCGAGACGTTAATTATCTGTGGCGGGGCGAACGCGTGTTCATTACCTGTCTGGATCTCAGCTCCCTAGGTGCACCGGATGAGATTGCTGTGGTTGGTGGAACTATATTCAGCACCAGAGAAAACTGATTTGTATTCTGTAACTGTCTCTCGCTACTTTTGTTTCATAGCTATCGATTTTGGGAGAAGTCCGGAGGGCTGTATTATGGATACAGTCAAGTAGAATGTTTAGCGTCAATATATTGTCATAAACTCAATTCGTATTAGTACATTAATTATTAGATAAAATCAATTCTTAGTCGACAATTACTAAAATTCGCACAGAAAACTCCAATTTATGTGTAATATACGAAGCCTAGCAAAAAGCAATCCGTTCCAAACCGATTAATCCCATTTTATAACCATGCTTAGATGAAATAACGACAAACGATGGTAAACCCATAATTTACAAAACCCCAATCTTCTGTCCAGTCCGAATTCTGCTCTTGATTTCCGTGAGCTCTTCTTCCAGCTCCTCCACTCTAGACGAATATTGTTTTTCAAGTTGTTGTGACTCGGACTCGGCCGCTTTGACCCGTAACTCAAGCTTTGCAATACGGTTATGCAGCTCTTCGTTCTCGTCTGTCAATGGTGCCTTCGATGTCCGCTCATCCCTCGCGTACATCTCAAGAACACGAGATTGAAGCACCGTATATTTCTTTCTTAATGACTCTACTTCACTTGCTGTCGTCATGGCATCCTTCAGTCTGCGCCCAACTCTCTCAATCTCAGCTTCTTTCTCAAGAAATCCCTGCTTCAACATTTCAACCTCTTGTCGAGACGCTTCTAACGCACCACGAACTCCATCCTCTTCGGTCTTCCACAGGTCCCGTTCTGCTTTTAAATCTCGATTCTTCTGAAGCAGCTGGTTTGAATATTTAGCACGATCGGTTGCCAACGTCGCAAGTGAGGCATGTTGCTTTTTTGCATCGGCCTGCAGCCGCTCAATCTTAGTTTGCAACATGCGATTCGACAATAACAAACCCTGCGTGTTTGCATCGTCTCGCTGGAGAATTGAATATTGCTCCTTCAGTCGTCGTAAATTCCGCAGCCGCAGCTGTTTCAGATATCGTTCAAAATTAAGCTCGTTACGCAGGACAAGAAGTTGTCGCTGTAGATAGGCGACCGCGACTTGAACTGGTGCCCTCAAATCTTGGGCTGGCCCTGTATTGGATACAGCGGTGATACTGCTACTACCGAGAAAATGAGAATGAGCGAGCTGCATAAACGACGTCGGACTCTTCGGGTTCTGACGTGATACACCTGGAGAACTTTGCGTCTTCGGAGACAACGGTAAAGACTTGATCGATGATGCAACGGATGCGTGTCGCTGACCTTCCTCACGTGATGTAGTGTGTTCAATCTCTGGCCCTATATTAGGGTTGATATTTGTGATTGGGGCTGGTAGCTTGAGGGACGATATGCTTTCGGACAAGGAACCGTGTTGCTGGGGTCGATATACCGGTGATGACATCCCCAAAGATGCAGTCTCGACTGATCCGCGGCGCGACATGACTAGACTATTAATGTCTCTATGATTTTCGAGAATCGATTCGATGTCCATAATTGGTCTGTGAGTGTTTCCTCCAGGTGACATTTCTCCAGACCCGCTGATAGACGAGACGGATGCAGCAATCGGTGTCTGCGGCTTAAAACTTGGACTAGCCACAACCTTTGACCGTTCGCTCTCAGAGATGGTAGACTGAAGGCCCTTCCCCATGAATGGCTCAACAATCGGAGCGGAAATACGTACTCCTGCGCTGTGATCGTCGCTACCGGTTGCAATCGAAGCGCGATCGGAGGCGCGGCCAATATTGTCGTCCGCAGGGAACAAGTAACTGTCTTCCGGAATCTCGTCAAGTGCGTCAATCACAGAGAAAGCCTCATCGCGACGCATCACGTCTTGTACTTCCACAGCGTCCGAATCTGTAGGGCGTTCGTCTGGCGGAACGTTTTCCATATGGGTTTGAGCCGATTCATCGAGAGACATGAAAGCGTGCAGGTGATCCTCAGTAGAGTGCTCACGATGATCATGAAATCCTCGGAAAATAACAGTAGGTTCCTGCATTTCCGGCATCTCGAGATTCTTTGTATCAAGCGTGATACAGAATGCCGCGACATCCTCTGCCGTTCCCGCAAGGTCCCATCTCTGCCTATCTGAAATCTCGCTCTCAAAAGTATAGCGGAAGAAATTCGGATGTAGTAAATGACGCCGTGACATAATCTGTGAACGTAACGCGATATCATCAATGTCGTACTTTATGTAATCACTCATTTCAGTGCCGCGCATTCGGAAATATCGCCGTGGACTTGTTAGGAATGTCAAAAAATGGATTGGGTATAGTCCATATATAAATGTGAAGATTCTCGAATAGTTAACAGTGGACGAGTCTGGACCAGCACCTGCGGGGTCATCAAAACTACCGTCTGCAAGAACGAAGTGTCAATTAGTTGGCAGTAACTTTGATTAGCAATAGCATACCTAAGACGTCCCACGGCAGTTGCTCCGCCTGTGGCTTGACGACTTTCATAAGACTACCCTGTCCGAGTTCCTTACCCTCCGTGTCATCATAATAATAATAATAACCACCGTACGACATAGTACTACTGGGGCTCGACGCATCATCGCTTGTCTTTGAGCTACCTAAGTCGTCGGGCTCTTTGTGAGCGCGTCCATCTTCTTCACCATCGTCTCCGGGCGCTGCAAATTCTTTCTTGTACAGAATGTCCCAATACATCATTCTCGCATATACTGCGAAGACTTTTGGTAAGTCAGGACCAAGTATACTGCAGATATGTGGTAGTAGCATTACAAACACAGTACACGCCAAGTTAACTGCAACAGCCGATCTGTCGTGTAAAAGGCATTTGTACAGGTGACCAACTAGTTTCGAACTGTGAGTTTCGAACAAATGTGGCGGCTGTGCCTGCATAAATGAGCACAGCAGACTGAGAATAGCTACCCGATATTCCTTCTTCACAAAATACTGATCGAGGACGTTGAAAAATGCCTTGGGGCGCCTGTTGCCAAATCGTCTCAATTCACTCTCCGCATTTTGCATGCAAATCACTTGACGTTCTCCAACATCGTTTCCTGCATACTCGGTCATAGAAGTTCCAGTGACACCAACCAGTTGGTTTGTTCCGACATAGATCCGGACTAACATGTCCGCTACGAAGTCTGACAATGCCTCGCGTAATTGCAAGTCTATGCTTTCATCATCTGCATCATAGACCATGATATTGAATAAAAACGCTCGTGCGTCTTCAACTATCACACGCGATCTTCCGGCAGAATCAATTGCTGGAAGAACAAACTGGTCGATCCAAAATTTCACGCCGTCTTGGTGCGGAGTTACGTTTGGAATAAGCTGTAATATTATCTGCAGAAAGAGACTCTCTTGAGGCGAATCGGGAGATACCACATATGTTCTACAAGCATTCACCAACTCTTCATGCAATTTTTGAGCATCACTGGCCTCGTACTTGTCATGCTTATTAATATATGCAGTGAGACTGCCTGACAGAGTGTCTGGAATCTCTACCCTTTGATCGCCTGCCAGCGGCAAATCTGCGCTTGATAGCGCCGCCGTTACAGCCTTTGCGAGGTCGCGAAGAGATCTACATATAAATTAATAAAACTCATCTAACCAAAAAACGAAATAAATTAATTCACAGCCATCACTACAGGCAAATCTAGATAGCGTAGCGATACATCCATAATATTATGACTCACCCAGACATATATAAAGTATTGTTCGCCGAGCACTTCGCAAATGGCTGCCGTTTCCACTGCGACACAAGGTCGAGTCGAATCGGGAAGTGGACCGTACTCCGAACACAAAATACTTAGTGTTAGTATCTGTATTACTCTTTTACTCTTTCACTTCATTGGGACAGTCGCTGCGCATGTGTCACATGTGTCGTAAAGATGAGATCACTCCGGTTGTGTAATGAAGTTGAGCTTGGCAGTTGAAGCGACTCGAATTTTACAATTATGATGTGATCCGCTGCGGAGTGGAATCAGCGATGACTACGCCTGCCAGTGCGACCGAAAAATGCAGGCACCGTGGTTTCCAAAAAAGCGTGTTTTGGAAGTTTACAAAATCAGGTTTAGTGTCGAAAACCCAGATGCTGTGATCTGAGTTACTAATGTTGTGATCTCAATCTAGAACGCGATAATACGCGCGCGAAAACCAGCGACCACGCGTCGCGTTTGATTCACTCTGTTGTTGCTCGCTCCTTAACTCCCATAGCACTTATACACATGCACATATTGTCACCAACACATTCCGACTATGTCGTATGATACCAGCTATAATTCTAACTACGGCGGTGCTTTTGGAGGTGGAGGCGGTGGCGGTGGATTTGTGAGCAATAACTACGGATCCGATGGTATGAGCAATTCCCAGGGTGGTGGCGACCGCGTAAGTACTCGTCTTTGTTTCATTATTTGAATGGAAGTTATCGGTATCTAACACCTTTGCAGTCGATTTCAGAATCCAAAAGCAGAGTACGACCCGTAACGATTAAACAGATTCTTGATGCATCACAGGCACATCCAGACTCAGAGTACTCGGTTGATGGTGTTGACGTGTCAACAGTCACGTTTGTGGGAATGGTTCGAAATGTTTTAAATCAAACCACAAATTCAACCTACAGAATCGAGGACGGTACGGGAACTATTGAAGTCAGAAAATTCGTGTCGGCGGACAGACCAGATAGTGACCGAATCCAAGGGTATGTATTAAATTGAACGTGAACCAACTGGATTACTAATAATTTATGCTAGTCCTCAAATGGGAGACTATGTTCGTGTCATTGGCGAGTTAAAAGCCTTTTTTAACAACAAGCGGCAAGTAAACGGTAACCTGATCCGTAAAGTGACCGATAACAACGAGGTCATTTATGCACAGCTCGAAGCCCTCGCGTTACATTTACAGACTCTTCATCCTGAAAGACAAGGTGGAGCCGGAGGTGCGCTAGAAGAGACGAAAATGACTGGCATTCAGCCTTCCACGCGCAGTTACACCAATGAGAATCTCACGTCTCTTCAACGCAGGGTGTTGGATACGTTGTCTTCAGCAGCAGAGCAGGCATCAAATGAAGGAGTAAATATTCATGTCATTGCCCAACGGGTCGGCGCTAATCCGAATACTATTCAAGAAGCGTGTGAGTATCTTAGTGAATTGGGCCTTATCTACACTACTATTGACTACGATCATGTAAGTTCCATTCGTTAGATAACTTTCTAGACGGAATTACTAATTCCCTCTTAGTACAAATTGACATGAAGTGCTAGCAGAAGCTTAGTGGGATGGTGTCGAGGTGTTTCGTTTACATATACTGCTATTGTTAGATTCTACAATATATATGCTGAGTATATTGCGCATATTGGTTTATACCTCCGACTTAGTCTACGATTTACGACTTAACAAATAACTTGCCGAAACTATGATTGAACAAAGGTCTAGATGCAAAATTGTGCCACATTTACTAAGATGCAAAATACGTACATATACATGCCGACATCCGAAATAAAATACATATTATAATGAAACACCCGAAGAAATCCGTAGTCCGAAAATCAAACAAAATCAAAATCTAGCCCAAAATGATTAAACTATACATGCACATGCTACGAAATTCACTTGAAAAAGCCACCCAGCTTTCCAAGTTTCCCTTTCTTCTTTGTCTCCACATCAAAATGGCCCGGTGGATTACCCGTAGTCTTATGGTGATGGTAGTCGGGATTCCTGGATAGCTTATGAGGCCCTGTAGATGGCACCGATGGTCCAGGTGCGGACTGCGCTTGCTTGCCATTTCTTCCCTGACTAATAATATGCTGTTGCGGAGGGGGATCTCGTTCTAGCAAATATGCAGGCATTTCTGGATCTGGCTGATCAGCCGCTAGGTTAAGATCCCGTCGCCGGGTACGTAGCCTTGAGAGCTGGTGCAGCCAATCTGTCGGCGTCAGAAAATCGTCAGAACCAATTATCACTTCTTTATTGTGCGCGCTTGAGATTTCGTATGCCGACCGAGTCTCCGCATACGTCATTCCTCCCGCAATGAACACGAAAATACGCTGAGCCGGCACCTGCGTCGTCCGATCATGCCAGAAGGCTCGGTTTCGTCTAGGGGCTGGTGACGTCGTAGACTGCGCAGGCATTGAGTCGTAGACACCTACAGGTTGGTCTTTGAGATGCTTGAATAGCTCTAAATCAAGAGTATTGTTGACCACGCCAGTCAAAATATCCTTCACTCTAGGCACATATCTTGTAAACGGCTGCGTTTCTCCCTCAGTGACTTCGTTTCTTGCACCCTTCTTCGAAGGTCTTCTGTCCTTTGGCGATGCCTTGAAAAGCTTAGCACCCAATAAATCCATATTTCGTATTAGATGCATATCCATCGAACTGAGCTTGCCGTGCTTGCATAACTTGGCAAGGTCTGCTTCTACCACTCCTTCTCTGTATAATAGGTATAATGCAAGTAGTCGAACTCGATCTCGTGTTCTGTGACGATAGTTAATCAAGCTGGACACAAATTACGGAAATATCGGAGTACCGTACGAAACGTGCTCATCATCTAATAATGGCACCAATTCTTCAAGCACTGCCTTCGGCGGCTTGCCTTCAAGTGTCAATGCGGTTGCTAAACACTGCTCAACATCAGCAATAGCGCTCAACCTGGTTCGGTTGAAAAGTTCCGTGATTGTTTCGGTCATGCTCATGTGCAGACCTAGGATTTCCTTCTCTTTTGAGAACACATTCATCGTAAGTAAGACATCTTTTAGTTGTGAAGCCGATGCATTGTCACTACATATAATTAGTCCTTAGGTTCATCACATATGACCGAATACCACGGCGTACAGATTAGCAAATTGACTGTTCTCTTCAGTAAACTTAACTATTTTCTCCTTGACTTCATCAATTGTATCTGCGATATATTTATGTCGTAACGACACCCATAAAGGATCCTTCTCAGATAAAATACCGACAACATCTTCTTGTTCGCCGTCCTGACTTTGTCGAGCGTACGTGTATTTGTTTCCATTCTCTATAAACAACAGATCGTGCGCCATCGCTTCATATGAAAACTCGTGCAAATAGGGGCCGTCTAGATCCATAGATCTATCGAGAACTAGGAATATGGACTGTGGCCTGTCTGGTTCTACAGTAGGAAAATCTCGGTTGGCGCGGGCGTATTCGTCGAGCCCTTCTTGCACTTCCTTCGCGATCATATATGGCAAAGTATAAGCCATATGCGTTTCCACTGGCGGATTTAGAAATCGTATTAACGGGTACTCCCCTAGCGTGACGCAAACGCCCACCAGCTAAGGAGATGGAAATTAGCCGTCACTTAGGACAAGTACCCACAGATAAAACTTACACTGCGAGCAGTCCGCCTAGCAGCTGCCACAACCAGATCTAAGCAACTGGGATTGTAGAAAATTGGTAGTGCGTCTTGATTGCCGAATGTGAACACGTGCGATTGCTGAGGAAGATAATCTATCATTAATGATACACAGCAGCGTATGTAAGGAGCTACTGCTGAGTTATAAATCTTATTCACTTGCGCCTCGTCGAACACTATTCAGAATAATTAGACTACTTCGATTTGAATGTTTAAACTAATAGAATGAGCGTACTTGGCACGAAGAATATATGTGCTGCACCATATCGTGGGGGACTTCGCGCGAAATCGGCTAGCAAACAGTCGACAACGTAATCTTTTGGCGATAGAATATAGACTGCCTCAAAAGACCCTCGTGACTGCCGACGTTCTTCAATCGTTTCAATAGCTAATACAATTTAGATGCCATGTCCCTACAAGAAGAGGTTTCCATATACCAGACACATCATGCCGTACGATGTCGTTCGTTTCAAATACATTATCGATGAGCTTTGACGTATACTGATCCACTACAACATATTTATACTGCTACTGGTTAGCCTTGACGTGCGTCTGAGATTAAAGGAGTAGCGTACCTTGTTCTTGACAACGATAGAATCCAGCAACTCTAAGATCTCTATTGAATAGCCATCAGAATTGCTCAATTGATCTCGTTAGTCGCATGCACTTACTCCTCTGATATTGTTCAATCAAGGAAAACGGCATCTTGTCAAAGTGGCCGTTTATTAAGCTCTTGACGACGACGACGACGACGTCGCGTCTATGCAGATGAGTTAGAGATGACCTGTCGAGCCAAAGGAGCAGTATTGCAGCCACCAGACTTCGAAATTACTCTCTGGGATCCACGACCTGTGCGGCCCGCAAGACTACTGGGCTAAGCACAGCCTCGAGCCAAAGTAAGAATAAGTAAATAGAAGGCGCAGTATACTGCTGGCGTGCGACAAAGCTGTTGATCCACGTCTCCTGAATCTGTTACATGCCAAGGTTTGGTTTTGGCGGCAGCATGACGTTGCGGACATCACGGGACAGATCGAGTGACATCCATCTTCGACATCTAAGTCCTCGAAACTCAAAATCTTTCCCGCGACGAAAAATTGATTACATCTTCATGAACTCTCAACAGAATCATCTAGGTCAGAGACATACCACATAGGGTCCGGCTATAGTATCTGCGTTCGCCAAATATCAGGCATGGCAAACAGGGTATTCGGAGCTCACTCAGTGCTATGCCGGAGGCCTGTATGCCCATACGCACAGTCTGCCAGCATATATGTGGTTCATAGTCGGCTCTTTCACGCTTCCATCGCCTGGTCGCGTTCTGGAGGCCAGGTCAAGAAACGGAAATCTCGGCAGGATTTCAATTCATGCCGACTCTCTCCAACTAGTCACGGTAGCCCGCGTCCGGCACCTGCAGAGAACGTGCCGTCGTATGGGGACTTTATGAATTTACTTCGATCTCGACTCCTTAACCTGCGACTTCATTCAACGAAACATTCTCTTATGTCGAAATTCAATATTTATGCCGAGATGTACGATCAGTATCTGGAGGATTACTGCGAAGCCGTGCGTCAATTACCAGAAAATCAGTATTATGCGCTCCATGCGCCGGAGTATCAGGACTACATGGCCGACAGGCCGACAATTCCCCATCTTGGTATTTTATGCAAGATTCAGAGAGCGACAGACAGTAAGATGAGTGCAATTGTGCAGATTGACAACATGCTGAACGTTTGCTATGTGAATTTCTTACAAGAGAAAGAGAACGCGTTTTCTTCTCGGACACCGGTTATGACGAGAAAGTCACGGCAGTTAGCCAACATGGATCGTCCAGAGGAATGGTACCCGCACACGCGAGGGATGAAGCGAAAGTGGATTCTGCACGTTGGGCCTACAAACAGTGGCAAGACATATACGGCACTCCAACGGCTGCAGAATGCAAAGACGGGAATATTTGCTGGCCCTCTGCGACTTCTTGCTCGTGAGATTTACGAACGTTTTAAGGCAGCAGGCAAGGCTTGCAACTTAGTGACTGGTGAAGAAATTATTATGGAATTTGACGAGTTTGGAAATAAGGCTGGAGTGTCGGCGTCAACTGTAGAGATGGTGGATCAAGTCAACGAAGTTGAAGTTGCTGTTATCGATGAAATTCAGATGATTTGCGATCCCCTGCGAGGATGGGCATGGACAGCAGCGGTACTAGGATTAAAAGCCAAAGAACTGCATTTGTGCGGCGAAGAACGTTCAGTCGGCTTATTGCTCTCGTTAGCGGAAAGCGTTGGCGATGATGTAATAGTTAATCGATACAAGCGATTGAGCCCGTTAGAAGTCGAGAAACACTCTTTGACTTCTTCGGTTGATAAAATACGGCCAGGCGATGCGATTGTGACATTTTCCCGACAAAGTATCTTCGCTATCAAACGAAAAATCGAAAATGAGACGCAACACAAATGCGCTATTATCTACGGTGGTCTCCCGCCAGAGACTCGTGCTCGACAAGCTCAGCTATTTAATGATCCCAACTCCGGCTTCGATGTATTAATCGCATCCGATGCGATTGGCATGGGTCTCAATCTCTCTATCAAACGGATTGTGTTCGAATCAGCCACGAAGTTCGACGGGCTAAGTTACCGCCGAGTTGATCCTAATCATATGAAGCAAATAGCAGGACGGGCAGGACGATATAGATCATCCTTTGAGGCGGCCAATGGTACTCAAACATCTGATGCTGATCGTTTGGGTCTTGTCACGACATTGGACAAAGAAGATCGGGGTTATCTTGTCAAATGCATGGCACGCGATGCTGTTCCGATAACTCACGCTGGAGTGTTACCCCACAGTAATCTTGTGCGACGATTTGCTCAGGAATATCCACCGTCAATGCCATTCGATATCCTCCTTACAAAGTTCTACAACCTTGCGACAGCGTCAAACAATTACGTCACATGTTCTTTACAGCAACAGATCTCGGTTGCCAGAATGATATCTGAAGTCGGCGGTTTGTTGGTTAATGAAAAGACGGCAATAGTGACTGCGCCCGCGAACTCTAGAGTGGGCATTATTTCTTTGATTATGGAAGAAATATGCAAGGCCATTGCCAGGGGGACACCTATATCGCTGGTTGATATAGAGCACTTCGATTTGGATGCGATCGAATATGCGGATGTGTCAAAGGCTCATACGTTGAAGAATTTGGAACAACTTCATTTGTCGATTACGCTCTACCTATGGCTTTCGTATGCTACCTCATTGTTAGCATTGTGAATCTGTAATCTCTAACCATTCGATAGGTATCGATTTCCCGTTGTTCTCTTCGACCGGGAGGGCGCAATGGAGCTCAATGTCTACGTACAAGCTCTAATAGAGAAGTGCCTCAACACTATTCAGTTCAAACGTGTCATTCGGACTTATGTTGATGACGATGAGATTATGAGTGAGAGCAATGTCGAGAGCCGTCCGGTTCCCGAGGCTCCCTCTCATTTCAGCTTTAAGTCCCGCTTTGGTTCTCAACCGGCCCGACACGGCATAACATGAGAATGTTTGGGGTGGATTAGAAATTTGTAGTTATAGTTTATTCATTCGAAAGAGGAGTCGCCCAGACACAATGTAAAATATAGGTATCATGGTTTGTGTATATATATATATTTGTAACATATTGGTAACATATCTTGTTGCTCAATAGCTATATGGAAGAGTGACGACTGTCATTCAAAACGTGCCATCAGATTCAGGGGGGGGTGGATGAGATCGCGCGCCAAAATATGGGCTCGACCGCGTGGACACGTTCGACGGGGACTAGAACAAAGGACTTCGATCGTATCGGCCCATCCGCGTAGACAAACGAAAATTGGCGAGTACGCCCGATAAGGAAATGCTAGCTATAGTGGATAGTTTTAAGCATTGAAGGCACTACCTTGAACGTAGCAAGCATCAGATTGAGCTCGGACAATTAGGGCAAGAAATTAAAGCATCTTGGCGGTGCATATCGGCCGGACTTGTTCCGTCGATCAGTAATAATAGTAACTCCGGAAGGGGTGACCCGATCAATGAGGCAACAAGTCGGCGACGTCAACGAGGGGCTTCCACGCGACGGGTTCTCCAATACTTCATTCTCCTGCGAAAAATCTTCGCTGCTGATATCTCGATGCCATGTGTTTCATAGCAAAGCTTGTTACCATTGAAGACGTTAGCTATTATTAGCAACCTAAGAGCCACGCAATCAGGGTCTCCACCGGGCTAAGTGTGGACAGAGCGGAGGTCAATTTTATGCAAATTGATCGAATTTGTCGTGGGTATTACCAGCTGCTGCAAGTTTAAATATTTTTAATATAACTTGTACTAATTTCTATGTCGACTACACATGTCAGCCTCAAAATGTTTGACCGCGTGAACGTCGGTAAGCTAGGACGGGGTATCATCTGCGACACGTCTGTTAGTTGAGCGTCCACTGTTATTCATGATTCTCAGTCCTCCGCGACTGCTATTATCAGTTATAGTCAAGAAATATATCGTAAGTAAATAATCTCATTCAAACTGCTGTGCTGTAATACAAGAATATCCTCTGCAGATGGATATCTCGAACCCGATAAAGAAGCATCTGCATCCCCTTAACGCTTCCCAACGCATTATTGAGTCATAAACTATCAATTGTTGGAAATAATTTTGGCATCGTAGTGTGTCCACTTAGAAGCACGCGTGGCTGAGTAGTATACCGCAATTATCGGCCCCACCCATTGGTGCGGTCAAAGACTGCAAGCTAGTCAGCCACGCCGTGGAGCTAAGTTCACCTTTGCGCACACATGCAGAGCAAACGCCCCCCTCGCATACTATACACGACAAACTAGCAGATTCACGAGTCTCCCGCATCAACGCGGCATTCAGCTGCCAGTGTCTGAATTGACAAGCCTGATAAAATATCTCCACGGTTCCGGATCTGAGGTGTCGTCGAGTGCCCCAATTTCACTAGACGCGAGCGCTTCCAGCAAAATTGCGTGTATCTGCCTCCCACCAACATTTCCAGAAGTCAGAAGACCTTAGCCAGGACAGATGGCGACCGCGGACGCGACGGAATATGATGTCGATTCGATTGTCGAGAGGTTACTGGAAGTTCGGGGTAGCCGACCTGGCAAACAAGTGCAGTTGTTGGAGCAGGAGATTAGGTATTTGTGCACGAAGGCCCGAGAGATCTTTATACAGCAGCCGATTCTGCTCGAGTTGGAAGCTCCTATTAAGGTACGTTGCGATTCGTCTGATTGAGTTGATCTGAGGAACTGGGACGTACGGTGAGCGCCGGATCGGGGTTGAAGAATCACGCTGACTGGCTCAGATATGTGGTATGTCACAATTGCATGCGCGATCCGTCTTACGAGTACATGATATGCGATAACATGGGATTCGGAAAGTATTATCGTTTAATTAATTTCATCTAATGATTTCGGTTTTCTAGGCGATATCCACGGACAGTATTACGATCTTTTGCGACTGTTTGAGTACGGTGGCTTTCCTCCGGAGGCGAACTACCTATTTCTCGGCGACTACGTTGATCGCGGAAAACAATCACTAGAGACAATCTGCTTGTTGTTGGCATATAAAATAAAGTATCCGGAGAATTTTTTCATTTTGCGAGGGAATCACGAGGCTGCGTCGACAAACCGTATCTATGGATTTTACGACGAATGTAAGTCCTGAGGCATGATTTGAGCAGTATTGAATTACGAGACGCTGACGAATGTATTAGGCAAACGAAGATATAATATAAAGCTGTGGAAAACATTCACGGACTGTTTCAATTGCCTTCCGATAGCGGCAATTATAGACGAGAAGATATTTACTATGCATGGCGGTTTGTCACCGGATCTAAACTCGATGGAGCAGATTCGCCGTATAATGAGACCAACAGATGTATGTTCTATTCCGTGCTTAATTAGGTCTGCTAACGAAAGCAGATCCCCGACTGCGGCTTACTTTGCGATCTGCTTTGGTCAGATCCCGACAAAGACATAACAGGATGGTCCGAAAGTGACCGAGGCGTGTCATTCACATTTGGTGCCGATGTAGTCTCCCGATTTTTGCATCGTCACGACATGGACTTGATATGCCGGGCGCATCAAGTTGTCGAGGACGGATACAATTTTTTTTCCAAGCGGCAGCTCGTGACTTTATTTTCTGCTCCGAATTATTGCGGCGAGTTTGATAATGCGGGCGCGATGATGAGTGTAGACGAGTCGCTGCTTTGTTCGTTCCAGATCTTGAAGCCGGCAGAGAAGAAGGCGAAGCATGGACAAGGCGGCATCGGGGCTGCTACACCGCCGCGAAATAAGAAGAAAGCAGGGATATAGATCTGGATATCATAACGGATTATAAATTAGGCGTTGAAAAGGAATTGTGTGATCGGCAATGCGGTCGTAGACGGTATTGCAAATACCGGAATGAACCATTCGGATGGCGGCGGCTGCGATGTTTGGTGGGAGTATATTTTACGTTTATTTCTCTACGTTCATGTTTCGCCTATGTCGCTGTTGTTAAAAGTGGACTAGGACAATTTAATTGGGGCCAACCATACAAGCGACAAGACCATCGTTTGTTTGTAGTCGTCCATGACAATCATTCAAAGTTGAGGAAGAATTTGAGTCAGTTTATCTCATGTTGTCCGGACTGTTTTAGTGAGACAGATATTTTACCATTTGTAACGACTGTTGCAAGGAGATTTTTAATAATACACTTTAAGTCATGCGGTTCATTTATATATGTAGGTGGCAATGCACTTCCAAAGGTGTTACCGATCGGAAGGCCCGACCCTGCAAAGGTGTCACAAACCCCTATCCCGCAATGTTGCCATTTTAGTGTAAGATTTAGAGTTCATGAGATGTCAGCTTGTTACCCAAGGTTTTCTAGATTTTTTCTCCCAGCGATCCAGAAGATGCGAAGACCGAGCAGCAGCATATATTTGTACGATTTTTGAAATAAATCGGGGCACGATTTGACGGCGTTTTCGACGACAACGAATACGTGATTACGAATTGCACGGAGCGTCTGATTAGCCATTACTCAATTTCAAATATCCGCGACGATTATTTGTCCGAATCGGCAGCACGGATCAGCACATATAGTATCTTAAATCTGATATACCGAACCAGTCACATCAAAGTCATTATACAAAAACTGTGGGAGCCATGCCAAAATCGAGACCGTCATTCAAAGAAGTACACGATGCATTGTCAACATCCTCAGTCTCTCGTCTTCGCAAAAAAGTTCGCGACCTGGAGCGTCTTCTCAAACGCACCTCCTCGTCCACCAACGGCAGCAAGAATTCGACTGCGTTAGCGAGACGAGAACAAGAACGTGCATTGCGAGCATTAAAAGACGAGTTACGCACCCTAGAGCAGAATATGAAGGAAAAGATACTCGATAAACGATATCACAAGGTCCGGTTCTTCGAGCGGCGGAAAGCTGCGCGGAGAGTTATTAAGGCTCGAAAAGCCGTTGCTGCGCTAGGCGACGAGGATGACGAGGTGAAAAGAAAAATGGTGGAGGAGGAGCGTCGGTTTGCGGAGACGGAGTTGGCGTATGTAACATTGTTTCCTCGGGAGTGGAAGTATGTTTCGTTGTATGTTGACGGAGGAGTTGAGAAGGCCAGGAAAGGGTATGGGGAGTCGGAGACAGGGAAGAAGAGGTTGGAGTGGTGGACAGAAGTGGAGCGAATGGTTAAGAGTGGGGATGTGGATGTAGAGTCGTTGATGTTTTCGCAGGGAGATAAAGTGACACCGAACGCGCGCAAGATTGTCAAGCAGGCCGAGCAGGACGAAGAAGAGGCCGAACTGAGTTACCAGCAGCAACAAGATGAGGAGGACGAGTTCTTTGACAAGCAATAATATCTAGTTTCGGTACGAGTTATGTACGCCAAAGTTTGGCTTGGTTGCATGCATATTGATTTGGCGTTATGAGACATAGTTAACCATGTTAGTGTTCTGATACTGCCTGGGCACAAATCAATAGACGCAAAAGGCGTGACGTTAGATCGAATTTTCACCCACTAACAAATAGCGATATACCACATCCTCACATACGCTACAAGTGACCAAAACTAAACTCCAATAAATTCATATAGAGAAGTGTAACAAGACTGACGGCATTACGACGACACGCGTAATGAATGTCATTAAAATTGAATTAGATAGAACCGTAAAGAGACAACCACCAAATGCACGTCTGCAACGTCTATGTCAATAAATATGTACTGAGTAGGCGAGACCGTGTACTATCAAATACCCATGCAGAAGTAGATTATTAAAAAGTCCACACAACTATGCGTCGCGATTATTATATATATTAGTAAATTAGTTGATGTAAATATTGATTAGTTGTGCATCATCGATCCCATATGCATAGAAGCGTTCATATCCACATCGTTACCGGCAGCATTGGCATTTCCGTCCACGTTATTGTTGTTGTTCTGCTGATTCTGGTCCGTACGACGCGTGCATTTCTGCCAGGACGGCAGCCCGCACCCGAAACCGACGAGAACGTAGATGAGGAAGATGACGGCAATAACAAGTAGGACAACAAGACGCTTATTCTTCCACCACATTTCACGACGCAAGGCAGTTGAGCGTTTACGGAAGGCAAAAGCAGTCTGGTTCATGTGATCGGTCTTATTAACGAGGATATCGATACGCTCGCCGCGCTCGATAACACGTTCAATGTTCTGGGACATGATGTCCTTTACTTGGTTAATTTCCTGTCGCACGACGTTGGCACGATCGGCATCGGGGCTGTCGGCCTTAGCCATGAGCTGACCGATAGTGTGTGAGAAGGAAGCAAGGGCATACGGCTCTTCACATTGGCCAACCTGCTCAGGAGTGAAAGTCTCGTTGAACTTGCGCTGGACATCAAGGAGATAGGCAAACGGGACTCGGCGTGGGACGGTAGATAGGGTGATGGCAAGGAAGGTAACTCCGCCAGGCACTATCCCATTGGCCGCAGTGGTGATATAGTGAACGAGCCAGTTGTTGTGGATGTATGTGAGCTGCACAATATTAGCCCCAAGCCCAATTCAAAACACCAGAACTCAAGGCACCTTTTGTCCCTCTTCGGAAGGAATTTTTGCCAAGATAAGAGCAGCGACGGCATTTGCGTTGGAACGCAGCGGAGCATAGTCAGCAACCACGGTTGTTCCGTGCGCCACGCAAGCGTAGAGAACTATGAAGTCAGCTCGCGAATTCAATTGCACATACAGGTACTGAATAAGAACTCACAGTTGGACGCAGGCATTGCGAGAGCAGGACGAAGTAGCGAGTGCTGTGGTGCGAGTGCGGTAAGTAAAATTTATTATATGTATATAAATGTATATGACGTGCGCAGCAGTCAGCTCCAGGGACAGTCTCCTCGTCGCATGTCGAGGTCTAGATACAGCACAGCCACACAAAAATCGCCACAGATACCAGCCACCCTCAAAGAGCTGCCCTAACCCTCAAATAATCCGCCCTAACCCAGATTGCAAAAAGTCAACAGCCCACCGAAAAAGGTTAAACACTGTAGGAGAGCACAGATGCGAAGGGGACATCCAACCTAATGTATTGTCAGAGGCTCTATGGTCACATAACTGCACTAAATTGGACGCGGACATCATATATAAAGAGACCCATGCGTAGCATACATATTCTGTGCCCTGCCTCATATATGTACTTCTAGTATTAGATGTCATTGCGGGGTCACGCCACTGTTCGTGACCAGATTGAGTTTCGAGGTTAGTGAGGAAGCGACGCCGGACCACACCCAACAGAACCCCCGGCACTAAATGGCATGAACAACAGCCAACAGCAATGTTCCTCTCTCGCCACTGTTGTAATTTTCTCCGTCTTGTATTGCTTGCTCGACGAGCAAATAGGCCAACTTAGTGAGACTCCGTGGCTAGTGAATGCGGGGTGCACTGGTAGATTTAACTGTCTGGGACTTGTAATTCAAAGGACGCAGTCGCCCAACGGCCCCACCTTCTCCGTGCCGCTTCTCTCCGCTCCTCCTTGTCTCGCCCTCGTCCTCTTCCTCATCCAGAACCATTATAATTGCCCTCGATCCTCTCGTCAGGCCAGCTCCGAGAAAGTACAATGGGCGACAAGACGTATCTGACCCTGCTGCTGACTGATACCTATCTTCCCGGTGAGTGTGATCCTCTTTGGTAATTCCATCTTCCCTCCTATTGATCTCTTCCAGGCGTCCTCGCTCTCGCAAAAGCTCTTCGCTCTTCCGGCACAATCCATACGCTAGCCATCCTCATTTGCCCCGATGCGCTCTCGTCGTCTACTGTCGCTGCTGTCGAGGTTGCTTACGATGACGTCATTCGCGTTCCGGCAATTGCGAACCCCGCCCCGGGCAATTTATTTGCGCTCGGACGACCGGATCTGTACGAGTCTTTTACCAAGATTTTAGCGTGGAATCAGACACAGTACAAGCGAATTGTGTACTTGGACGCAGATACTCTTCCGTTGACAAACATCGACGACCTGTTTAATACCGACGGCTCCACTGCGGTGCGTGCTCGGTCTTCTCGCTCGACAACTTAAAAAATAGAGAACTGGACTAATTAATTAATTAATAGGCCTGCCCGGATGCAGGATGGCCGGATGTTTTTAACAGCGTACGTAATTGCGTCCTTGCATGTTTGCGGTATAGTACTCACACAGCACAGGGGGTCATTGTGTTGACGCCCAGCCATTCCGATTTTCTTGGTCTTTATGCACTCGCAGACTCTGGGGAATCTTTTGATGGTATGCAGTTCCATTTTACGCACTTTAGCACTACTAATGTACTCGACAGGAGGCGATCAAGGTCTGCTTAATGCATACTTCGGGTCTTCCTGGACTCGACTCCCGTTTCTGTATAATGTGACTCCGACGACCGGCTACCAGTGAGTTTCTCTCTTTGAACACAATTGCGGTCGGAAATGGAGTTAGACGTGTGGACATGCTCTATGCTATGGATGATATGCTATTCTCTGTATGCACTGGTCCGAGACTGAGCGACCAGCGTCGCGTGCAGGGCGATGAGGTGCACCTGCGTAGAAAAAAGCAATGGCCTGGTCGGCACCTGCACAGTCCACTTTTGAGCACATCTGAGCTCTGTCCTTACTAACGTTTACCAGATACGCACCGGCGTTCTACAAATTTTCGCGCGATGTAAAGGTTGTGCACTTTATTGGCACACCCAAACCATGGCAGCAGGACAAACCATCGGCTCCTGAGTCCATCGCAGTTCCAGAGTGGTATGGTGCGACAGGTTCTAATGTTAACAATCGGTTGTTGAGACAGTGGTGGGATATATACGACACTGTTGAGGTTACGGAGTATGGAGTCGGTGAACCTATCGTTTCAGAACCTATCGTTTCAGAGCCGGCGGATGACTACTCAGCACCATTTGAGGACACACATGGTCCTCCAGGCGTGTTACTGCCAGCGACGCCTCCTTCGCCACTCTCGTTCCAACGCCTGGCCAGATGGGATCCGTCACACTCTGGCCCCCCGGAGTCGATAGGGGGAGAAGCAATTTCCCTTCCTGATGTAAGGTATAAGAACCTGTGGGACGTCCCATTTGACCCTCGTACCGATCCAATTTTCGTTGCCCCACCCATTGAGCGGAAACAGGAATACACCCCGCATCAGAATTATAGGCCGCGTTCCCCTCCCCCTCCAGCCGAATCAGAATATCGGGCACCATCACTACCACTGTCTCCTCCTCCTCAGCAGGAGACCCAATATTACCAACCTCAGCCGGTTTGGAACCCACCACATCCACCACGCGAGCCTTCGTCTCCCGTGGTATGGCATCCACCACCTCACCTGTCATCTCCGCAGCGAGAGCAAAATCATCCACTGAAAGAACCACAGTCGCAAGTACCACCACGCGACCCATCTCCACCACCCCCTCCGCTATTTCCTTGGGAGCTACTACAGGTGCCTCCACCAATCCGAGTCTTCCCCGAAGATTTACCTTTGGTTCGTACGGCAGCTCCACTTCCAGAGCCAGAGCCGGAGCTTCTGCGAAAACCAGAGGCAGGGCCCACGTCTATGAGAGACCTCGAAGAATTGGGGGTGCTTGAAGTACTTGAAGAGAATGATAGCAAGGAGGTTGCTGGTGAAGCCGAGTACACTCCGGAAAATGGATTTGGCGATAGCAGCGAGTTTTTTGAGGAGAATTTGGAACAGAAAGAAGATCTTGCGAAGGAATTCAACGAGGACGAGAAAGAAGAGGCGATGGTTGCAGCTGCGGAATCACCTCAATCGGCATATGCTGTACAGTCGTTGCCGGACACGGCGTTATCGCCTTTAAGGCAGGCACCAGCTACGTCGCCGGCTCAGGCTCAACGTTCGGGTAGTCCGATCGCGTCTGCAAATCCATATAATGCTTGGGATCGAGATCCTCATATTCTGAACTACGTGTCGCATATTTCAGATATTTTCTTTGGCGGAAGCTCTGCCACCGCGAATGCGCTGACTGGTGTCTTGAATCCGATTATGCCTATATCTCCTGCGCCATTTAGACGAACCTCGTTCTTTGGGGCGATTGGTGCGACTGACGATTATGACGGCGAAGAAACAGAAGAGGAGTTTATTTGGGTATGCTCTTATTTCTATTAGGTTTTAATGCGTTTCGTTACTAATATTCTTTAGGATCCGCTAAAGAAACTTGACGAGTTAGCTAAACTACCAGCGTTACTACTCGCACGACAACTGGAAGCATCATCCGTTGCTGAATCAAATGAATCGACTTCAGGATGAAAGCATTTCTAGAGTGATGACTTCATTCTTAGACTACAATATTGGACTGGACAAGCTTAATTTTATTTGATTTAAATTCCCGTTGCGGTGCATCTTTGGCGTGTATTGTTTTCCACTTCTCGCTAATGAATGCTCAATTCTTTCACGTCTGATCGCATTACCATGGTATGTACTTTTCGTCTTCATTTTATTTTTGCCAAAAAAGCATTCATAGAATAGAATTCAAAAAGTTTGCGGAGTTTAGTGTATTTGATGTATTACATGCCTAATTTTGCTTTTGATTGTTTTTCATAGTTGATCGATCGATTTGCATTTGAGTATCTTGCTTTGACGGGACCCTTCTTGGATTAATTAGCATAATCAATGCAGCTGCTATTTGTTAAAGCAATTCATTTGTAGATGTTGTACCATATCAAGTTTCCATTCGCGTACACTGGCATTTGTAACATCATGCTTGACGGAGGGCGGCATCTCTAAAGAACAGCCCGATATATAGCTTCTGTCATATGCTGCCCTAACCCATGCAACAGACTCTATTTCGCGATCAAACCACTCACCAGCAATGACGGTTGCACGCATTGCAGCGGACTCTCGGTCAATGGACGTGCTTCACGATCAGCAGCACATTCTGTCGTCCACTCTGCCAGTCTCGACTGCTACCTCGCGCGGTATCTCTATTCTCTCGCCAATGGTCACCGCCGCCTCAGTCGCAGCAGCGGCCGCATCATCTGCAACCTCGATCTTGTCGTCCCCGAATCTCACAAATGCGCTCACAGACGTCGACGGCGCAGTGTCGACCACAGCAGTCGGCCTCGGCTCCACTGTGCCGTCGCCCGTCATCTCCCAGTTTGCCCGAATAATGCGCAGCCTTGCGACAGTGATCGTCAAGCAGACATCTGAAGTCGACATCCCGGACCGCCGCATCGGTACCTTCGTCGCGTACCTCACATCCCCGTTTGCATTGTTGTGCATGCTCATGGCCATCGTCCTCAACCGCACTGTCGTGTTCGCGTCCGTCCGGCGACCGCAGACCTTACCTGTGTACGCTCGGCTGCTTATCCGCTCTGTCGCGATCGTGCAGCTCGCCCGTGCCTCCGGACCATTATTGACCGCGCTGAAGTGCTACTCACCGGTGTTGGGTCAGTACATACCAGAATATTTTGCAATTAACCCCGACGAAGAGAAGTGTCCTGGTCCTGGCATATTGTGGCATCTGTACAAAGCATTCTGCACTGGGCACTTCGTCGAGACTTTCTCGAGCGCGTTGCAGGGGCGCGTACCGTCTCCTGATACTGGGATGACGCTGTTTGAATACTCGCTCGCGTTCCAAGAAGCGCAGTCCGCTCAGCGACCGTCAGTTGAGGTGCTTGTCATATCGCTCATTTGGGCCTTGAATTATCTCACGTTCCTGATCATTTCCGTGCTTGATCTTCAGAACTATAGAGTATGTATTTTCAAGTTCTGTCAAATGAGATTGATATTAATAGTAGTCCAGCTCATTCCTTCGACTTTTTTTGGCATAATATCACTTACGTATTTCGCTGCGTCTACATACCATGGCCGCGCTCAGTTCTTCCCGACTGTATGGGTCATCGGATTCGCACCCCATTTAGCCGTCCTCTACGTCATTATTCTATGCGGATCTATATATCTGCTAGCGTCTCTCTTTGCGGGTGGCAGCTCCAATTTGCAGTCATCTGTCCGGACAGTCAACGTGTCGCTCTCGGAAGACTTCTACTCGTGCCTGCTCAAACTCGGGATCTTGGTGCTCACATCCGCCGCCGATGCGACGTACATGGCCGAGGGGCCCTCCCTAATCGTCCCGGAAACGACGTGGATCGAGGCATTGGAGTTTAACCGTCGCGCTGGGTTTGAATACATCAACGAAATGCCTGTCGACCATGAAGACGGATCTAGCAGCTTGCGCAAACGACTAACCTTCTCAGCTGACACAGTCGGTGATTATAATTCGGCGTTTAATAACAGTTTCGGGGTGGCGGTTGCCAGGCTGAGTAAGAAACGCAGACGCAGACATTCAGTTTCCCTGCGGCATGCGTCTAGTGGCCAGAATTCCGTAAAGAGGACATCCGGGTATGGCAGTCATAATATCCGTGTGGGCGGAAACATTCACGCTTTACATGGCGCTGCAGCGGCTTCGCAGCGCAAGACTGGGAGGTTTGGACGGTTAGTAGTGCTGTATCGCCTGCGGATGGCGTATAAGCTAGTGTCATGGTGTTTCAGGATGTGTATAAATCTGGTTTGGAAGGCGTTGTTTCGGTTGAATAGGCGGTGCCAGGTAGCTGCGGACGTCGAGGGCGATGATGGGCCGATGGAGCAGAATGTTGGTGCTGCGAGCAATTTACTCTCTGACGAGGAATATTACTCGCTGTTTTTACAGGGCGACCAGTTGCCCGACGAAGACCCGAGTGGGGATTTTGAGCCATCGGACGACGAGGAGGATTTCACTACCATTGAGAACGATGATGACGATAACGAGGGGGCATCGAGCAGTGCTTTGACGGTCGCGCAGGTGGGTGCGACGAGTGAGTTGTTTCCGGAAATGTCGATGTTGGATATTTCTTTGTCGAGTCTGCTGTTGCCACGTACGCCGGAAGAGAGACAGCTCGCGAGAGTTATGGTAGCCCATATGTCTACGAACGAGATTGTTACGCGGGCCAAGATGGGGCAATATGAGGATCGGTGGCACGGGAGCAATAATCTGTACGATGACTATTCAGATGATTCTGGTTCAGATAGTTTCGATGACGAAAGCGCGATTATCGTGTCACTTATCAACGAACGGAGATGGAACGGCGCGAAGAGCGTAAGTACGCCCGGGTACGGCATAGTCGACGACATTGACGATGGAATGACTTCATACCGTCCATCGCTATGCGTCGTATGTCACGCCGCGCAAAGAAATATCGTGTTATGGCCTTGTAGATGCCTTGCAGTTTGCGAAGAATGCAGAGTTAGCCTCGCGCTCCGGAATTTCAAGGGCTGTGTATGTTGTCGTCGTGACGTCGTGTCATTTTCAAGGCTTTTTGTTCCGTGATTTTCCAGTTTGTATTTTTTGTGTTTTGCAATTGATAGGAAGGCATTATGGGTCATGCATCATTTCCTTGGTTCTCAAGGCTTTTTATCTGTTTGTTTATGTGGGGAAATTGGCGATGGTTTTATAAAGAGCACATGTGCGTTTGGTCAGTTAAGGTTGTTTATTGCTCTTACATTGATGCTGGTTGTGAGCTCAGATTTGGTATGATTACGAATTCCATGACTGTGAATAGTATGTGCAAGACCATATGAGGTTTGCTTGATTAAATATATATTACTCCATGCAACATTTGAATCCAACCATAACACCAAATAATCAGAACAAAAATCTAATACCGACGTATCATTATAATCCTACATAGTCGTCACGCCAGTTTCGTCTTCACCTAACCGCCACACTTTCAACTGTTCCGGTGTCTTGCACGCCAATTCAGGTAGCACCTTCACAATCACCATGTCAAACAGAAAGTACAACAAGTGTTTATTTGCAAACTTGTTTTCGAAAGGCGAAAGAAGCTCCTCGAGGCCCTGCAATGCATCGTCGCCTAATACCTGCTTCCGCACACGCATAGGCACGACGCGCAGGATGTTGCCGTACACTCGTTTGAGGATCGCGCGTTTTTCGGTCTCGCTTGGATAGATTCTTGGTTCAGCCATGGGGCCGTTATTGGGGAATAGAGTTTGTCGGGAGAGTGCGAGGACACTGCATGCGAATTGCGAGGTCATGATGTATTTGTGGAAGAAATGCGAGAGCAGACGGTCGATTAGACTGCCGGGAGGTAATGACACGAGAGGTAGGGCGAGGAGTTCGATGGTTGACATTAACCATGGCTGGCGGGCGGGCAAGTTCAAAAGACGGGCCGCGGTGGGAAAGAGTGCGATAGTGAGGAGAGAGGAGTTTGGTGGGTTTGGTGGTTTGCCGAATGGATGTGTGGAGGAGGGTGTTGACCTTGCGAACGAGATCAGGAATACAACTCCAGCTTGCATCAGAGAACAAAATGACATGACCGACATTATAAACGACCGTGCCGAGTCGATCATTGTAGCTGGTTTGGGCGACGAGTCTGGTGCTGACTGTGACAATATCGCTTCTGGCTCTATAACCGCTGCTGGGTCATCTTTCAGGCTCTTTTCGATGACTTTAGAAATTATCTCGTGGACCATGAACGGCTCGCTTAACTTGTCGATTGTCTTCCACAGGACAACGTCGGCTAGTAAGGATCGCAGAAGAGTCCTCTCGGTTGCTGATCCTAAATCCTCTGATGGCAGCAGGACAGCCAATACTCCTTTTGATAGCACTGCCAAAAACTTCCTCTCGACATCATCCGCGGATGGAGATCCATTAGGCGGCTGTTCCACACCATCCCGTCCGTGTTTAGGGGGTGTTAACGCCGGATGCGGCTGCAGAGCATGAAACATCTCCTCAAACGACCTTCCTGAAGCATATGCAGTCCCCACTTTCTGCCTCGCCAGTCTGAAATCACGTAAATGAGCATCGAGGACAAGTGGCACGTCATCCAACAACAGCATCTCCAATTCCGCTTTTCGCAGCCGCTCCTCGAGCGACCGAGTTACGTGCGCGATAACATGCACTACTTCGTACACGAAAGCACGGTCCGCGACGTCGTCGTCTGCGATATGGGTATACCACTCTTGCACGAACTGCCGAAGTATCAGAGCGATAAATGCATATAACTCTTTATCGATATCCGGAAACGACGTTAATGCAGGTAGCGTCGCATCTAGAGGCCTCTGGAGTGCCGATGTAGGTACGAGAGTATTCCGGATAAGTGTCGTCGTTGCGTCGTCCGTTGTCGACGGCGGAACAGGCGTTGTTGTGCCGGGAATACTGGCTGCCGCTGGAGTGTTGGCGCCAGTCGTGCTCGCGGATGCTGCGGTGTTCGTACCGTTTATGGTACTGCCATGTCGCCGAGCGTTCGACATATGCGGCGGTGAGAATTGACTGTCAGTGATCGTGAAGTGAAACTGCCGTACTGATCTCGGTTATTTATGTATGATACTAATAATCTTGCTGGACTTAGAGTTTTGAATTTCGCGAGATTTAGCAGTCTCTGGCGTGGAAATGTTAAAAATCGCTTTTTACGTTCACAATTATTCGTACATCACTGCAAAAGTCGATTTTCACGGTTCGGATATTAAAAATGGGGGGTTCCGCACAACATCGCACGCGTGCGCGACGCGTAGAGGCAGGCGCAACAAAGCGACATCGAGAACAGCAACCGAATGTGCTCTCGATAGAAACTTGCAACTGAATTCTGCGACAGGGGTATAAAAGGTGGACCGGGTCAACTGCGCGATGGTAGGTACGACGTCGCCTAACCATTTGTGGACGACAAGAAAATGTCACCGTGTTCTCCGACCACTTAGTTCGAAGCTACAGTCCCTGCGCAATCTGATCGGATCTCATCCATCTTTGGTGCATTATGCCGGAGGACATGGTAATTATTCATCTGGTAACGGGAATATTTCAGAGCAAACGGCAGCGTGGGAGAAAAATTACCGGACGCATTCGGGAAATATCAAGAAATATTCAGTAAAGTTGTCTCAATCGCAATCTAAATCATCGTCGCTGCCATCGCGGCACCGAGCCTCGGTGCAGGAATCTGATAAGTCTAGTCAATATTGTGCAGACAGCGTATTGCTTTCTCTCCGCGACAAAACGACTCCTGAAGTCTATGTGGCCTATCGTTCTATATTCCACGCGTTCCACCATTTCATGTTACAAACATATGCAAGTCCTGCAACTCTTTCCCAGAAATCCGCTATAGAGCTAGGGAAATGCGTCGTGTATACTCTCGGCAGCGTGTCGGAAGACGATTGGTATGACGGCATGGAGGTGTTGAAGTATTATAAGCGGTTCATAGCGATTGGGCACGGTGTCTCGCTTGTTGCGCGTGACGCGGAATTTTGTAGAGATTTGTTGCCGGCTCTGATAGTGGACTGTGCTGAGATGGAAGCCTTTGATATGGTGTGTATTTGCGTGCCTGCATTTGCAGATTTCTAGCTAATAGGCGCACAGGGATTATTGCTCTTGAGAAGTCTTTTGGAGGTTACCGCGATTGATGATATTCTCGTGAATTACGACATGTTTTGCACTCTCAGCGGATTGGTGAAAAGCTCGCCATACATCCTGCTACAGTATATTATGTCGAATTTAACCGTGGAGCGGATTGTACACTCAAACCTTCTCGAGATTCTGAACAGTCTTCTAGCCAACCCTATCTACAACATATATAGCAGAGACATTAGTCTCCGTAACATGCTATGCCATATCTTCGCAACGGGCCGCCGTGAAGTTCGCAGATCAAGCCATCCACAGTTCAAGCAAGTCGAATCGGCGATGCTCGGCATCTCCAGCATTATCTGTCGTCACACAGCTGTCTTCGACTTATCATTCATCACAAGAGTGATCAATACCATTGGCCCCGCGAAGGCAAGATTCACGAGCGTGTGGCAGTTACTCTGTATTCATCAGTTCTACTTGGGATATATTAACCACGAATTCGTGCAATATTTCTACGAACCGTCAACAACCCCATCCGCAAGTTTCAGAATCCACTCGAGACTCCGCGTAGCGTTACTTGATATTTATACAGACCTTGAAGGACAAATTAGACCGATCATCGAGCGTATTCTGCAAAATGTGCCGAAATTCGCTGTCACATTAGCGACCTTGTTCGCGGCACAGTCTAGAGACAGGGAGCTGTTGCGGTGGCGGGGTGATGTGGAGAGATGTGCGATGCAGTTGGATAGAGGTTTGAGGACAAAAAATTGGGTGCATGATGAGAGTCTAGAGGAGTGGGTTGAGGTGCAGGAGGACAGCGGTCGTGCGTTTTCGTTGATTTCTGATGACGAGAGCGTAGATGAATTGGCCGAGCATGTCACTGATTCTCTCAGTGATATAGCAGATGAGCTGGAAGCCATCGACGATGAGCAATCGACTGTCGGCAATATATCGAGCCAAACGAAATCTTGTTTGACCTCGCCAGCAATATACGAAGTAGACTCTGAGTCAACGATACCGACGTCACCAGTCACGGTCTCCTGTCAATCTGGAGCATCGAGACTACTATATATGCTGCCACCACCATCATCAGTCGTCAAGTTGACGCCGAGATCAAATCGTAGGATTCGTGATAAATATTTCAGGTTACTCTCTACTCCGGCCACGGGAGGCTGTACAGTCGATCGGCGGAGACCGAATTGGTTCACAAGGTCGAAGTCAACGACAATCGCATCCGACGAAGAGAAAATTGAGTATCAAGATGACAGTGACGAATTTGAGAACGCGTCGCCCTTGCAAGGGAGAAAGAGACTCGGATCATCCGACCACGATCACCCAGCCAAGAAATCTAGAGGATGCACGACCTCTTTTCTAGCCAGAGAATTGAGTAGACCTTGCTCCAGCCGGAATTCCCCTGATTTTATTGAAGTGGTGGACGAGCTCTCAATGTCAGTGTCGCATGATAGGAAGCGATTACGTGACCTGACCAATCATAGCCGCGATGCAGTAAAGAAGACGACAAGCAATACCAGTTCATATGGACACCAAAGAAAGGGAAGCTTTAAAGGCAGAAAAGTATTTAGTGAACAAGAAAATAATGTCGAGGAGGAAGATGATGATGATGAACTTTTTGCATTAAAAGGTGTGAGTTATGCTATAGATCCGTCATCGCGTTTGTAATCAATTGTGAATTGTGAATCGATAGGATATACGTATCATTTCTCAGTGCCATATATTGCTTGGTTTGAACCGCTTTAAACAACTGTAAAGTATACAGTCATATCGTATGCTTCTTTGAATGTAACTGACTGGGCTACAACTGAGCACCCAATTGCCGTGACACCATTGAGTCGGACCTGGATATGACTCCGATCCCGCGGGTCGAAAGCGGCGTACGAACAGCGTATTTCGCAGTGATGGAGGATGCGTCCGGAGCAAGACTGGGCTAATTAAGCAGGGTACCACGCAGCTAGTAAACTAAATCTGGAGAGCAACTTGAGTGAGTAAGAACAGACCATTTTCACAATGCCAATGCTGAGTTATTTTATAGAGACAGTGGACTGGGTCGACGTGATACGGCGTGTGAACATGAAGATCAGCAGGGAGAAAAGGTTATTAACGGAATAATGCGACTTCGGCAAAACGCGGAAGCAGAAGACCTTATGCTTATGCTTTTACGGCAGACGACAGAGACGACTAGCATCTCCCGGGTGGTCAATTACGAGAATATTCGCGAGAACAGCCGAAATACATAATGATACTGTGCTCTAGAATCAAATTGGGTGCCCGGACTGGCCCATCCGATCTCGGGCAGCAGCCAATCCGACGCTACGCTTGAGAGCCAGCAGTTACTGAGACCATCACAGTATACGGGGAGTAGCACCAGTAGCCAGAAGTATGAAACTAATAACAATATTATACATGAATATGAATCTGCTGACTGATCTATCAATTGTTGTCTGCCTCAGAACAGGTGCCTGTATATTCAAAGCATGTGCTCACGACATTGGCTTATGAAGCGTAGCGTGGGCAGGTTGTGCTGAGAGCTCGTCGGGGCGTTGGCGGGGCCAAGCGACCCGTCTGGCTTGAAGCGCCCACGCCTACGGCCAGCACTCGCCCGAGCCGGCACACCTCCTGACCGTCCCCATATATTCATATACCGCCCCAAATCTTCTTCTCTTCGTCAGTCATAACCATTCAATTAATTTGCTCCAGATCTCCTACATCTACTAAATGACAATGGCATCTTCTCTCGACCAGCTCAAAGCCACCGGCACCGTCGTCGTCACAGATTCCGGCGAATTTGAGTGTAAGTTCTTTCACTCCTATGGCGTCATCGCTGCCAATACATCTGGTATCAGCAACAATGATTGCTAACTGTCGCCACAGCCATCGCTAAGTACAAACCGCAGGATGCTACCACCAATCCGTCCTTGATTCTTGCGGCCGCGAAGAAAGCTGAGTACGCCAAGCTCATCGATGTGGCTGTCCAGTATGGCAAGGCCCACGGCGCCACCCCTGCTGAGCAGGCCTCCGAGGCGCTCGATCGTCTTCTCGTCGAGTTCGGCAAGGAGATCTTGAAGATCGTCCCAGGTCGTGTCTCGACTGAGGTCGACGCCCGTCTCTCCTTTGACAAGGAGGGCACCATCAAGAAGGCTCTCAAGATTATCGACATGTACAAGTCAATCGGCATCTCGTCGGACCGCATCCTCATCAAGATCGCCTCCACTTACGAGGGAATCCAGGCTGCACGTGAGCTCGAAGCTAAGTACAACATTCACACCAACCTTACTCTACTTTTCTCCTTCGTCCAGGCCGTAGCCGCTGCTGAAGCCAACGCCACCCTCATCTCCCCCTTTGTCGGCCGAATCCTTGACTGGTATAAGGCTACGACCGGTAAGACCTACTCTGGCGCTGAGGACCCCGGTGTCTTGTCCGTTCAGAAGATCTACAACTACTACAAGAAGTTTGGTTACAAGACCATTGTTATGGGTGCCTCTTTCCGTAACACTGGTGAGATCAAGGAGCTCGCTGGATGTGACTTCCTTACTATCGCGCCCGGCCTCCTTGAGGAGCTCTACAACTCCACTGAACCCGTTCCCAAGAAGCTGGACGCCTCTGGTGCGTCTACCCTCGATATCGCGAAGGTATCGTTCATCGACGATGAGGCTTCTTTCCGATTCGAGCTCAACGAAGACCAGATGGCTACTGAGAAGCTTTCGTAAGTGCTTGTTAATCGAATATGTGTTATTGCTTATTAACAATTTCTAGTGACGGCATTCGAAAATTCGCTGCTGATGCTAGCACACTCCTTGCCGTCTTGGAGTTGAAGGTTCAAGCATAAATATAGTATCACCGCTGTTTTCACGGCACGTCTTTCATGTTCAATACATCAACATTATCGATCTTTCTGTGGTGTAATACGAAAAATCCAACGTCTATATCTAACATACTAAAAGATGGGAAATTTATGCGAGTGGGGTTTGGTCGGTTATGTATAACAATTAATAACAATGAAGAATATTCGATGATTCGAGTTTGAATTCGTGCTTCATGACAAATTGTGATCGAGTATTTTATTTCGATTTTTGTCACGCATCACTTAGCGGCTTTCCATCAGGATGCTGCTGAGGTACATTACATATGTGACTTTTGAATTCCATAGTCACGTCAATGCAACGTATCCAAAGAGGCGACGACATTGATGAAACTATCGAGGACGGCAAACTGCCAATTTTGCCACTCAAAATTGCCCATATGATAGACCTTCAATTCATGTTCGTAAACCTTTTGATAATTACGAGGGATCCAGAGGGTGCAATGTGCACACTAGCTGGGCAGTGATGGCTGGATGGTGCGCGACAGGAGACCCGACTAAACAACTGGAACTTGCAAAATTGTTGGGTCACGGTAATCCTGGCCCAATCGCACGCCCCTTTCGCGGTTTATGCCATTATGAATAGCCTGACTATACAACAATTATTAGTTACAATTTCTGGCGGAAATCCCCTCATCCTTAAACCGCACGATAACATGTTCAGTACGTCGATTCAAAGGCAAGAAGAACCAAATGCTTTTATATAAAGATACCATCTACCACGCACTAAATGGCCGCTCTAGCTCGGTCGACATAAAATCAGTGACTTTATGGCATAAATGCAAATGTTGCACTGGTAAATTTGTGCTGTGTTTAAGCCTACATAGTGAAGAGCGTTCGCCATATCTAGCAAACCTCGGCCAGTTTTTCCTTCCATGAACTAAAACTATCAAATTTTATTTTGAAATGGCAGGCCTATCGTGTGATTAATTTTCTACGAGTATGTCGACTTGGCGAGGTGGAGCGATGCTGCTGGAAGTGGCTACAAATTTTGGTCGTTTGTAACTAACTTTCTCCACAACATAGAGTTTGTGTGCTTGTTAAAAGTGTGATATGGAGAATTGCTCTCTGACCCGCAAGTTAAAGGCATCGAGCCGATCGTTTCAAGTCCTATATTGTCGGGCCAGGTGTACTTAACCCATCTTCGCCTTCTTACGCTGCTCGCGATCTAGTCTGACGTCAATCATAGACAAGATCCGCGCGTTTGCTAAACTTTCCGTCTTTATGCCATCTAGGCAGCTTCAGATCAGTTAGTTCTCCTGGTCCGCTAGTTCTATTTCAACTTGTCCTGCCTTGTGCGTTTGACTGCATCAAATTCACGAAGATGCCACTCCCGCTCTTAGGTCGGCTCAAGCTACGGGAATGGCCGCCGCTCATCTTCGGTCTGTGCCTAGTAATGCTCGAGTCCATACTGCGCTTTCTCACCTCTTGTCTCCCTTCGCCAATCATTGCGCTATGCGAGGATGTTACAAAGCGGATGTACGCCAAATTTGTCCCCACCGTGACAAAGGAAAGGACTATCGTGCAGGAAATTTGCAGTGCGGCTGGGTTCGTTGATATATGTGAAATTTACGGATACAGCGTTGAGGAGCACATCGTCAAGACTACGGACGGGTACTTGCTGGGCGTGCACAGGATTTATCAGTCAAAGCGCGAGGTGGCCGATAACGTCCTGCCGAGGGGAAAACCGATAGTGTACTTGCATCATGGCTTGCTGATGAATAGTGAAGTGTGGGTCTGTCTTACTGACCCGAAACGGTGCCTCCCGTTTGTGCTAGTGGAGCGCGGTTATGATGTTTGGGTGTGTTTGCAGTCGTCGTCGTCTTGGTTAATACTATACTGATGTTCACGAAAGCTCGGAAACAATCGCGGTAATAAGTACTCGAAGAAACATGTCGTTCTCCAATCCACTGAAAGTGCGTTCTGGAACTTCTCCATGGACGAATTCGCACTCTACGATATTCCCGACACGATCGACTACATCCTCTCGACCGCTGGCCAAAGGTCTCTCGCATATATCGGCTTTTCTCAGGGCAGCGCACAGGCATTTGCGGCGCTAAGTTTGCACCCCGGGTTGAACGACAAGGTCAAGGTGTTTGTAGCACTCGCGCCTGCAATGGCGCCTGGAGGACTAAGTATTGGTATTGTTGATGCACTGATTAAGGCTTCGCCAACGATTATGTTTTTCTTTTTCGGACGCAAGGCGATTTTATCGAGTGCCATATTTTGGCAGAGTATTATGTGTAAGAATTGGTTCGGTTTGTTTTATTTTCGGCTCAGCTGATTGACTAGATCCACCGCTGTTTGTGCGATTGATCGACAGGTCATTAATTTTCCTGTTCAACTGGCACAGCAAACACATTTCCTTCCACCAGAAAGTCGCCGCCTACGCGCACCTCTACTCCTTCGCCTCCGTCAAGACTGTCGTGCACTGGTTCCAAATCATGCGCCACTCATGTTTCCAAATGTTCGATGACGAGCCGAGTTCTCCAGTCCGATTATACGGTCAGGCGTTTTATAAAGTCGCGCAATTTCCAACGCGGAATATACGCAGCCCGATATATTTAATGTATGGCACGGCGGACTCATTAGTTGACATCGATGCGATGCTGAAAGAGTTACCGACGCATGCGGTCGCGATTCCTGTTGAGGGTCATGAGCATTTGGATATTATTTGGGGCAAAGACGTGCAGAAGATTGTCATACCGCATGTGTTGAACGTGTTGGAAAAATATCTGTCTGTTCCGGTGAGTCTGGTGAGTGTCAAGTTGAAGGTGGACAATTTCATTGAAGAGGAATCCAAGGCTTCATCTTGGTGTTCCTCGTCGACCAGTATCGGTTACGAGAGCGCCAAGGCTCGGGAATTAGACGGCCAAGAAAAAATAAATGACGCGAGTGAGGAAGTTAAGAGTAATAGTGTTGCGTCAGGGCAGCGACGGAATGCCGAGTCCGAAACTCTTAAGCCCGATCGCGATCTCGACGCCGACGATGAGGACGACGAAAGGGAGGTCAAGCGTTCAACCCGTTCATCCTCGCCGCAATCTTTCCGTACAGTCAGATCGTCATCGCGATCACCCGTGGACACGAGCCGGAGATCGATGTCCCAATCTCCTCCACCAAAGAAGCTCACCTTTGCGTCGGCCGGGGGAAATTTCTTCAGTGACGGAATCGTATTGGGCAGCTCGGGCCCGGTAACCGCGATTAGCATGCCCGGAATGGTGGTCAGCCGCGACATGGCAGACAGTTTCGGTGCGCGCACACATACGTCCTTGCCCTCGTCCTCTTCCGCCGCCGCTGTGGTTGCCACAGGAACTACAGTCATGAGTACAGTCATGAGTGCGAATGCGAATTCGAATAGATTGCAGTTTGGAAAGACTATGGAACGGACTGGCGAGCTTATTTCTAACGCGTTTAGAAATAAGGGGCGTACTCTTTTTGGCGACGAGAAGGAGGCATGATTTTTCTTTTGTGACTGTCCACGCGGATGGGAGTTAGGATTTAGTAGGGTATGGCGTTTATCTTTACAATGTGATAGATTCGGAAATGGCGGGTTCGTGTGTGGTCATCTATGATGTGGAAACCTGACGTTCACTTTTACTACGATGATGATGATCAAGACGCTACAGATAGAGTAGAGAATAAAAGTTACAGAAGTGCACATTCGTTTGTCCTGCATTCATCATTCGATTGCATGACCGAGGCAGAGTAGACCAGATGCGTCAAATATTTTAGTATTAACCTTTGTGGCTTAGGCCATTAGGTTTCCTATTGAAGATTATTATACATGCTGATATAATTACAGAAGATATGTCTTAGGTCATATTATCCGCGAATCGGGATCGCACGTCCGCGACTCAGTTTGATTATGGACGCCGTAGACAAGTGGGTGCTTATGGCATAGCATGCATTTTCATGATAAGCGCGGGTTCGGCCCACGTCACGAAATAGCATTCGCAACATCTTGTAAAATGTCGGCCAGGTTTTCCTTACATAAATTATTTTTGTGTTTTGTGAAGGGGAGATATATCATGTGCTTATTTGTGAGAGGATATCGACTGTGGTGAGGTGGACCCATGCTTGCTTGTCCACGGCCGGTTCATCATGCCGGTCTGCACCCTAACGCGTTGACACTTGACGAGTGCGTGGCCACCTAACGCAAGGGTGTAGCTGACGCAGAATGTCAGTTTATTAACCAAATTGCAGAATAATCGCAATTTGCCCCGGCCTCAGCACGTCCCCACTAATGCTCCCCTTTTCTTGTGATCCTTCCTATATTTTGGGACTAACTACGATACACGATCTCAATTTTGGGTTAGTGTCGAATTAGAGGGTACGCTCGACATGATTCGATTCAGAAACAATAACCGTACAATCTTACATGGCCAACTCTAGCGATTTGTTTCGCGGATTTCGCCGGAAAAGAGCTCTCAGGCGTCACCCAAATTTATGCATACTTAGGCAAATAGTGAACATATCTGTTTTTTGTCATTCCAAGCAAAAGCACAAGATAGCATTCACGACATTCCCAAAAAGACAAACAAGATTACTCTCAACAACAGTGAATAAACATGTAAACGGGACGATCACAATGCAAGACAAAGCCACCGCCTTTTTGGCCCATAAAAACTCCGGTTTGGGTATCCCACAATCAACTCATGTCTATTTGCAACCACAGCAACACACGCACGCAGAGCTCGATCACTGCAAAACCTTACACCGACCACTCTCGACATGCGCCGAAATCCATTCATCTACATTCTCAAACTCCATCAAACAAGCCCTACATTTCCCCCCGGCGCCCTGTCGTTCTTTCTTCTTCGTGCCGGCGGGATAATCGAAATGCATAGACTTCAAGTGATTCTTATACGTGTCGCATCGCGAAAATCCCCCAGACGGATGACACCGCCCGTCGGCGGCGTGATAGGGACAACAGAAAGGCGCGTCTCCTTGATGGGACTTTTGATGACGTAGAAGGTCATTCGGGCGGGAGAATCCGCGGCCGCAGACTGTGCAGGAATGTGGTCGGGACGCGTATGATAAGTGTGTGGAGCAGTGCGCCGACAGGTTGGAATACCACCCGTTACACTCCGGACATTGCTGTTTTCGTGAGCGGACACGTTGCGGCCCGGCAACTCTAGGTAGAGGCAGCTGTTGCTCGTGTGTGAAATTCTGGTGATATTGCAGCGACGGATGTGTATGGTAATTCGGGCTGGGCGGAGGCGGAACAGAAACTGGACCATGCCACCGGGGTAGAGGGCCGCTGGCGATACTCAAGCTGCTCGTCGTCGTATAGTCTGGGCCGTGGTCAGTATTTGACGACGAGCTATTGTGGCCATCTTCGTCTTCGTCCTCAGCTTCGCGCGAGCGAGAACCGGTACTGGTCGTGCTGCTGCGTCGGTAGTGTCCCAAGTCTCCCGGATACCCAGCTGCGAACGCCGCCGCGCCGAGCAAGAGCGAGTTGATACTGCTGAGACCGCTGCCGTTCGTGCCGTACCCGTTCGAGCCTGAGCTCAAGCTTGTTGGCGTTGACCCGGCAGAACTGGATCCCGTAGTGGCCGCATAGCTCGACGATGCGGCTGATTCTCCAGGAGGATTCGGGTTCGTCAGTCGCGCAATGCTCATGGGGTCATCGGGACTGGTTGGGATGTAGTTAATGCCTTGGACAGAGTCTGTCATTTGATGGTCGAAACTTATCGATGATTCGAGTATGCTTCCCGCAAAATTCCAGTCTGTCGCCAGACCAGGGAATACCCGCTCAATGCCGCCGATCGCCATAAACCGTTGTACGAGCGGGTCAACAGAGTCCGGAACGGACGGGACTCTAGGGCCACTAATACGCGCAGTGGCGATTGACGGTCCAGCGAGACCGAAGTCGACGATCATATCGCTCTCGTGAGGGTTGACAGGTTCGAGTGGCGGCGACGGAGGACGCTCGTGCAAAAAGAAGGCGGAAGAATTTATTGCCACGGTTGTTGCGGATGCCGCACAAGTAGGGACACGGATAACGCCTGGCTTGCCGGCTACGACGGTGACAAGCGGTGCTGTGGTTGTAACTGCGTCGGCGGTGACTGCTGTGGCGCTGGTTGCGGATAAAGAAACGGGAGGACCGAAGTGTGGCACACCGAGGCGCATGAGATTGTTGAATACGCTCAAGGCTTCGACGGAATCTAGGGGACCCTGGAAGCCGTGATGTATGAGAACTTGTTGTGCGAACGGCGTGGTGTATCTGTTAGTCGCTGAGGCCGTCACGCCTTCAGCAGCGACGGGCCGTAGAGGTGCCCATTGCAGGTCTGCTGCCGATTCCTTGGCCGCAGTAGGCACTTCTTGCATGAATGGAGACGACGACGATGACGTTGCAGTCAACTGTTCGTCAAAGTTGAGGTAGGAAAGGCCGATTTCTTCCTGCTCCTCAAAGAATTTCCTGGTCTCGTCAATGCCAATGTCATCATCCGACACTTCTTCAGCAACTTTGTCGACTTGTGACAGTTCGAGTTCCAACCCTTGTCCCTCTTCATCGTCATCGTCGCGGTTGTAGTCCGTCTTGTCATATAATATGTCGGTTGAATTCAAAAGAGTGTTCATTACTTTAGAGGCGTCCTCCGCATCCTGTGGTTCGGCGGATAGTGGTGCCGGGAGATACTGCTTCGCTAGATTGAAAGCCGCCGCAGACGGATATGGCCAGTGTGCGAGACCAGCCGGAGGTGGCACTGGGGCTGGCGCAGGCGTCGTGAAGACAGACGCAAATACGGGAGCATCAGGCTCGACTTTTATCTTGACCTCATCCATTTTCTGGGTCAAATTTCCCGTTAGAGCAGTACCTGACAACGTCGAAGTCATGGCAAGGACAGCCGCCTCGCCTCGGGCGCGGAGGGCATTGACTTTGTCGACGCATGTCTTGGCTTTCCGGTGGAGTGTCGCGACTAGGGCTTGTTTATGGACGTGCTTTTTGCACTTTATCGTATTGTGAGGTTGATCAGTGTGCTCGGATTTCTCGTTAACTTCAGGGCGAGACGTTTTCGGGACAAGAGCGCACAGTCGCTGGGCAAAAGTCAATCGGTTGCATTCGCAAGTGTGTTTGTCGAGTTTAGAAGACTGCTTTTCCAGATCTCATCATAGTCAGTATGACTATTAATCAAAATCATTAACATGATACACACCTTCCTTGTTTGGGCGAATTCTCAGTGTCTTCATTTTCTCGACAATGCTGTTGGTCAACGTGACGCCAGTCATGGACGTGGTATTCGTGGACGTCGCGCTGAGGACGTACAGTTCATCACCATCGGCATTCCGGCGATGAATTTTGTACATGAGCTTCTTAACTCCGCGAATGCTTGGACACCTGCGGTCTGTGCAGTCGGGCGCGAACGGTATCTTTTTATTGTCTGGAGCCGTTAATATTGGCGGCTGCCGGAGCAGATAGATAGAGAATGAATACAGACCTGTGTAGCTGTCTTCACTTTGGACTTTCCGAAGAGAGCAGGTGTCGCGCTCGTCGGAATTGTCACGATGGTATGCGCAGACGGCGGCCAACATGTCGCGGAGTATACGGATGCCTGCTTCGACAGTTTCGTCGTCGGATAGCGGAGTGTTTGCGGTGCGAGTGGTCTTGGTGCCGGCAGTGTCAGCCGCGGTCATATTTGGCAACAAAAGTTTCTGCGGTCAGCCGTGTGCGGCTCAGCTACTGTTGGTTGTATTTGCCAGTCGTGCCAGAGAAATAGGTCTGCTTGTGCGGGGTGAGCAAGGCTGCTTCGGATAACACCAAACGAGGAGGGGAGGGGTCCAAATAAGAAGAAGAGAATAGGGCCGGTTGGCGGGTAGATAGGGGCTGACGGGTGGACTGCGATGGCGGAGTGCAGCGCAGTTTCGGTTCGCACAAAGGCGGACATCGACACGCCGCTCGACACTGCACGACACGGTACGGCTGGGTTGTGCAGGGTTTGGACTGGCAAGGGCAGGCCCGGCAATCGGCAATCGGCAGCTGCGTCACATTGGCAGGCGACGCGTCAGCCTTGCCCCTGTTCTGGTCACAACTTTGCGCAGGGCCCGACCTAAGAGTTGAGGCATATGCATAGGGTTTGCCGCGCTTCCTGCGCCACAACAGCACAACTCCACGCTGGCTATCCCAGGAAGTAGGGTTGAAGGCTGAACCATACACTAAGCCTCTTTCAGCATAGCTCGAAGCCACTAGCGCTGCCAAGACGACGCGTCATCTTTACGCCGAACACAGGGCTCATCCTCATAGAATACCCACTTAAGACCCAATTCCCTCTAACGGTACTGATCGGTCTTACAACGGCGGAAACACACCTGATTAGGTCTCGGTAAGATGGCCGGCATTATTGCGGACTGCTGTATCTGCATTGTTTCGCACGATTTCGTTCATCAATGTAAAAAGCCTGCAAGCCAAGCCGTCGGTCGCCGGTAACCTTATTTCGGAATTGTGTCGACCAGACAACCGCCCATCGAATGTGCCACAAACTGACAGTTTTGCTAACCAATTTATACCATTCTCATGCCTGCGATCATGCTCCGTTCAGTGGCTGCTACGATTATACGCTCCCGTCTATATATGAATTTCGGTTATTTTGGCCGGTCAGAGATCGCACGAGAAGGCCAGCCCTTCGCGTAGTATCATATCCGCTGGCGTTGAGGATTTGGCAAGGCATATACAACAAATTAACTCTCGCCGCAGTCTCAACGCCATATCGGTCGAGACCCCAAATCTTTCTTGGTTCATATCGCCCGGGGTAATTTGTCATCTGTCGTTGGATGAAGCTTGGGTACTTTAGTCGACAAAAATTACCATTTAGTTCGCTTTTCGAAGCAACTTAGCAAACTAACAAAAGCAACTAGGCCGTTCTTGACTTTTGCCATTTGCCGAGGCCTAGCGCCATCGTCGGGCGCTCTACACCCGCCCAGAGTAAGGGGCAGCACCGCCACCACTCTGATCCCGCTTGTCGAGATAATCTAATCAGCGTCGTCATCTATGTCTTCTACATTCCGCTGGTGATAATGCGCCACAGGAAACCTATGCGGCATCATAGTACCATTCCCACACAGCACTCACCCTCTCGGAACCCGGCGAAGTCGCGCTAGGGCGTTCAATAATCTCATCGCTGACATGATATACAATCTACATTTCAATCGCATTGTTACTATTAATACCATACCCCTTCTCAAAGAAGAAATCAAAACATTTGGAAATCAATTAACAGACACATTCTCACTTAACACCTTCCGCGGACTCCCACCGCCGCTTCCGTTATTGTTACTGCCCATCTTGTCGAGCACATCCGCCACCATTCTCAAGCTCCTCTCAGCCTCATTCACTCGCTCCCGCAAAATCTTCATCCCCTCTTTCCGAACGAGCTCCTGTTTCGCCCGCGTCTGTCCTTCTTCCTCGTCCTTCTGCCGCAGCCGTCCGCGGAATGCCTCCCGCTCTAATTCAACCTCCCGCATTCTCTTGCGCAAGCTCGCGCTCTCGTCCTCCACAATCGCAATCCGCTTCGCCACACCCTCCGCTTCTCGCTCCAGCGCTGCCTTTTCGTTCTCCAATTTCTCTCGCGAGCCACTTTCCTGTTTCAATTCGGCCCGTAGCACAATTATTTCCGCTTCTTTCTTCTTCATAATTCCATCGAACTTACTCGTTGTCTGTGAGAGGCTCACAATTTGTTCACGCAGTTCCTGGTTTACTCGCACAGCCGCCTGCATCTGTCTGTTGCTGCTCTCGAACCGTAGGTTCTACTCCATTAGCATCTAGTCCATCAACGAAAACATCCCAATCAAACTCACAGCCTGTTCTAATCGACTCTCCAGCTCGATGTCAGAGTTCTTCAACTTCTCTTCAACAGTAATCAGCTGCTTCTCGCGTTGACTGACAATCGCCTTGAGCAGACGAATCTCCTGACTCCTGAATAGATTTTAGCACCTTCCTTCAACACACGTACCCAGTACGGGTAGAACTCACAATTGCTCCATTTCACCGTGAATCTTGCCCTCCTTATCCTCCTTCTCGCTCAATTCCGCCACAAGTGTCTCTATCCGCTTATCCAATGCGCTCTTCTCCCCCTCCAACCGCCCGATAATCCGTGCGGCCTTCTCCAACTCTCCCCGCCACATCTCAACCTCCTTGTCCGCCTTTCGCTTCGCATCAAGCAACTCCTCGCACTGCGCTTCTAACTTATCCAAATCCTCCAGCGCGACAGCCAGTTGCTCCTCCAAATCCGTCTCCCGCGTCTGCGAGCGTCGCAATATCTCTTGTTTATCTATCGCAAGCGCACGCTCGCTTTCAAGCGTCTCCTGCACTTTTTTCATCTCCGCCTCCAGTTTGCGTGCCCGGTCCCGTGCTCTTTGAGACTCTGTCTCAGCATCGGCCAGTTGCGCGACAACTTTACGGTATTCTCCGTCTCGCACCATAGTCTGCACCGTTTCCCGCTGGGACATAAGCAAAGGCTGCATCTTGACGTACACTTTCCACCACGGATTATCAGTCTGCGAAGCTTTGATATTCCGCGCGATAACTTGCACGGCTTCTGCGCGGTACAGCCGTTTATTGACGTACCGTCTCTGCAGATACCCACGCACTCGACTCTGAATCAAAGTAATGACTGTCCGCACCAGTTTGTCTCGCCGGTCTTCCAACTCCGCCAACACGCCCGCTCGGAAAAAAACCTTGGTGATACCGACTCTATAGGCGCCCGTGTCGAGCTTCAACGCGTCGAGTATGAGTGAACATGCCCGTTGTCCGTCAACATACCCCGTCGCGGTTGCCTTCGCAAGTGTCCCTCTCGCACCCGCGCCCTGTGTAACAAGAATCTCGTACCGCTGTCTAAATTCCGCGAACGAAAGCCGGTTTGGGAATCCTGTTCTCGCAATCCGAATGCCCTCCAACACACCATTGCATCGCAGCTGATCTAGCACGAGCACACTATCCATCTTCCTGGGCCTCTTCTCGTGATTCGGGAGTATACATCTCACGAAATGGGGCCGGGTGGAATTCAGCTGCGCCATAAGCGAAGTAAGCTGCTCTTTATGTCTCTGAGCAACCGTGCGGAATAATCCTTTTCTCTTCCTCGCCACGAGATCTCCCTCCACGTCGTCGGCAAATAACTGAGCGATATGCGGTTCTTCGGAAAGTGAAAGCAAATGCGTGATATTGTCATTCAGCGGGTCTTTGTTCTTCTCAAGCCAACCTTCGGTCGAGTAGTCGACTTCTGCAGCGTAGTGCCTCAATCGAAAGCCCTGCTTGAATAGCGACGGCTTATATTTGTCGGATTTCTTATCCCAGAGCGAGTGCAGCTTTTCCGTGAACGATTTGTCCGTTGCCCGAGGCATCACGCAGTCCTCATCCAGGCACGAGAAAATGCCGATTGGCTATGTTCGTCAGCATATCTTCTTCCATTTATAATTGAAACTTACATTCGACTTCTCAATTAAATCAATAGTCGGCTGCAGATCATGTCCAAAATCGATAAACTGCCAGTCAATGTTCTCCCTGGCATACTCTTCCTGCTCAAGCACAAACATATGGTGATTGAAAAATTGCTGCAGTTTCTCGTTCGTATAGTTAATACACAACTGCTCAAAAGAATTCGCCTCAAAGATCTCGAAACCTGCGATGTCGAGTACGCCAATGAACATGGTACTGCCACTGTCTCGCTCCAGAACCTCGTTAATCCGGTTGACAAGGTATGCAAACCCCCGCTCATACAACGCTTTTGCGAGCGCATGCAGCGAAAACTGCACCTGTGCTTGTGTACGCGACTGGTCAACCCAATCTCGACCGGCCTTGACTCGGGGTCGCAAAAGCGCCTTCGTAAACGCGTCGACGGAAACGCCCATGACATGACACAGTTTCTCAACCTGCACATACTGCAGTAGCTTCGCCTGCCCAGTCGAGCGCTCGGCTCCAATCTCAAGGTTGCCGATGTGCAATATAATCGCAATCACGCGCAACAAGTCCGTTTGTTCCTGCTCGGAGAATCCCATGATCTTGAAAGCCAACATCAATTTGTTGAACTCGTCCGCGTCCGAAATTCCTCGAATTGATTGTTGGCCGTTCTTCAAGTATGCATAATCCCCGACCTTCCTGTCCAATAGGAATTTCTCGCGCAACGACGCTGAAGCGCCGCATAGCAGTTGGTAGAAAATGTGGTAATTCCGTTCAAGTGGACTTTGTGTGACCACCCGTGACTTCTCGAGCAAATACCAATTAATATACGCACCAGAAATCTGTCCAGACCGACTAAATCCAATCTTTATAAATTTTCCAAACCGTGACGAGTTATTATTGCGGACAGTCTGCGAGTTGCCAAATGCTTCGAGGATTGGATTTGCCTGCAATATCTGCTGCTCAATAGTGCCTAGATCGCTAGTCTTGTTGGTTGACGTCGTTACTGCGGCAAGGTATTGAATCACTTTCTTGGTGTTTTCGGTCTTTCCAGCGCCAGATTCACCGGTAACGAGAATCGACTGGTTTTCATGCATCTCTAGCATATTGCGGAATGCGAGATCGGTGATAGCATAAATATGCGGCGGCGCAACATCGCGAGACTTGCTTTTGTACATTGAAATATATGCGTGGTTGTAAATAGGCAAACTGCAGTACGGATTGACTGCCACTAAGAAGAGTCCTGAGTATGTCTAGTCACATTAGTTCGGCTCGGCCACACCCGCACAGAAAACTCACATAAATCATGTCCGCCATATATCTAGACGCCAGGTTGTGAACAACGGAGGCTTCATTCAGGTGGGTCAACTCGGCCATGTCATTCGCCTTGTCAAATTTCGGGGGGTTGACCTTATCAACCTCATCCTTCCGGACAATCCGATCCTAGCCCTATCAGCACTTCTACATATCAACAGATGGCATACTACCTACATACCAAATCGTCTGTGCATCGAACATGTAGCATCCCATCCTCTTCCTCTTCAGTAACAAACCCCTTCACAAATGCCTTCCCACTATCAGCAACCCACACCCACCGCTTCCCCGAAAACTCAGTGTGCTCGCTATCATTCCATTCGCCATCCTCGACGGTCTGATCGGCAGACTTGTCAGGATTCACGTCTTCGTTCGACTTCAGTGCAGATTTGATCTGACTTGGCGTAAACGTATGCATACGTTTCGACGACCCGTAAGAATAGAGTGCCGGTCCAAGGTGGTTCCGACCGTGTGGAAGGTTCTCTGATATTGGAGATAGCTTGTCCGGAGATGCCACGCGTGAGGGAGTAGTTGGTTTCATCGTGATTGTAATGTCGATCGTTAGGTTGAGATGCAAAATGCGTTTGTTGTTCTTAGCTAAAGTCACCCCGTCAACTTGAAACACAACGTGTAGTTAATCTCAAGAGCGCATGAGTGTCCGTCTTTAGGAGGATCCCGCAGTAGTTCTGCCCTTTTGCGATGGTGTACTCGGTGACGTTGTATAGAGAAGTGAGAACAGTGGAAGTTCGTGGTATTACACAATTGCCGGCCGCGCCTACTTGACACTAAAATGTAAACAGCCGTCGACAGGGCAACTGAGTCTGCAAACGCTCTTGCGAGGGTTTTGTAGATTACGTCCAAATTTCGTGGAGCTAGCAAGGAGTTATCAATCATATCAATTAGTGTTACAATGCGTATATAATAAAAATTTCCCGTTACAGTACGGCGATATTGGGAATTCGTAACAATTCAATGACATGTTGAGGCACATCGACCATCAAATGTTTAGCGATTTTCATCACTCCCCGGGCCGATTGACCACACGCCTCAGTCAGTCTCAACGCGCCTTGAATCCCACGCAGTCATATCACAGAAATATATTTTCACGCGACACGAATTCTATTGCATATTTAGTCCTCATGGCTGCTGATTCTGTCTCCTGCGTCGAACCGGTACTGTACAATCCTTGTACTCCGTACTTCGATTTCTCCAAGAATGAGTACGTGGTTGAGCTAGCGGAAACTCGGCATCTTGGCGCTAAACGCAAGGATGTAACTGTTGATGACGTAGAAATTAGGGAGACTTCCACTGCACGCGTCTTTGGCAACAACAAGAAGGAAGGCGATGTGGAATATATTGTCTCAAAGGCAAAATCGCAGAAGAATGAAATGGTCGAGGATGTTGTGCCAAATGGGGCGGATGAATCGGACGAAATTTATTACGAAAACAAATATTCCGATGGGAGCATGAATAGTGAAGGAGCAATCCAACCAGATGGGATTTTGCGGGTGGACGAACCTGTTCTAAGTGAATACACCGCATACGAAAAGTTGTCCAGATACTATGATCTTGCCACTCACTGGCAGCAGCGGAAAAACGGAAGGATCGGACGTGGGTCCAGCAATAATACTGCGAACGTTGTCCACAGTGTCAATGGAATTAAGACAACGAAGCTAGTTCAAGTGGCTGATCTTGCTATAACTGACGCTGATGTCGGGATCAGTAAGAGTGCAGGTAAGATTGCAAGAGTCTTATGTTAACTGTCGTCTTATTTTGTCGAACGAAACTATTTCTGTTGCTGCTCACTGTCTGTTGTGGAAGAGAGCCTGAATAAGCGGCAGACTCACTGTGGTCTGATTCATTTTGCTTCTTTACTCTGTGGCTGCATTCTCAGCCTTTATAATAAAATACGGATGATTTGGAAACAATTGTATTCACCGTTTTCTGAAACACTGTATCAGTTGCCGTGTCATATCTCTCATCGTTGCAAAGGAGTTCACGGCCATCTTGGTACTTTGAACACTAGGTGAAGTAGGCTCGTGTCACTCAACTTCTGACGGTATAGAAATCATTAAGTATGCTGCACGCCCTGTTATTGACACAATGCATCTGAGAGATATTACGAAGTTGCTTAAGGTAACTAATAGTTGACCTGACGAGCGAAATCGAAATTGTTAATGACGTATTCTGAAGCTCTATGTGCAATTACATTAAATAACATCGCTTTTGTACTCTCCAGCAGAGCACCAAATCCATGAATTCGTCCTAAACTTTTGCAGGAACGCTGCACTCCAAAGTCTCCAACAAAGTTTATACCAACAAGATGCTTTATAATAATCTAAACCACTATCGAACAGCCAGCACAACTCAATATTCTAGACGTTATCCCCCAATGACAATGAAACCGAAGCTTGTAATGCCGCTCACATTATAGGGGCGAGATTAAAAAAAACCTGAAATAATAATCTATAAATGTCCACAAGTTTTGCGTCTAAATCTATACCATATGTACAAGTGGGAAAGTATTCAGTGAAGTCCAACACTTCCATACTAATTGGGATGGAGTCAAGGCAAATGACGGCTCCAATCATGCGTTTCTTCCCCACCGCTCCTTGTCATCGTCGGTTAAAACATATGCAGGCTTGAACGATTGCTCGCCGGTACTATCCAATCCACTTTCCATTAGCAGTGCCGGATTTGGATGGGTATCTGTAGTTCCTCCTAATGACGTATAACCCAAGTCGTACAAAATGCAATACTTTATGTCCAACTCTCGCAAAAAATGCCACACCTCAGCGTAATGCCAGTCGATGACAGGATGAACGCGCGTAAATTTCGGCCAACCGTGATCAGTCTCGTCGAAGTACGTAAGATCGGCTCCATTGGGGTCAGTCCGACGCGTACCGACCATAATGGCTTCGATGTGCGGTTTGGCGTCAAGAAATTTCTGGAAAGCAGCTTTCATCGGCGTAGCCAATCTAATTAGGTCGAGGGAATATAATGTTGCACAATCGTTGACGAATGCATCAACTTCTGGAAACGCGTTCAATGAATGAACGTAAACGGTGTGAATTCGTTGTGGTGGAAATTGAGACGAATGGTAGTGGAGACTTCCGAGGAGTAAAACTAACATAACAAGGCAGTCTTTGCCTCCATTGAAAGAAATTGCTAATTCGTCAATGCTATATATATAAGCATATGATACCACAGACAGATGGAAAGCCTAGAGGACGTACCTGTAACGTCTCAAAGCTTCGCTAATTACGCGTAACGATTCTCGTACCCGCTCTTTTGTCCGTTGACGGAGCTCTGCTATATCCGCGGATTCTGACGCAGGAGTCGTCGCGAGGTAGGAATCCACTCGTCCGGCAATATCTGCGCACGCGTTTGCCAGAGGAATTGTGGACGATGTAGAGACAAATTTCGGCCTGGTGGCCGAAGACGGTGATGCCGCGGAGGATGATGACGAGGCCCTCGCGGAGGCCGCTGCTACTTGAGCCATTACTGATAAAAAAGCCTACAGAACCCGTTACCACTTAACTGTAAACCAGGATTGGCGTACAAAATCAGCTCAAATATAAAGTCTGCGTGGTATTACCTTGCAGTCCCAACGGCAGTGACAATCTCTTGGGTCGACAAGAAAGAGCGTAACGAAGGAATAGTTGCTCAAGAAACTAAACTTGGCTGGAAAACTATTGTTTCTCAAGTGCAAGTACACTTTCTAGTAAATAAACTGAAAGTTAAAATAAAGGAGTAACAAATTGATGAATCGTTAATAATGGAAATACAATTTCTCAAAGTGGCCGTGCGTGAGTTAACTTGGAGAAGCGGTCATTAGTTCGAACCTCGATCGGATGCGCTTGAGCAGCGCTGACTGATGATTGAGAAGTGAGATAAGTTTACAATAACAGCTTAAATGACTAGGTCCTATGAGGTTTGTGCAGCGCTTTAAGTGCATACATTGTTCCTTCTAGCATCGGACTCACAAGACGTTCCAAGCATGCACCCTGCAACAGGTATATATGCTGCGAAAGATGCCTTGCCAGTCAATTGTTTGAGGAGTGTGCCTTAGCTTGCGGAACCCAACATTATAGTTTTATAATTTTGCTTGTGAACCAATATTTCAACAAAATTAATTATTCCTACGGTCGCATTACCCGGCGTTAGGAATCCAGTCAAGGCTTGCAGTCATTGCCTACTTCGGGGTTCATGGCCCAAAATAAAATGTGCACCGAATCCAGTGCAGTGCCTAATGCCCAATGCCTAACGACCACAACCACAGGTCTCGGAAAATCGGCTACGCTCCACATTTCCTTTACTCATGTCATCGCTAATGTCTGCTCTGCTACCGTCTACCGGTTCATCGGTAGAGAGTCTTTTTGCGTGCGCATACCTGGGACACGGCAGACCCGGCACACGTTCTGTCTTCAAGAGTGCTGATTATTTTCACCTCATGATCCCATTTGCTTGCCGATTTGCCGTTATTGTGAGTCCATGGACCCAAGCAATTGCCTAGAATGTTGTCATATATAGATGGCACGCTATTCGGAGTCGTGGTGTTGCGGTAACGATCAATATAGTTCTCATATTTGTGTTAAGTCTAAGTCGAGTCGTTCATCGGTTATGTCAGTTCCAACTTCAGGGCGAGTCGCCACTGCATCGCCACTCCCCAGTGATTCTGACTTCACATTATCGGAGAGAGAACTTCATGTAGAGGTTCAAAATCAGCAAGACCTCGATACTTCGACCAGCAATGTCTGGCCCTTAGACGCTGCGAATTTCCCCGTTGCCGTTGTCGACTCGACGGCAGATCTGACAGAATATGCTTCGCCGCAATGAAGAGGATATGTTACCGAATCTAACGGATATAAGCTTGCCACTTTCACTCCCGACAATCCAGATAACCCAAAGAATTGGTCTAAGCTCTATAAGTGGTATTGTATGTACTATGTCTGTCGCGTCGATTTGCTTCGCCGTTGCATTTGGATCTGCCGTTGTCACTGGTGATTTGCAAGCAGTTGCAGACAATTTCAATGTCTCTCTGGAAGTCTCTATTTTGACGGTTACGCTGTTCGTTGTCGGCTTCGGTATGTCATATGGAGGTTATGAATTGACGCGACTCTAACTCCAGAGATAGGTGTTGGCCCGCTCGCTTTTGCGCCTGCGTCCGAGTTGTGTTATAGGCAAGTCGTTTACATCTTTACACTTGGAATTGCTGTTATCTTTATAATTCCTTGTGCCGTCGCCCAAAACATTGCCACATTACTGGTGTGTCGTCTCTTCGACGGTATTGCATTCTTGGCGCCTATGACTATTGTCGGCGGAACTCTTGCGGATTTGTGGAGCGACGAAGAGCGAGGAATCGCGATGGCCACCTTTTCTGCCGCCCCATTCTTGGGGCCATGTATCGTTGATAAAGATTAGAAATTATTCAAGCGCGTGGCAGTCCACTTGCAAATGTCGACAAAACAATATTTGTATATGCGCATTCCCGTTGCTATACCTTCGTAACTGTCAAACCATCGCCGCAGTTACGTAAGTTGTAATTATTTGGCAACGTTCGAAATAAGTAACCCGTTTCAGACCAATCACTGTATGTCGGTAAATTATGTAAATATAAAAGTGTTTCTGCTGTAGTAGTTTTGGGTTAAAATGTGTAGAAATAGGAAAGTAATATGAGCGTAGCTTTCTATGTAGTTGAATCCTATACATTTCAAATTTTCTGGTCGGCATGCACACATCTCCAAGATCTTAATGATCCGATTATCGCACGCTACCCGACTTCCACCTGATAGCGGATTCAGCTGGCGAGTTAGCATTTTCGAGCACGGTGACACTTAAATAATAATGGGTGAGCGGTCCAGATCTAGTTGATTGGGCATTTATGAGTTACCTATGATCGGAGCGGAGCGTGCTAACTACTTCAAGTTGATGCGACAGTCGTGGCCGGCGGCGGTGCTAGTAGGCTCCTATCGGTGTGGCATGATTTGCGTCTTCCAATTGTTCTAGGTATGACGTTTGTATACGTTTACTGGAAGTACTGCTTCTATCAGCCACGAGCGACGACTATCTCGAAGAAAGGTGGCAAGAGCGGTGACCTACGACCGCCTTCTGACGATGAGGATGAAGATGACAACCACTATGTCGATATAGCTCAGAAAAGAAAGGATAAGGCGGAAATGGCGGTCGATTTGACGAATGCAGCGCTTGCTCCTACAGAATGGAGTAGCAGCAATGGTTCAGCTGTGTCGACAAGTACAACAGCACGAAAGGCTAGAGGGGGGAAAGTCTTCACACGTCGCTCGAAGAACGCTAACACGCAACCACTTCCTACAAAGTCAGACATCTATATCTTCTATTCGACGCTCACCGGTACGTCAGAAAAATACGCTTTACATCTGGAAGCAACACTTTCGCAACACTCACAGCTTTCTACCCGTGGTATCCATACGCAGAATCTAGACTATCTCGACGATCTTGATACCTATTTCGTAGCGCCGGCTCGCTTCCTCGAAAATGCGGTGTATCTGTTTGTTGTACCTTCTTATGCCTCAGAGTCACCACTTGATTTCTTCACAGAGACATTGAAGGACACATATAATGACTTCCGAATTGATTCACGACCGCTTCGTAATCTTGGAGGTTACGCCGTGTTCGGTCTTGGAGACCGCGAAGGATGGGATGAGAATATGTACTGTTATCAAGCGATGGAGGTCGACAAATACCTCGGAAAGTTAGGTGCTCCGCGAGCATTCCCAGTGGGTACTGGTAACGTTAGCGGAAAAGCAAATGATGAATACGAAGAATGGATGAAGCATTTGATTGATACACTTACTGATCCGGCCGGTGTCGGAGAGATGATCGATATTGGCGACTCTGATGATGAAGACGTCGAAGCAGAGAACGAGGAAATTGATATTGCACAGCCCGCGTCGCTTAAACTTTCGAAAGTGACTAGTGCTAAGGATGTCATCGATGTCGAGGACATGGGTGTAATCATTGAGAATTCCCGAGCGTCTAGTGATTTGACAACTAGAAAAGAAATGGTTGGCAGAGACACGCCTACATTTAATGCTCTTACCAAGCAAGGCTACACGATTGTCGGCAGTCACTCTGGTGTCAAGATCTGCAGATGGACCAAATCAGCTCTTCGAGGACGAGGGTCATGCTATAAGTTCGCATTTTATGGTATCAAGTCGCATTTGTGCATGGAAACCACACCGTCTCTTTCCTGTTCTAATAAGTGTGTCTTCTGCTGGCGACATGGAACTAACCCTGTCGGAACGACTTGGCGTTGGCAAGTTGATCCGCCGGACCTCATTCTGAAGGGCGCCTTGGAAGCCCACTACCGCAAAATCAAACAAATGCGCGGTGTGCCCGGTGTACAGGCCGCCCGTTTCGCTGAAGCTTTTACGGTACGACACTGTGCTCTAAGTCTCGTTGGTGAACCGATATTTTACCCGCATATCAATGAATTTGTGGGAATGCTACATGAAAGGAATATTTCCAGTTTTTTGGTGTGCAATGCGCAGCATCCGGAACAGCTCAAAGCGCTGGACCAGGTCACTCAGTTGTACGTGTCCATTGATGCCAGCGATAAGGAGTCGCTACGGCGGATAGACCGGCCGCTGCATAGAGTGCGTTACTTATTTCTTATTAACTTTTTATAAGCTAACATGAATTTTATAGGATTTTTGGGAGCGTTTTAATCAGTGTTTAGATATTCTTCGAAACAAGACCCGACAACGAACTGTATTCCGATTGACCCTGGTGAAAGGCTTCAATGCCAGCGAAGTTGTTGGTTACGCCAAGCTCGTTGCACAAGCACTCCCATGCTTTATCGAGATCAAGGGTGTTACATATTGCGGTACTTCATCCGCAACCAGTGGACCGAATGGTGCATTCAAGGGAGCCAGTAAAGACAGTCTTACTATGGCTAACGTTCCATTCTACGAAGAAGTTCGAGACTTCGTGCTTCAGCTCGATACGTCTTTGAAGGACCTTGGCTTGAACTATGACATCGCGGCCGAACATGCGCATAGCTGCTGTATACTCATCGCTCAGAAACGATTTAAGATTGACGGTGAATGGTATACGCATATTGACTATAATCGATTCTTCGAGCTATTGCGCCAGGGAATTGAGTTTGGACCGATGGATTATATTGCTAAGTCTCCGTCTTGGGCACTGTTCGGTTCTGAGCAAGCTGGATTTAATCCTGAGGATGAACGAGTTGTTAGTAAGAAGTCAAAAGCCTATAAGAGTGAACAGCTTGCGATATAGTTGATCTGTATTCTACAATGTAATATATTGTACTAGAATAGAGGTACCGATTTATTCATACAGCATTTACTGTTTTCTCTCTAACAATCTAATCTTACCGTCGCTCGACGTTTGATTCAAAGTAATGTAACTGTATTTATCCCTTATAATTACGGAACACTTGTGTTGCTGAGTCTAAATGAATTTCTCCGTCTGTGAGTTCCACCCCCGGCGTATTGCCCTTTCTGTCCTTACAACTAAACAGGAATAGGTTAGTAACTTAATTTCATAAATAAGAATCAATAAAAGTATAAGCACACACAGAGCAAAATATCTTGTTATTGGTCTGCAGCCAGGCACATCGTCGATCTTGCCGGGCAAATTGCATTCAAACTGAAGATACTTCCTGACTTCGCAATCCGAGAGATCACGGCGCCTAAGCATTCGCTCGACATCCGTGCGAGTAAATCGACCTTCCTCGCTTGACATGTCTTTCGATAGCATGAACAGATTCCCTTTTGCGACGTCGAATTAATTATTTGACCCACATAATGACTTGAGCATTAGTGCGACTCAGAGGCGGTATGGTTCGGGACAGCAAGAACCGACCAGTTAGTTTGAGATGTGCCAAATTTTGGCCACCCTAACCCTGGCATAAATGCACGCAGGTTTGTATTGGACCTAAATCAGACAAGTTATCTTGGGCCGTGTTACAAATTGTCTTGCGGAAATGGTGTTGATAATAATATAATTTGGTTATATTGATGGCATAAACGTGCAACTCTATGCATATGTGAAATACGTAATAAGTGCCAAATTTTCGGCTTCGCACAGTGTAATAGGCTACGCAAAATCTAGCAAATCTCGGTCAGCTTTTACTTTCATACAATAAACTTCGTAAGCTTTATTTTTAAACGGCAAATCTATCGTCTGATGTATTTTATAAGAGGATATCCGTGGCGTGAGGTGGAGTGATGGTGCTGGAAGTGTGGTCCAAATTTGGTCGGTTCTTGCTGTCCCGCACCATACGAAATAAATCAACCAGAGCTACTTGCAGGTGTAGCCAATGGTGGACTATACAAGCACAATATAGGTGTAGCCGATGCGGGCCCTATTTGGTTCTGATTTCGGCCCGTCGACGAATCGAATTTGTCTCAAATTCAGCACTTGGCAGTTAGGGAATATCACTGCCATTCTTTCTATGAGAAAGTATTGACGTCATTGGGGCTTTTGCGCATAGAGCTCACAAAGCAACTCCTGACAAGAAACTCCGCGTTCTCGGACTATTATATAACTAGCTATCCATTTACGAGTGCAGTCTCGCTCCATGTCCTCCTGATGCCAATAATGTTCATTAATGGAGTACTGACGCACGATGTTTCTCAGTAAATACAATTAAAAGTAACTGACTGCTTAGGTCGATCGTCTCTGAAAATAAATTACATTCACCTGTACGCCGTCTTTCACGGCTTCGTAGATTCCACGTTAGTCCGTTCGATCCTCCTCTACCACCTCAACCCAATGACTACCTGCATTGGGAATGAACCTTCCTACTGTCTTCTGATATTCCTTGTATTCAGGATATTTGGCACTCGTAATTCCTTCGGTAAATGAGGTTGAGCCTTGGAACAAGCATACGTACATCGGCGCGCCAATAATAGTCCAATTAAATAACTTGCCGGTTAAGTATGAGCCCCAAAGGTATGGTATACACCATATACATTGCTCCATCAGAAAATTCGGATGTCTTGAATACGCAAACATGCCGATGGTACAGAAACCTCTCTTGAGCGCTTTCGCTGTGAAGCCCTTAGCAACTTCACCAGTTTCTTTGTAGTGACGTTTTGCAGTTTGGTAACCTAGTGGTCCATTTTAGCCTTTACTCATTCACTTTAGAGAAGACACACATAAAAGATCATACTCCACATATACTCGTCAGCAGCGGCTTCCAAGATCACACAGGCCGCTAACAGTGTCGCGAACACGTAATCTCCGATGTAGAGGTCCTCGTTACCAATCTCAATGAGGATCATCGCAGGTGCTGTAATACACAGCAGAATGATCAATTGTGCTATACTAATGAACAATGCATTGAAAAGTAAGAATTGAAAGTGCGACATCTTTGACCGCAAAATCTCCCATCGATAGTCTTCCCCTTCCGGACTGTAACCTCCCTTCCTGGCGAAGTTGTACGTCAGTCGAGTAGACCAAGACAAAGCTATGGCCAAATAGATGTATAGCCTCAGCGATCCAATACCGTTCAAATAGCTATGGATAGCATAATGAAAAATGGTAGCCGCCGGTAAAATGGACCAGGCCCGATCAACCTAAACAGTCAGTTACCCTTAATCCGCACAAGCTACGCACTTGTATTTACCTGAGAAACGTCGTGCGTCAGTACTCCACTTATGAACATTACTGGCATTAGGAGAACGTGGAACAAAGATGCACTGGTAAATGGATAGCTAATGACATAATACTGCGAGAACGCGACCCGCCCTGTCAAGAATTGCTTTGTGAGCTCTATTTGCGAGAGAACAAACAGATCGCTAGTTCCCAGCACTTTGCAAATCAACGAAATGACCATTTTTTTCCAGTAGATGTATTACACAGTGCACGCGGCCAGTAGGTAGGGGACGGGGGAAGGTTGACTTGACCGCAAGTCCTGAACCCTAATCCCCACGCGCGTACGATTGCGTACGATCTGTCTGAGAAAATATCTAGCCAATGATCGCAGATCATTGTAGAATTTTCTAGCTAATTGAGTTGTGTAAACCCCGTAGGAGATAGTTTAAGTTTCGTCAGCCTTTTTTACAAATAGGAATTGACAAGGCTGTATTGACAAAGACTGAATCACTGAATAGCCGCCGAGCGCGCGCATTTGGATTAAGAAGAGGTATACGTGATTGATTTTAGACGATTATATATGGATGGTCACCTTCAGACAGAAAATGATTGTTCGGACATATGTGCGTCGCAACTGCTGCTAAAAGGCATAACTAACGAAGACGCGAACGGTTCCCATCAACCCCTACCTCGCAGTGATGTTATGGTTGGTACTTCTTGCCGGGGACCGTCCTGACGGCCTAGCCAGATGATAGTTATGTACGTAAAATCCGGGGTTTGGTGGCCTTCTGATACAAGAGTCAGGTATATGCATTTTTAACATGTGCAGTCGGATCTGCCGCACACGGCGTTAGTATCACCGGAACTGGTCCAATTGTGACTGCCGGTGCTGTTTCTGTAACATGGCCCATTTGTGTAGGGTGAGAAGGAGTGCTGCGATTAGTGTAGATGAGCTGTTCGAAGCAAAGAAATAATTTCGATGTACGCGTCTCTTGTACGACGAGTGCGGCGTGGAAGATTATCGATGGGAAATCTTGCGTTCCAAGATGTCGCAATCAGTTCCTACTATTCAACATATTGCTCATTAGTCGTTGATCATTCTACTGTCTCCCGCGGTCAGCTTCGAAGCATTGGCAACCCGTCCGAGCGCGGTTGTGTTACGTATCGTGTTCGGTGCGAGTTCGCGTCGAAGCGCGTGTCCGACGCGTCCTTTGGTGGCAGAATCGTCATCAGCTTCTTACATATTACACTGTCTTTGTGATCGTGGCCACCAAGGTGTAGACATCATTGCGGATGAGTAATCGGGCAATTTAATTCTTATGTCCAATCGTCATTCGTTTTTCGGGCCCTTGATGTTCGGTCGCGGGGATAAGAATCAGCTACGGTGACAGTTTGTTTTGGGGTTGACTCGTGTCATGTGGGGAGAATCTGCTGCAACCAACTTAGAGCGATGGACACTACCCAAAGGACAGTTTACATTCTACGACCTTGTCGCATTGCGATCCAAGTAATGCAAGAAGTGGAGAAATATATTACAACTTCGTTCGTGTTCGTTATCGACTTATTTCGAATGCAGGCTTTAGGCGATTGTTGCGTGCGAGCCCCTTCGCTTATTGCACTGCGAGGTTCCCCTCAATCTATATGGAGAACCATTGTACCCTAGCCGCTATTCCTCCTTGAGCCTAGCTTCTTGTTCCTCTGTACAATGAGTTTTGGACTCTGTGCGATAACAACTACTAATGCATTCTATCACACAAAAGACAATATCATTATGGAACATTTCAGAGTTGAAGAATCCAATGTCAACGTGTTAGCCACCGCGTGTTGCCGAAATGTGGGCGGGAATCTTGCATCGTGTGGATTCCTAGCTTTTACCAACCTTCGAAACTCTTGACCGCCAAAGGCTGGAAATTGAAAGCAAGAGAGTGCTCATTGATCGGTTTTATGTCCTTTGATCCCCTTTCTTGCAACATAATTTACCTTGTGAGTTTAGGGTTTTCCATTCCTATAAACACCAACCAAACCTTTCGCGTCCACCATTCCAAACTGCATAAAAGTTCCCATCATCCTCGGACGTCACTTGGTTCCACCTGATATGACTCCGATTTTACCAGCTCAGAGCCCGTTGGCTCTCACCGTATGTTTTCTGTATAGTTTATGGAAAGAAAAATGAATGGCGTGTTAGAAGATGGGGCTGGGGAAGGAGCAAGGAGGGGCCCCTGATTCCATGGTGCAAAGCTTTGTCCATTTCACCTTGCTAACTTAGTTAATGGTAGAATCTTGTCAAGCGTCCCGGCTATGGAACCGCGGGTACACCTAGCAAGTTTTACGTGAATCATGTCCGTATCGCGTCTTTCCCAGACGTGGAGATCGTTCAGTATTTATGTTCGGATTCTTTCTTTTACGTCTCTCATAGTATATAACAAATCCATCTTTATATGTGGTTTTGATAGTTCTTTGAAATTAGAGTATTTATACCCCGTTAGGTTTAAGTCAACGCCGGTGCTGATACTCGCGCCTTGATTAAGGTCTGGAACATGCCGTCCTCCAAGATCGGCTAGGTGAATCGGGAAAGTCCGTAATTTTCGATGGTGTGCTACATGACTGAATGTAACATCTTGCTTCTGGTGACTAATTTTTGTTAGGTAACCGTTTAGCGTGGTCGCGGGGACCGTTGGCATTTGGCGATGAATTGTCTGTTGTCGTGGATTTAGACGAAGGTAAGTTGTTGTGCATTGCAGTGATTATAGCTGTGTTTAACTAACAGATGTCTAGGCCGCCCTGAGCGTCCTGGTCGCTCCAATAAGCATCGGGTATTGATTCGCAAGGCTGCGATCGTCTCGATGGTTCTTGACGAGTATATCAACAATCGCTACAGCATGGACAATGAGGTTCTTGCTGCCATCAACTTCCTGGACCATTTGCTTCGAGAGACCCCATCGAAACGTCTCATTGCTATTAAGCGTTCATTCTTTCAGAGCCAAGGTGCCTCTCCTCTAGATGGAGGGGTGGAGGCATGGAAGGGGATCTTCCAGTCCGTTCGTGCTCTATGGGCCAGCTGACGGTTAATGTGGACGTCGCTACTACTGTGTTTTGGTCGTCTGGGCCGCTGTTGGAGGTTTTGACGAAGTTCATGGGATTACGTATGCCATTCTATCATCCTATTGTTGAAATATTTCTAATTTGACTGTAGGTTCTCCTGAGGATACGGCCAACCGCTTGTCCAACCCGAATGGTCGCCGAGAGCTTCGACGATTCAGAAAGTTGAGCTTTTTTATTAAGTATCGCGGACCAGAACACGAGAAGAGGATGTTTATCATCGATGGCTTCACTGAGGATGGCGCCGACAGAACAACCTTCACGACGAAGGAGGACGAAACCTTACTGTTGCGCAGTAGTTCACGAGAACCTATAACGTTAGGTTGCGCTATCCCTCTATGCCTCTCATCAAGACTAAGAAGGGTGCTTCGTTTCCTATTGAGCTTGCAATTATCCGAGAGGGCCAGCGTTATCCGTACAAGATTTCTGACCGTCAGACCGCTGACATGATTAAAATTACGGCCCAGCGTCCAGACGCTCGAATTAATGCGATTCGCTCAAATGTGCGTACTCTCGGCTGGGACAACGATCCTGTTCTCAAAGCGTATAACTTGAGAATTCAACCAGACATGATTGTTACGGATGGCCGTATCTTACCCGCACCTATCATTAACTATGGTCCCGGATCTAAAAAGGTTTCTTTGCAGCCTCAGGATGGTCGATGGAACTTGATTGGCCAGAAGCTCGCCCTTCCTCAAAAGCTTGAGTCTTGGGGTGTCATGGTGTTTGCTGACAAGCGGCGTACCCCTGAACAAGTGATTCAAAACTTCGTCCGTACCTTCATCAATGTGCATCGTGGTCATGGTGGGGAAGTCACGCAGATGTCGCCTCCTATCTTGTATGCTTCTGCACAGAGGGACATGAACACGAACGTCCGAGAGATTTTCAACGCTGCTGGTAAAGCTGTTCGCAAGCGTCCGCAGCTTTTACTTTTCGTATTGCCCTCCAAAGGTGCCGAGCCTTACAATTCGATTAAAGCTGCTTGTGATATTGGTCTTGGTGTGTGCTCCCAGTGCGTACAGCTTCGTCATGTGGAGCAAGCGAAGCCTCAATACTGTGCGAATGTTGATCTTAAGGTTAACAGCAAGCTTGGTGGTACTAACGTGTTCTTGGATAAGAACAGTTACCCACTTTAAAATAAGGAGCCAACTTTAATCTTGGGAGCTGATGTTTCCCATCCTGCCCCAGGATCTGGACGAGCGTCATTTGCTTCGATGGTCGGTTCCATTGATCTCCAGGCGACTCGTTACGCTGGTATTGTGAATACCAATGGTCATCGAGTCGAGGTCATCAATTCCAGAAATATTCAAGTGTTTGTCACTACTTTACTCAGACAGTTCCGTTCAAACACCGGTAAGGTGCCTGGACGTATTTTCTATTTCCGTGACGGTGTCTCCGAAGGTCAATATCAGCAAATTATCGACCAAGAGCTGGCTGATATCAAGAAGGCATGTGAGTCACTTTTAGCGGGATACAAGCCGTTCGTCACTGTTGTGATTTGCTCCAAGCGACACCACTCGCGTGTGTTCCCAGCCAACCGTAATGCTGGTGATCGCAACGGAAACGTACTTCCCGGAACTATTATTTTGAGAGATATAACTCATCCGTCGGAGTACGATTTTTACCTGGTTTCGCATGTCGCCCTTCAGGGCACGGCGCGCCCTGTGCACTATCATGTCATCCACGACGAAAATCAGATGCCTATCGATTACTTCCAGGCGTTCGTGTATAACATGTGCTATGTCTTTGCACGAGCGACCACTTCTGTATCACTCTGCCCGCCTGTTTACTACGCGCATTTGGCCGGACAGCGCGGCCGTGTGCACGAAGAAATTAAAGAAGAAGATTCGGCCTCCTTAGTTTCCGGCAGAACAGGTGGTTCGGGCAATGAGGAGCCGGGTGAGGTGAAGGATGTGAAGCCTCTCCACCCCTCCCTTGCAGGTACGATGTGGTATATATAAAATATTTTTTTTGCAGTGTTGCTGGTGCTATCTTTAAGGGATTGTAAATTTATGGTTACCACGAGTTTAAGAGTAGTTGATGTCGATTTGAGTAGTTAGGGCGGAATAACAAACGCAAGGAATTATATCCTTTATGATCTAGTCCAAATCTGTAGTGGCATGATCTGCAACTACTATATAAGTTCTGGGAAGTACAAACGCTGCCGTAGTTGATTGGTTGACCTTAGTTGCGGCATAGAGTGGCGTCTACTCTTTGGTCGTATGCATATTTTGAGAGTGCGCTACCCATACCAGTAGTTCCACACCCCGGATAATGAGAATATTCAAAAGTCGTCGGTGCTAGAAAATTTGATGGTTTAACCGATGACTTAGTCTTAAAATGTCAAGCTAGTTGGATCGTCAAGTTGACAGTCATACAATCCACAGTTCTTCGTCTGGAAGTAAAGAATTTAGATGGTATCTATAACTGAAATGAAATTGAAGAGCTTAGTTCTTACCGGCTGTTATATTATTACCGAATATTTTACTCCATGGGATTTGTAGGTTGTAATGTTATCAAGGACAAAGTAGACTATACGATGGTATGGCGAAACACGCCTTCAGAATAACTTCGGTATTATATTGCTAAGCGGCTGCCGCTACGCTGATCTTTAGGGCCATTTGAGGCTGGATTCAGGTCTTCATCATTATCTAAATTGTACCACGGTCTATCTATCTACGATAATACTATTTTAAAGCAGATCGTTTCCATTGTACATTTAAAAGATATGACCTCTAATCAACTTCACTACCGATAGACTAACTAATCAGAACAAAATTCGCGAGCATCAATGATAAAAGTACCAAATTAATAAATCAAACATAATCATACCGAGAAATACTCAAAACAAATCTTGAAAATAAACAAACAGCCATTTCATATTCCTCTCGAACTAAACATACATCGTGCGACAATATTTTACGACCTTCTAATCAATTAACTTTGGTTGCGAGAATAAGGTTCCGCAATTGGCAATTCGTCGGTAAAACCTTGCATAGATTGTAATGATACTGAGACAAGAACTCCGGAATATCATGTAACAGAACCAAAACAATGCGTAAGGCGCCCTTATAAATGTAGCGAATGCTATCGGGAAGTTCGGACTCGTTAAGATAAGTACCAATGAACTTCAATAATGTTTCCAAAAGGTCCTCGAAGATTGGCCAAGCCTTCTTCTGCTCCAACTGAAGAATCTTTGGCATAAACATTCTATGCGAAATAAGAGTCATCCATGAGAATGTAAAGGCAGGAAACGCAGGAGGTTGAAGAGCCTTGAAGATCTCGGCGATCATTGTGTAAAACTCCTCCTTGTACTCCGAGTGCGTGTTTTCAATATCTGACCATTCGCAGAGAATGCTTGAAAATAATCGGAAAAATGGTAAGCCATTAAATGATTCACCTTGTGTTTCATGGGCATTAGCGAATACCAAGCAGAGCACGCCCATGATGCCGCGGAGATACTGCATCCTCTTTGTGTCTTCGCTATCTTCATGGACACGAAATAGAATAATGACAAGCTTGGCTAAGCTATCAACAGCCATAACACCGTCCTTGGGAGACAATGAACCGCCCTGCTGTAGTCTATCCTTAGCATATGCGTCCTGGCAAAATTCTAATGCAGATCTGAAGAAGATGCCAAGGTACTTCGCGTCGTCAAGGAGGCCATGCTCCGACATTTGGTATATAAACACATACAGCATCCTTTCGCTTTGAGCCGGGTGTTGCATGAGACGAATCCACTCACTAAAGATATACTTCATTTGGTCCTTTAGGGAGGATGCATCGTCCGCTGGAATGACTGCAACTACAGCATTTTCGAAAGAGTCCAGCAATTGCTGCGCAATATGGTAAGATGGGGAGTCAGAGTCGGACGCCAAGCGCTCCATACTCTCCAAGCACATCGTAAAGTCTGTGCGAAGAGCACATGGCTTCTCGCCCAAGATAGCTTCATGGATCAAGCTAGCAATGAACTCGATAGTAGGACTTCGGCGAGCCTGGAGTTGCTTCGATAAGCTCACATCAAGCTCCTGTGGGTGAAGCAAGCCCATCTTCATCAACGTGATCATGACAGCAACATTGAATTTGCGCTAAGCCTCTAATTAGAATCTCTCCAAGATATCGACTAATCGCCACGAGCAACAAAAAGCACGCACCTCATCCTCAGAATAGATCAGCCACAGTACCACTTCTTTGGCTGTCTCCGCCGATAGATCACACATTCTAGCCAAAAGGTACGCCAGAGTCTCTCGGGCAAGCTGCGAGTCTGCAACAGTGAAAAGTACACTAACAGCAAGTTGAGATGTTTTGTGAATGACTGGGTCACGCAGTGGATGTCGGTTCGCAGCCGCAATAATAGAATTTACCGTGGTTTTAACCCTGTGGTCCGCAGGCAGCTGGTCAAATGACGTCTCCGTGCATTCTTTAACAAGCTTCAGTAATGCATCAATAGCGGACTACAGAATTGTCAGTTCGCGTCGCATTCTTCTTCCTTAATATGTACTCACCTGCATCGATGCCAGAGCTTGCTCAACAGCCGTGAGCTTGTTCGGAGTAATGTGAGATAAATCTTGCTGCGTTCCGAATCCCTGCTGTGATTCCACATGCTGCTGCTGGCTACTCAGTTGGGCATTCTGCTGATGAAGCTGAGCGAACAATTGCTGTTGCTGTTGCTGTTGCGCCTGTTGCTGTTGCGCCTGTTGCTGTTGCGCCTGTTGCTGCTGAGCCTGTTGCTGCTGAGCCTGTTGCTGCTGAGCCTGTTGCTGCTGAGCCTGTTGCTGCTGAGCCTGTTGCTGCTGCGCTTGTTGCTGCTGTTGCAAGAGTGGCATCATTCTCTGCTGTTGCGCCTGCTGCTGCTGAGCACGTTGCTGGCCAGCCTGCAACGAGAGAGGAATTGATTGCTGCACCGGAGTCTTTGGCTGGGCCGGAAGCTGAGGCTGAGGTTGTTGTAAATGTCCTTGAACTGGCAGCGACATGCTCCCGAATTCTACAGCTCCAAATTCTCCAGGCTGGAGACCATCGGGCCCACCCAAACTACCAAGCTTGAACTTTCCAAAGTCTTCATACACAGTAAGCTGTTGCCTTGTTAAACCAGGAGGCTTTAGTCGGAACGGATCAGGTAAAGACAATGCGTAGCGAGATGCCTGCGGATCCACAAACGTCTGGTTTGGACGCAGTTCTCTATGGCGTCTGCGCAGGGCATATGCTGAAGCCAACAATTCATCTAGATCTGCCTTAGCTCGATCGCTGGCGGCTTTTTGGATAATCGAGCAGGCTGCATCAAGGTGTTCGTTTACCGCGGCACTAAGAACCTCCGGAGTAAAGGATGATTCGGAATATCCACTGGAGGCAAGAAGAGAGAGCAAGTTGTTACCGATTGTAAGCCGCAATGGCTCCTTACAGGTAACAAGAGCGAGACTATTGGCAAGGTAATCGACCATATGCCGAGCAGATTTGCGAAGTTTCTCCTCATCGGGCTCAAGAGAAAAATCCTTTGTAATGAGTTCCTTGGTAGCGATTTGCGCAATAGTATCCGACCGTTCCACAACGGGGTTGATGAGTTCCCGAATAGCCTTCTCAATGGCAAGCTGTAGAAGTTTCTTGAGCGAAGGATGAGTTGTGAACTGTCTACTCGCTGGTATATGCGGATATGTAGCAGACAACGAAGGAGTGATAGCCGAGTCGGACTGCCGAGATATATCGCGCAAGTCAACGCGGTTATTATACGCAGTCAAGTTCAGTCTGTCAAACACCTGGCTAAGCTCCGGAGTGGCTGCAAAATTTGCTCCATCAATTAGATCACTCTTGGGTGGTCTATCTCGAATAATTGTTGCCGGTTCCAGCGTGTTAATATCAAGATCCAGATTCTTGCATAGCACCTCGATCTCGAATTTTAAATTGAGCTTCAGTTCAGCAAATTGGTACAATTCCACCATCAACTTCAAAATTCCCATTAACCAAGGATTTGGGGGCTTGAAAATTGAGGACTTCGACGCCTGCTCTAAAACCTTGCAAGTAAATGGTAGAACGACAATCAACCGGTTCGTATCAAAGCCTTCAATTAATAGATCTTTAAAAGAAATATTCTTGTGCTTGATAGGCTTATCTCGTGAAATAGTCAAAAATCCAAGCCAGCAGCCTAAATTTTTTAATCGACCACGTTCCGTAGATGACATGATAGTGTCTTCAGCATTCAATAGCGCCATAATGCTAGCATAGGTATTATGTAGCACCTGCTTGTTTAAATGGGCATTACTGACATAATCAAGCATTTGAATATAAATACTGTGGTAGTTCGGTTCCTGTTTGGCACGTGTATCCACGAGATAGGCGGCGAACCAATGATGATACTTTTCCTCCAACAATTCTTTTAGCTCTTTTGCCTTCCCCTCAATGTTGCTACGTGCGATGTTGTTGACGATGAACAAAACTTTGTCTTGTATCTCTTCGTTTGGATCTTCTGATGGTTGCTCGGTTGGACTCACCGGATCCAGGTGGAGCGATCTGAACGGCGGTGGAGGCGCCGGCGATATGGTACCGTTCCTCCGCTCCGAATCATCTTCACCAGTGTCTTCAGACTTTGTGATTGCCCGCAGTTTAGTCATCAGTTGAGGCTGCACTGCTTCCAAAGAAGGGATCTGGAGCAGCAGCGCGCAATACTGCGGAAACGCCTCTAATCGCGACTGGAACTGCATGAGCGCTTGGAGTCCAAACTTAAACATTTTCGCATCTGGTGGCTCCTTCAAAGCTTTCAAAACGAACCGCAGCGCGACAGCCAATGGCATGTCTTCAACCAGATGGAACTGAATAATAGATCCAAACAGGACAGCAGTAGTTGCCAATGCCGAGAGAGGATAATCCGGAAAAAATCGGTACTCATCAAAGAGAGAATGTATCATACATGCAAATGTATCTTGATCGTTCGGATCATCCGAAACCCGGAGTTGTTGTAGAAGACCGATCACCTCACTAATGCTCATTCCTTGCTCATACATCTTCTGGTAGTAAAATTTCATCTGTTTTTCCACTTCCGGTGAAAATCCATTGCTTCCACTGTTAGCTAAGATAGCCGTGTCGTGGCCACGACCAAGATTGGTGAGACGAGGATACGTCTGAATACATTGTGCTTGAACATGCTCCGATAGCTCGACGAGATCTAAAGGCGTCGTTCTTATATGAGGTTAACAAAGTTCATCAAACTGTAGCATAAGGAGGCCATACTGTGTCAATAAAGCATGTAATAATTCGTAGACAACTTGGACATGCAGAGGCAGAGTGTTGGTCTTGATTTCGGGGATAAGTTGAAGATCGTGTTGCTGCTGCTGTTGCAGCTGATATTCGGTGGATGACTTGATGTCCAAGAACTTCAGAATTGCCGCCACAAACTCGCTTCCATCAGTTGACAAAACTTCATCCAGGAATTTCTGCAATGGATATTGACCTCGGCGTGCCAAATAAGCAAACAAATCAAGTGTAAACAAGTACGGCTTGAAATGTCCAAATTGTCGTAGTATTTCAGGATCTGAGACCTCATTCGCAATCCGCACTATCAAGTTGCTATCGTAAGCAAGATCCTGGACCGATGACAACGCATCAGGTCCTGCTGATGAGATCAGTTTCGTCAATGTATCCATCGACTGCTGGCTTTCGTTCGGACCGATAATCGCGGCGATTGAAGCGGGAAGCGGTGATGGAGAATACCTGGCCTTGACAGCACTAATTAAACTCAATGTGTTTACAACGTCGAAGAAAGGTGGAAGTGGGTCTTGCAAATATTGCTTTAAAAGCTCGACAATGTTGGATTCCGAAAGAACGCCAGAATACTGAGACTTGTCGCGAATAGCAGCTATAAACAGGCCAAAAGATTCCTCGAGAACGTCAAAAGCTAAAGAGATTAGACAATAAATGGCAGAGATTCGTGAAAGAATATACCTTGATTTAGTAAATCCTGATTTGATGAGTGCTTGAAATTTAGACATAAAACACTGCGATCGAATGCGTCGAGCTGAAAAGTCTTGAAGAAGTCTTGAAGCTGGAAATCTTTGAACGCGTCGTTATCCGGAGTAGAAACTGAATCAGCGAACCGGTATGATAGATTTGGATTGGTGCACAGTATGTTGATTTCTTCCTCAAGCAATCGTCTGATTGCAGGATTGTCTTGCGGACGCGATGACGAAACTGTAGATACTAGTCGACGAAAATATTTTTGATAAACTTCGGGACCGTTTTGCTCACAGAGCTACATACCAAAGCGAGTTAGATTCGAACAACGTTATCTGCTATAACCAGCCGAATAAAATTACCTGTCGGATTTGTTTAACAGTTGTATCCCACTTATCTTCTTTGATCGTGGATACCAAGACGACAATCTGGGCACCAACAATCTTAGAAAGCTCAGTTGGGCGACTGCCGGACAGATTTGAGCTTCCTCCTCCACCACCACCCGCCCCCGGCGGCAGCGACGACGACAATGATGCGACCGAAGAGCTTTGCTGTTGAGTGTGGAGGTGTTTGGAAGAAGAGGCGGAATTGGACAACGGTGCTATTTGTCCCGCTGAATTTGAAGATGTATTTTGTTGAGACGAAATTTCTGCACCCGAGGACCGCGAGGGAGTGCGAGATGGAGTTGCGCCAGATATTGTGACGAACGGTGATGTGAAGGACAACGGGAAAAGAATGTATTCGCAACTACTCTCGGGCAGTCACTGAAAGTGATTGGAACTCCTTCAGAACGTGGATCAAGCAGTACCCTGATCCAAGAATAAGGACGTGAAAATTGCTACTCTCGATGGCTGATGGATTGCTTTGAACCGTAAGTTGCTATAGGAAGAAGCACGCTGAAAAAGAGAGCCACTCCAAATGTCGATTGACACACTGATTTCTGGTTAAGGTTTTATCGCGGTTCACGAAAACCTTAAATAGACAAACGTTGCGAGTTGCGACACAGTCAGACTTTGGAATCCTTATGTGGAAAAAATTTACTTTTGGCGCCACCAGAACATCAGAGCGAATGTCATATTTTTATTCTGCTGCCATCAATTGATTCTATCAACGTAAGCCTGCATATCTTTAGAATGTTATACCACACAGCGATACTGTAGGAAGCCGTAATTTTATTGCGATACAATCAAACTTACAGCGGGTTGTCATGAAAGTCAGGTATAGGTCATATATACAGTCATGCCAATCGCTAAATCAGCGTTCCTGATTACAACATTGAAACAAAAATCAAAAAAAAAAATTAGTGAGTCAACTACTGATATACACGATGAATTCTATCTTACGTATTGATGTATCGCACCAATGTCTTGGTATATGAAAATGAACATTAACTTCTAGCCATCGCTGAACATCATAATACAATGTCTATAATTCAAACAATCGCGCCTTAACCAAACGAAAATAATATAATAATAGTATAATAAATAATTATAATAATTATAATAATATATGAACAAAGAAAAGAGAAGCTCACAAGCCAACAACCTTCTTGCTCTATACCACTGCTCTACTATGCAAATGCCAGGCGCCGGGTAGAATACCGCGTTAGTATGAGTAGAATCCAGACGAATGCCCTCTCGAACGGCCCTGTCCTCTGAACTGCGAGCCTTGGAACTGTGCCCCACCAAACTGTGTTCCACCAAACTGTGCTCCACCAAACTGTGCTCCACCAAACTGTGCACCGAAGGGAGAACCGCCACCACCGAACTGACCCATAAACTCATGTGGGACGGCACCTCCGCCGCCTCCAAACATTTGAAATAGCACTGACGGATCGATTTCGGCTCCCATGCCACCACCATACATATCACTGGAATCTTGCAGATCAACACCGGAATCGTATCGCGCACGCTTTTGACTGTCTGATAGCACTTCGTATGCTTCTCCGACATCTTTAAACTTCTCATGTGCAGTTGGATCTTCTGGATTCTTATCTGGATGATGCACGAGAGCCAATTTCCGGTAAGCTTTTTTGATTTCCGTTTCGTCCGCTGACTTGGAAACACCGAGTATTTTGTAATAATCTTTCCGTTTGGCTTTCTTAACCTCAAGCTCCGCCTCCCGAAGTTCGGCCCGCAGATTGGAATCAGAAGGATCCACTTCGACGGCCTTCTGGAACTCTTGAACTGCCTCATCCCATTTCTCAAGTTGACCCAACGCCCGTGCTTTCGTTCTTCGAACCTTAATAAAGTCGGGATCCAGTTCTAACGCAGCATTACAGTCTTTAATGGCGTCCTCGAATCGATTTAATCGGATATTGACGGTAGCACGGTTAGAATACAACTTCGAATTCGTACCCTTATTGCAACTATCGACGGATAGAGCCTCAGAATACAGTTGTAACGCCGTCTGTAAATCTCCGCGCTTGAAAGCGTCGTTACCTAAGTTCTTCTTCTTTTCTAGTTCTCGACTAGCCTTTAGCAGCTCTCTAGCAAGTTTGTGATCCGGATCCACTCTCAAAGCTTCCATGAAATGTGTCGCCGCCTTGGCGTTGTCGCCCTGGGCGTATAACACTCGGCCACGAAGAACTAGAGCATCAGAATCTTGCTTGTCTTCTCTTAGGAGGTTCACAGCAACCGTAGCAGCCTGATCAAGATCACCGCTCTCGACGTAGCATTTGCCCTTTAATAATCGCCAGTTGCGCGGGGGTGTGACGTTCAACCCGAGAAGCTTCTCCGCTCCACTAATTGCGTATTGCGCCAGCTTAACATTACCGCCAGCAGCCATTGCCTCCGCCTGTGCAAGGTACTGACGCATTTCATATGCTACCTGTACATCTCCTGCAGACGGCGGTGGACTTATCTGTGAAAATGCGCCTATGGCTTCGTCATAATTGCCGAGAGCTGTCTGGATTTTGCCTATCCGAAGTAGAGTCTTCTGAACGTTGGAGCCAAACTCGTCTGGCTTCTGCTGACTGAGCTCCAGCGACTTCAAACTGTCCTCTAATGCTCTTTCATACGCGCCAATTTGCATATATGCCATACTTCTATTACCACGATATATAGGACTCTCCGGATCTGCTTCGACTGCCTTCGTGTAAGAGTCAATGGCCTTTCCATAGCTGCCAGACTTATAGAAGTCGTTTCCCTGCGATTTATACACTTCGGCAGATGCTCCCGGCGCTTGAGAAGCGTCAGCCATATGAGTGTCGTCACTCATGGTCACTTATTTCCGTAGATAGGGTGTACTTCAATTAATGACTCTAAATACTTCGATATTCAAGCCTCTCACGTGAGGAAACGCGACGGCCGGGCCAGCAGGTTGAAACTGTCGACCTTCGAGCTGAGTGTTCGAAGTACCGCTTAACCAATGGGCGGGCACGACAACCAGTGGAGCGAATAAGGCTAAGTTGAGAGGGACCTAAAGAGTTTTTTGCGAATGAGTTTTTGTTCTATTCCGAAATGTGGGCAGCAACTCTATCATTGTTCTGTACGCGTCGAAGCACACGGAAGTTTGGCCCCCCATGAGCGCAAAGGAGCCGGGTAACGACGAATTTTCGAGAAGCATGTGGCTTACATGGGACGGTTGCACGGCCACAAAGACTCGATCGATTCCAGTTAACCCTAAGCCAGAGTTCTTGCGGGAGGACAGGCTTGTTGGACAGATGGTCACGTTTTGCATCTTATGTCCAAAGACACTGATTTCTTGGGAATGCTTCTGCTACATCAATCATTATAGTTTTTGTGTGGGAGTAACCGTCTGCCATGCTGTGACTAGAAGAAGACAAATATTGGATCAAACATCGGTACATCCTGGAATCGAGCATCTTGCTCTGCATGGAAATACATGCTGCACGGAAGTCTATTACAATATGTTATGATGAGTGTGCCAAAAAAACACCCATAATTGACCGATGAAAGGACTGTGCCTTGTCGTATAGAACAAATTACCAGTTTATATACCATCTTTCAACTCCAACACCAATGCATACGACATGTACCGATCGCTCAGGAGAAGTTAGTCTCATAAAGCTGTCTAATTGCCGACGATACTCTGAACGGCTCTAAACGCCAGGAACGCCAACCATCGTAGTTAATGTCCTATTCCCCGGGAGTAATATATAGATAATTGCCCACTCAGCAATTGCACAAAGCCATCCGGTAACCTTGTATCATGTTAAGCAAGCTTTAATAATTCTAAAGTGGAACTTACTTTCTCAGTAAATGTATGGAAGTAAATCCCGGTCATCAATAGCATCCACCACCAGAGAGCCAACGTTACAAAGACAATCTAGAGGTAACACTGTAAGTTTTTGATTGACAATTCTGAGGCCTTGAATCGCTCACCTTGGTGTTTATTTGCCGCAGTAGAGGGCCCCTTTCCATAATCACGGGTAGCAGCTCAAACCACAAGAAAAGGCTGGCGTGCGTAAGCAGGAAGGAATGGCCGCTAATATCATGGCCACCTGCCCACTCTCCCTTCACATGTCTACAGCCAAATGATGACCAGCTGTCGTGCACTTGTCTCTCTTGTCCGGGAACTCCCTCCGGATCGTTGACAAAGCAAACACCGCCTGTCCCAACGAACACCCGATCCATGATTGGCGCACCAAAGAACCACTGCGTGAACAAAAACCACCACGAAGTCGCGAATGCATACCGTATAGCTAGTTTGCTCGGCCTTGATATTCGTAGTCGAATACAATGAATCATGAACGTAATTGTTGTCCAAAACCATCCATTTTTCACGAAGAACACGTTGAAGAAATTCGTTCTCAACCCAAAGTAACTGTCCGGCGGGGATACGATCGATATGAGACTTCCTACAGCTATAGTCGACGGATAGATTAAAAATATGCTTAGCTGCTCAAATGTGAAAAGCCCAGCCACATATTTCCGAGGATACGCTGGCGGTGGTGTTAATGGAGGCGTTGGAGGTTGAATTTGAGCTGGTAACAGCGGTGAGTCTAGTCCATGTGAACTCTGCGTTACGATACTATTACTTTCTCCTGGTGTTGAAGCAGTAGTTAGCTCGGCAACTTCACTTGTCATAGTAGGCTCGATAGACTCAGTAGGCTCCAGACTGCTCGAGGTAATATCTGTAATTATCGATTGGGCCGGAGGAACTGTTGATTGATGAGTGGATTTCTGCTGCGTTGTCGATGAAGCATTTTGCCGCATGGCTGTCGTAGCTAACATTCTCCTGCCTTAGAACTCCAGGATTCCGCTTTCGTAGATATAAATAGTGTGCTCGGTATTAATGTTTTGTGTTTTGAGCTTGGCTGGTATCGATATAAGGGTGGTGAGCCGCAACCAACTGACGATCGTAAGGTGGGACCAGTTAGCTGAGAATCGAGTTGGCTCCTATAAATTTACGGCCAGACTACCACAGCACCATCCTGATTGCTGGCCACCCTCTTTACCTGCCATACCGGCCGTAGTATCTAACAGATTTATTACATGCTATAGCCTTGGGGAGTCGTCCTGTAATGCAGAGTCTGCCAGGACTACCACCGGCGGTGGGCTCGCACCAGGCCTCGCCGGCCGAGCCACCACCAACGAGGTTTGAGGTTGAATTAGAGGTAAGCGGTTGCCAGCTCACATGCGAATACTATCTACTAGCACTTTACTAAGTGATTAGTTTGTTCAAGCTCTTGCAAATCCACAATATGCAAATTTCTTGGCTCAGAATAGTTACTTGGAAGATGAACGCTTTATCAACTATTTAGAGTATCTAGAATATTGGCGGAAACCGGAATATGTGAAGTATTTGATGTAGGCATTTCGGACGAATTGTCACTGGAGAATAAGCTCATCCTATCTAACATTTCCTCATAGATATCCAAATTGTCTTCATGTTCTGACTTTACTGAAGCAGCCTCTCTTCAGACAAGAAGTTCGGCATGCGGACATGGCTCAAATGTTGATGGATGACATGTACACTAAGTGGCTAGGTATGGAGGGTTATAAGCTATTGCGGAATGAGGAGACACTCTGTACCACGGACAGAGCCAGCGCTGGTAATCTTGGTCAACAGTTCGGCCCTGGAGCTGCTGACGTCGAGCCTTCACTGGCAACCAATGGAGCTTCGCATTCGGCCGACCATATGGAAGGCATTGAGCGAAATGGGATGGTGAAATTAGAGTCTAGTTAATTTGCCTCCTGTGCATTGTTTTTGTCAAACTTGATAGTTCAGATGATGCTGGATCTTACAACTGTTTGTAGGTGCAGAGCTATCGGCCATCCTTCTGGCATTGGTTGTAAGGTGTCAAGTCGTTGGGGCGTAAACTATATGTTACCAAATAGCTGGGAAACAAGTAACCTTATATTCTAGAATATTTCAATGGAGGACTCGGCAGGAACTCTACGTTCTTATATGTTTGTCCTTTCCCTCGGTCCTGCCTGAGCCGCCGAATATACAAAACTCAACACAATCGCAATCAAAACCGACAAGGACCAATGTACTACAAACCAACTGGAAGCGAGACCCAAAAATTAAGCAAACAAGCGAAGAGGCAGCGGGCCATTAGAGCAAGTCAGGCAATCCATCATAACTTCTAGGAAACCGAGCTCATCTCCGTACGAATCAAAATCGATCCAGTTACGATCTAAAATGCATTCCTTTTGCGTAAACTTGTTAACAATGATACCAACAGTGCACTCAATTTCAGAGACAAGGATGCACGCCAGGCCTTTCTTTCTGTCCATCAGCTCTTGAACGCGGCATGCCATCACCCTCTTAAGCATAGCGCACGTTCTGGAACACCTTCATCAGAGCAAGGTTTTGTGTCCTCCATTGCCATTGAAAAGAAAAAAAAAACGATCGATCTCGACGAAGAACCGCTGCCGTTTGTCATTTAGACAGCGCACGTACCGGCGGATTGGCGGATTCTTCATTGCGAGCCAGAAGACTCAGAGACGAGGTGACTATATCCTCAATATTAGGACAGTACTTTCTATATTCACCAACTCCTTCAGAGCTTGACTGACTAGCTCATGACCCACTGCTGAACAAGACTGACTAGATAAGGTAGTCTAGCAGGGCAGCCACCTGCTCGGTCGTAAACGCTGGCGCGCACCTGATCAGAGTGTGTGGGGACTGAATAACCGGCTTTCATTTGCATGAACAGCCTCCCGTATCAAGCACACGTCTGGATTAATCCACCGAACGGATTCACGTGTTCATTGAGCAGAATGGCATATGCCAGGTATTCGGCCTTTAACTTCTTCCCTCGTAACCAAGATATCCCGGCTTTTGATGGAGATTCCTATGTGAATATACTCTGTGATTCCATGGGAGTGACGGCACGCGAAAGATATGTGTGTTTATCTCACGCTAACTTTGTGGCCCAGAGGCCAACAGTCGGATATCTTGGGCAATCTTGAACAGTGACACAGCGAGGGTGTTCAGTTGTCCGCGCGCCTCCACAACGGCATCATGAGCCGCAAGCCTTCGAACTTGTTCGGTGCCGAGTGGAACTCGTGGCCGGTCGCGCCACCTCCTCTGCAAAGCCGTCGAATGTGTTCAGCTCTGTTCCCACTGCCGTTGCCCCTTGCGCCAGAAATCTCCTGACCGTTTAGTAGTTCAGCTCAGCTCAAATAATTGATATATCTTCCCACTTACAAAGGTAGTTTCGCTTGTTATATTGGTGAGATCCCTCGATCGACTGATTTCCGTCAAATTCACAAACGGAAAATAGTCCTGACTATAGAAGGCCAAAAATGACGCACTGGCCTTATTAGCTAGAATGTGTGTTCGTAGTGGAGCAGTGCCGTATTAGCTTGATCGTACTCTTCCACGATGACTCCAACGACGCCATACAAAATGAATTTCCTATAGCCCATTAGCATCTTACAATGATAGAATCAGCATGGCCTTGAAAAAAAAAGTATTTACATTCCAAATAAGTCCTCAATTGCGAGACCATCTTTCCTACGGATTTTCCCGAATCGTATGGTTGGACGTTCAACCCAGATTCACGGGCTGCGGCTGCGAGATTGAAATTCACTAATATAAAAACACTGGCTCCAACTTCTACAGGCCATCGAGGGTCATCGTGCACGTTAGTTGTTGCGCTGCATCCTCCGATATAGCAATTCTTCTCGAAAACGGTGATATCATACGAATGATTCGAATATCGCTGGAGATAGTAACCGGCTGACGATCCACCAGCCCTGCACCTGCAGTTCTATAAGCTAAAGCCAGAAGTATACTCTGAAATACTGCTGACCAATAATGGCAATTTTCTCCTTAGCTCTCTCTTCGTAGATTGGTCCAGACGAAGGTACTCGAAACACTAGCTGCCATACCACAGCTAGTACAATTAAGAACACCAGGTACGCATGATATAGAGCATCACTTTTTCCAATTTCTGAAACAAGACGAGACATCTTCGATTTGGTAATATTTAAAGTTTAATTGCGCGCAATAGATACCTGCTTTGTAGAACTGACAAATCCAGGGACAAACCTGGAAAAACATCAATATCTACTTCTTTCGATTATCAGAGGATTTTACTCAAATTGGAGATGGTCGCATGTCGGCAAGTAATAAATGTCCGCACACCGCCGCTCAGCCGCACGGTAAATGTTTCAGGAGGGCTGCCCTGTCAATTCAACGGGCGAATGTAGAATGCTTCACAGGAATGCGCGTAATTACAGCGTTGTATAATGGAGCAAATCAGGCAGGAATGCAGGAAATTTCGTGTCAGATATTGAAAAAATGTCAGATATTGAAAAAAAGTTGCTAAGTCGACCATTCTTATGGTCCCAGAATTCGTTAATGGGACTCCAACATATCAAGCATTCGCGCAGGCTGTTGCTCATGCTTTAATACAGCAACATCAAACCATCAAGCCATTTCTTTATGTACAACGTAGACAGACCTAACTAGTCCAAAAATGCTGCCGAAAAAATTCACCACAATAATTTGTAACTCCGAAAGCCAATCCCAAATCCAAAGTCAACGGCATGTGAGTGCTTTTAATATTGTATCGAGATTTAGAAGCGCACACTTTATAATATTCATAACGAGCAATTATCCACTGGCTGTCTCCAGACATAGAAATCGAAGTTTACACTGGTCGTGCTATAACAATTTTGAAACTTTATCAAGTTCCGTTGTCGGATCAAATTGCCCCTTTGATATTCGCTCATACTCCTCGTCATATACGCCAGTGGAGAGAGGACCGTTACCGCGGAATCGCTTTCTGCCCAATTTATTAGTTCCATGCCTATTGTAGAACAAGCACATTTCGGATTTTAATGAGCGATCCCTAAAACACGCACCTCATGTCAAATATACCGCGTCTATAATTAAATCCTTGATCAGCAATAAATTTAATCATCCCACGAACAAGGATATACACACCTGCACTGTGCATAGCTTCGCATTCTGGCCAAGCACTGTTCTGGCAAGTCCTTCCGTAGTTCTGGATTCTCCATACATTCGGTCGGGGTATGGCGGTCAATTAGAACGCACGGTGAACGTTGGAGGCACAGAGCGAGACCTGTTCGAATATCTTTACAACTGACTTCTGTAAGCTCCAGCTTAGGAATCCATTGATCTAAATCAAACGCATACCTAGACGGCATATGTCATATACTAGTTGACGACAGTCGCAGACTCTGAGATGTGTACCTCTGAGTAGTCCCAGTGGTAGGATTATTTTTCTCATGTTACCCTCCGTCCCTGTCGTTGATGCCCTGTTGTTTGACCCTGACAGCATGCGGCTTAACCTTTGGGGAGCTAACTCGCCGATTAGGACTTCGAATTAAAAGCACAGGCATTGTTGATATACCTGTGGTGTCTATATTCTAGTGGAACTGACTGATAGAAGCATGCTACAAATTCATCTAACCCAGTAGTATCACGACTGCAGCTTATTTGCTCCTGTTATCAATCAAAGTGAGTCGGACAGGCATCCTGGCAAGAGGAAGTTATCTTGGAACGTCATTACAAGTATTGAACTACTATGGCTATACTCGCTAGTTTTGTTTTCTCCGAGTGGGAACTGGTTAAGGCATGTCTTAGCGGAGATATTGCCTTCTATGACTTCTATTTAACGAGTCACCCATTTACGAGCACACTATGGATTACCTTCGGGTTCATGGTTATAACTTTTATAAGCTGTCATATCGGCAAAAAAAATGACTTCACTTTGGTGAGCTTGACGCTGTATGCCATAAACAGGCAGCTGCTAATGTTTGTTAGGTCGATAAATTATGGCCTGCGATATCCTTATCGTGCACGGTGAATTACATACTACACGGGTATTTAAACGGAAATATTTCTTACAGACTTTTGTTAATACTTCCATTCCAAGCAATTTGGGCTTACCATCTGGCTGAACTATTCGCAAGACGCGGCGGCTATTCCGGTGAGGACCATCGATGGGCCAAGGTCAAAGCGAGCATGAACCACGACCCCGTAAAACTATTCTTTTTTAGTATTTTCTTTGTCAGTATATATCAACCACTGATGCTGATTAACAATACAATGCCAGAATGTATGTTATGGGAAGCAGGCAGTTCAAGTCTAAACTTTGGAGACTATGCCTTTTTATCCTTATACATTGGCTTAATTGGGTTCGAGTACCTCTGTGACAAATATCAGCAAGGTAACCGCTTCATCTGCATACTTTTCTTATAATAAATTTGTTTTAATCTTTGCTTGTTTATAGACTATCAAGTCGCGAAGGCGAAGTACAAAGAAACCGGCGAGATGACTTCAGGCTATAGCCAAGCTCAGCTGGAACGGGGTTTTTGCACTGTCGGTCCATTTGCTTATTCTAGAGTAGGCTTCCCTTGGTTATCACTGGTTTGGATTAAGCTTACATAACCGGATCGTAGCATCCTGCTTTCTTCACAGAACAGTTAATATGGGTTTCACTGTACTTCTGGGGCGCGTATGTCTCAAAAAAACTTATCAACTGGACCGTTATTGGACCACTCGTAATGGTCATCTTCATCGTCAGTTCAAGTAGGTTTACAGAGTTGATCTCTGCAGAACGGTACCCTGCGTACAAGCAGTACAGGGCGCATGTGCGGATGCTTGTCCCGCTCCCCGGCAAGAGATGGATTGAACCGAAAGCCGATTGACTGTGATGATGCAGTCCCAATGTATAAATGGTACGGGCACACCTATATTTGTAACACTCAATGCTATACAGTTTGCTATATTTACGAAGTAACTAAAATTCAAACTAAGAACCGAATAACCCATTTCATCGAACATGACCCTATATGTACCTAACATAAACCCAGATCTTCTATTTATTGGAACTTGCTCACGAACGCCATTATGCTTAACCTATTCTTCTTATTCCCGCTAGAACTGTTGGGAGCCGATGAATTTGCTCGAGGAGGAGGCCCCCTCTGCAATACACGGCGACCGTCATTGCGACGAGGTTGCTCACCTGACATGTATTGGTGGCTTTGCTTTGCTGTACTATATCCATTAGCATTAGTCGATGCCGGCAGAATCATAGAGTTGGGACGAGGTCGAGGTCCATGTGATACGGCAGGAGAAGTTGAAGCATTACTCGCTGACGAACTGAACATAGATCGGCGACGAGGATCGTCTGGTGCTACAAAGGCGGAACTATTACTAGACGAAGAGAGCATCGCAGACTGCTGACAATACCGTTGTGATTCAGATAAGGCTGAGGGATGTCGGCATTGCACCGAGATAGCACTCGCGTTCTTATTACTACTGTGCGCGCTAGCATCGTAAGAGGAGTGTGGCGGTGGGATTGTTAGCTCGGGCGACATTTGGTAGCGAGGCTGCTCCGGGTTTAGAGACGGTGTTCGTCTCTCGAGCTGAATTGGATGCTGAACCTGGGATTGTGCCTCTGAGTGTATTCGTGGATAGTCATGAAGATATTGCTGTAGCAATGCTTCTGTTGGAGGTGTCTGCTGCTGCTCGACTCTAGGAGGAATAGAGCCTAGGCGGTTAACCAAATGCCCAATAGATGACTGACTAGGAGTGCGCACGGGTGGCTTAGTGGTCTCGGACTGAGTTTGACGAGAATCACGTCGATGCTCAGTGCGCACTGGTGGAGTAAAAGTTTCCAGCGCAGACTGATGCTGAGGCTGAGATTGCAGCTCTGCGTTAATCGGAGGTGCCTTCTGATCATCGACTCTGGGAGACATGTTGATCGGTCGGCTGGCGGAACGTCCAATGGATGAAGGAGTGCTGTAACCGCTACTTGACTGCGACCTCGCATCATGATACGACCCTCGCACAAAACCATCTATAGTAGCATCGGACTTTGTTACCGAGACCGAAAATCCGGGCAAAGCCGGATACGGAGCTTGATAGGCAAAGGCAGGGAGAACAGCAGGCAATGGCTCTTCGAATGATCCTTTGTTTCTCATAGCAGGCTTCCGTTGAAGCTTGCTTACCGCCGGCTGCCGGTCCTCTGGCATTAAATCCCCCTGCAAAGGTGCTGATTGCTGCTGTTCCCGTGGTTCCACTCTCGTTGTTCGATTTTGCTGGTTGCGATCGTGTTCTGAGATGGGTCCTGGAATTACATTTCCAGTTTGCGCATTGTTATAGTGACTAGAGGGCCTCATTGATTTTGACTCCTTCTTCTTCGTGAAATTTAGCCTAAAGCCACCCTTCTTGTTTTTGGTCGTAGTCTGTGACGTCTTGATGGTATTCAAATCGGCGTGTAGAATACCAGTTGCGATAGTGGTAAGCCTCGAAGGATTTAACTCATAGTTTTGAAAGCAAAATACGCCTATATTAACTCCGACCATCAGGTCGAGCATTTTCAGAGCCGGCGACTCAAGTGTAATCCACCCGACCTACAATAGATATTAATACATTGTCGTTACAGATCACCAACCAACTAACCTTAGAATCTGCCAAGAGTTTCCGCTCTAAATTAGAAATTGGCTCATCATAAAGAGACGAGGTACAAGTGATGCCATCTTTACCTTCCAATGACCACCGCCGGTCCCACGGATCCAGAAAGACAAACTTCGATTCTCCTGTGTACGGATCACTATGAAGAACCACCGCAGTTTCCCATATATTTTCTCCGTTATCTAATACTGTGACAGTCATTTTACTCTCTCCATGTACTCTTCTGATATGCATTATCGGGATTAACAATCCGCCCTGCTCGTTATACTTGACAGGTTGCTCGCTGTCCTCATTGGAATGCGCCGATACCGATACATTGTCAGAGTCATGCACAAATATTATTACAGAGAAAGACCCATCTGATTCGTCTTGCGCATCTTTTGCAGCGAGATTCGACTTCAGTCCTGATGCTCCGGACGCTGCCGACACTCTGACGTAATAACTAGGACCTATCGGATCATGAATGTGCTTCTGATTTGGATTAGTCGTCAGGTAATAGTCTGATCCGCCGCTACGAACAATGTGGTATTTGAGAGACGTCGGTTGCGGGTCTTGCTGAAGTCCATTAGGAGCTGTGTCAAGCATTGTCGTGTAACAACAGCGAACAAAGAGCTATGCGATGGTGGAAGAGACGACGGCAATGTCACGGACCAGAAGCAAAGGGAGCCAAATGGTTTCCGTTGAGACTAAAATATGCAAGGCATTATTGATTGTGTCCGCGGCTCAGCTGTGTCGTGTTCTCCGGGGGACTACTACGTGTGCGAGCCGGTAAGCCCACACGCGTGCCGGCGTCTCGAACTGCGCCATCGATGACGTTGTCACTGGCTCAGCCTCCACTATACAACTTTGCTCAACATTCAGTTCAGGGGCTCGTTCTCGACTCCGTTGACTCTTAACTGCTCTCTAAGATCTTACTTCTAGACGATCTCTGCACGTTCAACAAGTATTCGCCATATTTTCACAAGAGGATATTGGATTTCCCACGATTGCAATTAATAGAATTCTTTTTGACTGGACCGTAATCAGGTTTAATTGCAGGGAACAGGTTAATATGCGCGAGAGCCTGTGATAGCGATATAAGTAAACCGATTAGCAGCGGGAAACAATTTCGGACGCTAGGAGGCACTCCAATTTGTCACATTGTTAATTTATTGGACCGCTTGCGCGTCTTGCACTGAAATGACCGTTATACAATGCATGATTCTAATTCAAACTACAACTCCATTTATTCGTCATAAGATCAAAAGAGAGCTACAAGTAGATAACGCTAACCAAGCAGTATAACCAATCACTACTTTTTCTACATAACCAAGACTCGTCGTTATGATTATCATAGAACACCGAGGTCCCATATTTCCGTTGCTGAACAAATAATATCCGTATACAACAAAGTCCCTAAATATACAGTATGTACAATTCAAAAGAAATGTAGGCTGGAGCCAGCCAATAGTCACATTACTAGATGTCACAGACTAGTCCCCACACGTACTAGAAGTAGCGCAAGCACGTATCATAACCTATAGTCGAGCAGTAATCTCAGTGGCAGTTCTCAGACCCCCTCTTGATTCAACCATAGTAACATCCATCGTTCGGCGCATCTATATCCTTCAAGTCAAAGTCAGAACCCATCATACGTCGGACGGCGTACTTCCTACATACACATCGGCTATGAAGCATAGAGGATATAACTCACTATTTCTTCCCACTTTCGGCGTCACTTTCGTCTGAGTCGCTCATTTCGATTACCATTTTACCATTAGACCTATCGCTTCCGAACTTGACATTCTGATTAGATGTAGCATCCAAATCCATAGCAGTGGGCCTTCGTCTCAGCGTTCGAGAAACATTCACGATATTTCCAGATATACTGACGGTACTTTGCCCGTTGGAAACAATTCTGTTGCGCAAATTCTTTCCCGTAGAGGGAGCCGCAATTACAGGCTGTTGACTATCGGAAGATATTGCGGAAGCAGGAGCTTCCAACTTACCGCTACTTGACGCCTCTGTCTTCGCACTCCTTAACGGTGCCAGATTCTGGGCTGAAGCAGTGACAGGCGTTGCTGACATTGAATGTGTAGGTGTAGCAGCACCAGAGGATGGCATAGAAGAGGGTGCTGCTGACAAAGTAGCAGCAGCTTCTTGCACAATAGCCATAGCCTGTTCTAACAACTGAGCATGGTTTTGTAGCGAAGACGACATCTGTGATATAAGCTGTGCAAGAAACAAGGGATGCAGTCCACCGAGTTGAACCATATCATTACAAGATAGCCCTGCAGAAGACAGTTCGGCCAACGCCTTCTCTCCACCGCCATGAACATCTCTATCATCACTGAATACGTCAGACTTCTGAGCTGGCGAAGACATTGATGTGTCTGCGCGCTTGCTAGTTTCAGTTGTAGGAGAAGAGGATGGAAGAGAAACACTAGACACCAGCATCGAAAGAAATTGGGCATCAATCCCCCCATATGTCAGCAAATCTTGATATGACAGTCCCGCACGAGAAAGATCTGATAAAGCTGCTACAGCGTCGGCTTGGACCTTTGGTTCCAGAATACTACTAAAAACTTTTGTTAGGGATATCGAAAGATTGTTCGAGCGAGACTAACCTCAAGGAAGACGATATCGAGTCGAAAGCTGGCACAAAGATGGTGTTAGCCATCAAATAAGCAAAATCTTTAGCGGCAATGAGCGTCCAAAACCATTGACAAGCAATAAATACATGTTTCTATAACTTCCCATCGCCCCTAGCCAACATTATGCTTTTCCATATCTAAATTATCCGATAGAGGAGTGCACCTACATTCGTTGGCTTGTCCGTCCGACGACGGTGTTCGTTCACTGCGTATTCGGCGCGCAAGTTCTTCATCCGGCACCTCGCTATCTTGCTCAAATGCAGAAGCCGCCGCCTTCGACAAAGATGGAACGCGCGGCTTCGCTCGTGACTGCAAAGCAGCCATTCGTAATGATTCTAAAGAAGAACTAGATTTGGTAGATGACAGCGCAAAGGTTGCCATTTCGATTCGGATGGGCTCGATTGTGAAGAGATGAAGAAAACCTGAAATGGTGAATTTGGATTGAGCTCGTTACCATTGCGACAGCATTTCACGAACAGGGCAAGTGTTAACCCTCACCCTAATGTCTTCTGGACAAGTCCCCCGACCCGTCGCCCACAGGTCACGGTATCGAATTGGCTGCCAATTATACATAATATTTTCGTAATCTCGCTCTTTAAGCTCACCTTTCGATAGAGTGTTATGACCGTCGGACTAGAATCGCATTGGTAACGCGATCAAACCGTACAAAAATATATATTACGAGATCCAATTACACCACAAGGATGATCCGGCAACTGTATAATAGCGGGAAGATATTGCACATACGGCCATTAACTCCAACTACTGCAATTCTCAGCTCCTTACCACATTGTCCTTTCTATTCGAGAGGCGAGAAGTATTTGAGTTCTGCGGCTTCGGTGAGTTCAGAATCAGCAGACGCTCCTCCGACCTCGCGCATTACTCGGACAACAACGAAGCAATCTCTTCGACGAGTCACTCCTCAGCGGGTATACCCATCAGCAGGCCGCAAGTCCCACCCTCTTGGGCAGGTAACGGCAGTGCAGCTATGTGTTGCTTTGACCGCCGCCGATTCCTACGATTTACCAAAAGTGCTGGAGATCTTTCATAATCAGGGTCATTTGCAGGCGTCCATACTTCTTCCCCACGAAGTTACTTATGCTCAGTATCCGCTTTCGTCCGGACAAAAGGCCGACGCATTTGTTTTAAGTAACGGATCAATTGTCACGTTTGGAATGACCGAAATTGATACTATCCGCTTAGCCGACGAATTACGGCCGGCCGAAATCCGACCGTATCCGGTTCGAGAATCCGAAGACATGGACTATGTCGAGTTTCCTGACGATCAATATGAACCTGACAATGTGGACGAAGAGAATAATCGGCATCATCGTGAGGAAAATTTACGAAGAAGTTTCATGGACGGCGAAATTATTTGTATTCGAGGGCTCGACAGGGTACTTGACAAAGCCGCTTTTGCATCAGGTCTTGCACGTTCGACCAAATTAGCTGTTATAGAGATGGGATTAGAAAAGTACCTGGAGAGTATAAGGGATATAACAGATCGGTTAGCTACTGGTGCCAAACTACCCGTGCATGACGGCAGGGAGGTGCTGAAAAAGACCGGTGAATTATTAACGCTACGTGGAAATCTTAATCTCTACTCAGAACTCACAGAAACGCCGGATCTGTATTGGTCAGAACCGGAATTGGAGACAATTTACAGAGCAATTTCGAAGAACCTTGACATTGCTCCGCGGATTGCGATACTGAACAAGAAGTTGGATTACGTCTCAGAAGTTGTGTCAGTTCTCAAGGCACATTTATCTGAGGAGCAGAGTGTACGGCTTGAGTGGATGATTATTATTCTAATCATGGTCGAAGTTGCTTTTGAAACGAGCCATTTCGTCGAACGATATTTCGACTGGAGAGAGAAGTCTTCGAAGAAGCAACAGGAGGGAGAGGGTCAGTCTGTTTTGGAACGATGATTATAGCACTTTTCTATATAATTTATTTGCACCCCTACATAATGTATTTCCTCGAAAATAAGCAAGCATATTTTGTTGGAAACTGACTAGGGTCATGCAACACGGGAACCGAGTAGGAGACGAGCCTCATCGCGCGCCACACCAATTACTACTATATAGTAAAGGCTTGGCGGCTCTTGCAGTGCAGGTCTGGAGCATCTCGTGGATGGTCATCCTTGTGTAGATTTTTCTCTACTGCCTGGTTCGCTGTACCGTAACGAACCAGAATATTTCTCGCACCATTGACATCGCGATCGCATCGAAGAATATAATCAGTGCGTACCCGCCGATTGTCAGCCGCGGTGGATGTCACGTGTAGCTGTAGTTCATTCTTCTGTAGCCATTATTGTTATATAGAACAGCGATCACCCTAGCCATGCAAAAGTGCAGCACTCTACACAGTTGAGACACAGTGAAAATGGTTTAAGAGTGGTATGTCAGACTAGTTGCGTCAGCCGCACTAGGGTTCATTGCTGGCGGCCTAAAATGGACCATTAACCGCGGCGCCGACCACCGCGCAAACAAACGTCGATTTAGGCCGTGCAATCTCACAGCTATTTAATCGCTCATTATCTGTCTACGACGCTTTGCCCTTAGGTAACTTGATTTCCTGGATCTGTTTGTGTAAGTTAGCCTACGGTCTTCTATTCTCTACGAACTAGAACACACGGGAACGACAACACTGGTATTTTAATTCCGACTGCAGTCTGCGCTACTAAGTACATCCGTTTACCTTCAAGCTATGATCATAGACATCTTGGTGTCGGCAAAGGTGTTTCTATCTCCGAATACCCGGTTATTAGTCGAATTTCTTACAATCAGCCTCCCCGAATTGGTCAGAGGGCGTTAGAACTAGAATATCAAGTTTTGACTTGCGAATGTCAGAAGTGGTCGCTGTGGGAACTGGATAATAGAGATCTGATACAGTTAGAGGATTAGCGGATCGATATTTGGGTGGGAATAAGGACTTGCATAATCCAAGGCGTTAGATACTTTCGAGTCAGTAATAATCGCGATGGGGCCTGTTTCAAGCAGCGTTGGGGTACGCTTGTTAGCTTGCTTCTTACAGATTAGACGTGGAATTGATTAATATCTGTTTAGGTCGCCGTTGCCGTGGTGTTGGTCATATTGCTGTCGTTCTTAATTTCATTGCGATTGCGTCGCATACGACATGCCGCTGGACCGCGTATGATGATAGATCTCTCGCCGAGCGGTGTAACAGGAAGGAGGAGAAGACGGGGGGGTTTAGGAGCTCAGAGGCTCGGGAGGACCGCGGATACGGTTCCTATCGATTTACAGCATGCTGAAATGCAGCAGGAAGTGCCGCAATTCAGCTTGAATGAGCCAAACATGAGGGGAATGACGTTACCGTTGTATGCGCAGCCCCTCCCGCCGACATACGAGGAAGCGGTGCAGGGGCAGCAAGGTGAATGCGAGGACTCGAACTCTAGCGGTCAAGTAAGTGGGCAGACTGCGAATGTAGCGCATCCGGAACGAGCATTGAGGCGAGAGAGTCTAGGACTATAAGTTGATAAACTCTCGGTATCCATTGTTACGACTGTGCTAGACTACTATTTTGCATGCTGCGGCTACTTTCAAAGGCATCGCCAGTGTTAACTAATGACTTGATTGACTTAGATGGTCGATTATGTGGTTTGTAATTATGCCTAATCAATTGTTCGTCTTGTATACTGTATTGTTGTTATAGTAATAGAGGGCTTCCCCGGCGAATCCATTTTTTAAAGTCTGATGTAAACGATTATTGGGATTGTGCGCGATGAAGGAAACCACCGTGAAACTTGAAGACTGAAATCGCAATATTGTTCACGCACGGAATTTAATATGGACGTTATCCTTGAAACGCGATAACCCATAGACGAAGCGGCATAAGTTAACATATATAGTATTTACATATGGCGTACCAGCCTTTCGCTCGTGACACATCGTAGGTGAACTTGTACTTGTATAAAATACGGAATTATAATTCAACGTACATTCTTGTTGCACTTCGCATTGGTCTCACTGGGGTACGGTATTCACAATGAAAAGTTAAACAAAATACTTTATAACTAGTGATTTTTTGGATTTATTAATTGAATAAAAGAAGAGTAGTATGAAATCTTATTATCTTCCTTGTAAATGTGATAACCTAATTGAGCCATGTCAACGCCATCTGCTTTCCGAACATCCGTACGTCCGGCACTTGCCACCTGCGACGTGCTCTGTGGATCCGTCAAAACTGATGGTACCAAATAGGGGGGCCGCTGTCGTAGTCGGAAGGCCACGAAACCTACGCTAGGCGAATTAAGACTGTATCAAAACCTGTTGTAATTAGATGAAACATGTCTAGACCCTGGAGGTGCTTGGTAGCTGCCGACCGGGATTTTTACAGAAAACATTACCAGCTACGGCCGTTTGACACCCGAGCCAGAGGAGCGGCAGGCCACGCGAGACGGCCCCCGCGAGATTTGGTCACGTTTGGAGGGTTGGAGCCGTGCAAGTCGCGAGGATCGTTATGCCGCACACGTGATAGCTGTGTGACCTTTACGAAAAAGAATACTAGTGACTTTTTAGTCCTATCCAACACTTCATTATCTGAATGCGGAGTGCGCTACCCCATCCACAACCCCCCGTCGCCCGAGAGTCAGGAGAATCGTCTGCGTGTAGTTATGATCGGCGCGTCAGCAGCTCGCCGCCCGTCGTGCCACTTCTCCTGAGAAGGTTTTGGCATTTTATAATACAAACTGGCCCAAGCTGACTTGGCGAGGGGCCCACGAGATGTGCTTCGGCGGTATAATTGGAACAACAACGCGACTAAACATTCTCGCTTATTACCTCATGGATTCAGCTTTGGTACTATTATTAAACCTAATCGGTTTTGTCCCCCCCCCCCCCACACCAACCCGCCTCGTGGTCACCCAAGCAACATGTTAGCGATACTTTGTAATCACCACGTGTGCTACGGCACCAGCGACATCTGATCACGCAACTGTCCTCCCATTGGATGAGTGATTATGACTCGTGGTGGCCTGGACTCTGGTTGATAGCAACGTTGTTTATGAGCACCGAACCTTCAAGCCGCAGCTGGGTTGTTTGATCTTGCTGAGTTAATTCCACCTACATGCAACTGCCACATCCCACAACTGATTCTGATACGATGAGATACCAGATCCCATCCAGATGGCATATGTCTAGATTTTATTTTGTTTCAAAGATCGCGAAAAGATTGTTTTTCTAATTGGGTTTTTTTTGCCATTCGTCTCACCATTCGCAAGGTTAGGTCAAGACGCACGTGCTTCACGCACATGTATTGTCGACCAAGAAATCATACGATGTATATTTCGCCGCATCGTCGCTCTGGGACCTATACCGCCAGAACTTAGGTAGCTAAGGTACATTCAAAGGGTTGACGCGACATGATGAAGATATACTTGCTCGTAGCGGCCACTGTACATGAGGTCATAGGATTTTGTAGCCGACACAGATCACACTTCGATAGTGTATATCTTTTGGACAACCCACAAAATATTCATATCTCATGTGTGTCCTAGTAGCAGAGGATTATGCCGAGGGTAGAGTCTGTAACGGAAATATCGTGCGAAAGAAGATTCCTAAACTCAAATACTCAACACCCTGGTCGGAGATCGGTTCGCACGAAAAATCTGGCACATCGGAGAATGCCGTGTCTCCCAGAATCGCAATAAAGCATAGTACGGGCATCGTCGTCTGCTCTTCGTCGACAACTCACATGCCAGCTCTTCGCTGTTTTACCATTGGCCAAAGCAAACTATGTAGCTGTGTGCTATATAGAGTAGATATATATACTAATGACTGTAAAATATATTTAAATATATACAACGAAAGATACTCATTTTGTCATAACCACGTTTTCCCAAAAAAATCCAAGCATATACATATTTGTGTCTCAACCTATTTAGACTAGAAGCCACGAAGATAACACATCAAATGTACATATCCATCCAAGCGTTCCGTATGTAAAGTACAGATATATCCCAAACCGTTATTCCGTTCCGTACTCCAAAATAGTATGCAAGCAAGCAACTTAGATATTATTACATCAGCTGAACCATGTCTCACTTGTCAGACTTTCTTCTCTCATAGTTATGACACCGGTTGGCATGGCGGAACCAGCTCGTTCCGCCACCGCCTCTGCGGGTAGTAATCTGGATCCATTGTCCACAGACTCCACAGAGTCCTTCGCACATCTCCTCGTTGCCTTTAACGGTCCTGCATTTCTCGGGTTTGGCATATCTATGGCCGGTGATCGGGCATATTCCGTGCGCAAAGTTCTTGTCATACCAATATGCTGAGTTCTTGAGGATTAACCATCTCGGTTCCGGACACAGGTCGCACCACCCTTCCTTCAAGTCGCCCTTTTTCCGAACCCACAACGGCGTGTACAGGTCCCCGGGGAAACGGAGATCTTGCTGACGCGGAGTATGAAACGGGTTGGACATCTTGAAGTCTGTCTCTGGAGGTGGCTGCCTGCGCTTGGGCAACCGCGGATAGAAGTCCGGCGGGAAGTGACCTGACTCAGACGGGATGTCTTCGTCCGGCGACGTGATAGCTGATGAAGCAGTGGATGCGGCCGCGGCCGCGGACAACGGCGACGACGAGGAATGCGTGGAAGCAGTGGCCGGTGCATCAGCAGGAGTAGAAAGATGGCAAGTAAGCTCTTCATACTCGTCTTCTTCTGCATCCGACATAGGTAGCGCAAAATCTTTGGTCGAATCCACTTCGTCGCCGCCAAGGGAGTTCGAAGATGTAACGAGAGTATCGTAGATGTTGTTGACTTTACCACTTCGAGGCGTCACGTACGATCCAATCGACCAGCGCTTTCTCTTGTGGCCCTTCTGCCGGACTTTCAGGCTCTGCTCCGCAGTACCGGCGATTTTGTCTAAGGTTGTCACGGGTAAAAGGGCACCCATAGAGACATGAGGCGCAGCGGACGGCGAAATGTACGACAAAAGCTCTGGAGAGAGACCATTGGCGGCAGCGACCTGGGCGGGAGATGTTGGCTCGGGGTTGGGTGTGTATTTGCTGGCGTAACCATTGGCATCGGCTGGGAAACTAAACTCCGACAATGATTGCATGGAAAGTTGCGAGTCAGAGACATAGCGTGGAACCTCATTATACTCGAACCCCGAGTTAAACTCACTAGTCGGTGAGAAGTCATTTTGACCATTTGGCGAGGTGGTGGAAGACGCCGTCGAATTTGTGTCAGTATCGAATGAGAAGAGCTTCGATATTTCAACGGTCTGGAAGATGTCTCGGTAAAGCAGTAGCGTCTCGGGCGTAAGTGATTGCGGCTGGACTACGCCACCGGCTATGGATGTTCAGTTGGAACAGTAAAATCTTAGCGGGAGAGTTCAACATACCTGTCTGCCAGTCACCTACACATGTAATATCTAGCGTATTATCAGAGGGCTGCAGTGTGTTCTGAAGTGAGTGTGTGTAATAGGGAAAGGAGTTCAGACGGGGCTGAGAGGCTGATTCAATACTATGTTTGTGCTGCAGAGAGTTTGCTGGCGCGATGATGTGAGAGAGCAGATCGTCTGTACTCACCGCGGGAGAGGAGTAGGTCATGTCCGAATTATCGAGCAATGCAATTGACATAGGGCAGCTAGTTGCTGAGATGGAAGAATGGGACGAAAAAATTCACGACAATTAATTCAGCAGAGCTGTGCCAGAGAACAGAAGTGGAGTGCGGAGAGGCATATATATAACGGGACAGCCGACAAGGTTCATTTAGCTCGACAGTAAGCCACATGCGAGACATGGTGGGCTGCAAATTGGAGAGCTGGAAGTCTAGCAGTAAGGCACGTACCACGCCATTCCGGCGTTCGACAGTAGCTTGGCATCTCAAATTGGGGGAGCCACGAGAAGCCGGAGCGTGTCGCTGGGAATGCTAAGGGCAGGGTTGTGCGTCAAACGGTAAGTACCAGTCTGGACGAATGTTCGTACCAGGTACCTCACAGAACCCTAACCGCATACCGCTTTGGTCTGCCTTCGGTCAGTCGCCGGACATGTTCCCAGTCGCCGCCGATTACCGTGCTAACTGTTTCGGTATCGGTTGGACCGACCAAAATTGCAGAAGTAGTTGCAGAATGGCCTGGTGTCATTTAGTGGTGCTGTCGTTGCGCTTCCGACGTTTCGCCGGCTGCGGATACTACTCTAGCTGCGCTTACACTCAAACACGAGTTAGTAAGGAGTCAGACCACGCTTTTTGGCGTGTAGTCCAGTCCAAGCTGCGGCACACTTCCATCTTCGACAGTCATCATCCGGTTAACAATGTATTATCCGGGATGTACACTCACCTGGCCATGGCAATTAGATACGTTTAAGCTACAGCGCCATCGTTCGACATGGATAACAGGCTATAGCGGCGTCAAGCCGTACGCTCTGCTAGGTGCCCTCATATTCCGCTGGACCGCTGGACCGCTGGACCGCTCCGCTCGACCTTCTTGGCCTGTGGGTTCTGGGACCTACGGATCGATTGGCGGGCTCGATCTACCCATTTACAATTTGGATAAGCGTTTGACCATATCTCGTCGCAGCTGTGTGGAGAGGCGCATTAACATGTGGCAGGGATAGGAGGCCAAGCAAGGTCTCGTTGTTAGTAGATGGGGTATCAACGAGAAACCACCGTGTCGGCGCAGCCGTTACAAGACTGAAAAAAATGAACAGGCTAGGCTAATCCGTTGTCACATGCGTGTCCCTGCTCCAATTCTTTGAGGCGCCACCTGACAGGTTGTGAATTTTACGGTAACATGAATGATGGCGTCGGTTGAGCAGCAGCAACAGTCCAATTAGCTGAACCAGGACTGATCGGAGTCTGACCAGCCGCTGCGCAAGTCTCAAAGAAAAGCTGAATGCTGCGAGTACATTGCGGTGCTCATAATCGGAAGTGCGACGACTAGCTCTCGAAAGAAGCCACATGGTGCAGAATGTAACTGCTCCGACTCGTATGCAAGACGTCGCACCGTAGATTTTCAGAGGTCGCACAAGCTAATCGCAGTTTCCTGAATTCTTTAATGTACGGCGGCACCGGTATTCAGGCCAACCATAAGGGTTTGTGTGTTCGGAGGTCTAGTGCTGTCGGTAACGGGCCCCGACGATTTATTATCCGAACGTTTTTCTGCGAGCCGCACTAAACTTGTATGAATACTGTTCGCACAGTTGCTATACCTCTTTGGGAAGAGGTTGTGCGTCCTCCACCCTGCATTTTCTTCCATTCCTCGGCTCGAGCGTCCAGTCAGGCGGACGACCACCTTTTGCTTCACGAGCCTTAATCACGTTGCAGTCAGCTCGAGCTGGAAACTCGCCACTGACTATTGCTGCAATTAGTTGGGTGGAATGAATAGCGGCCAAAGAATACTCATACTACAAGCATGCGAAAATCAGCGTGCAGTTGAGTTTGTCCATTGGCTAGACCCACAGTGTAGCCTGAGGTTAAAATTGTCAGACCACTTGGAACACTCAAACTTGACGGTTGGATGCGCCGCACTAGTTGATGCGCCGCGAAAAATCCCGACTTCATAGTCTAATCCGAATCAAAACCTTATGAGGCTCTTGCGTCGATCATGAATTTCCGACGACCGGCGCGAGGTGACAGTCGATGCTCGAAGGGGCTGCCCTTATAGTGACCGCCAACCAATATAGACCTAGCGGTATATATTATGTAGACATATTGCACAACGACGTGAATACACTCCAAACAATTTCTCTTCTATTCGCATCAAGCAAGCAAGACGGCTATGAACAACAACAATAGGTCACAAACAAGACATCTGGAGATCTAGAGATTATTCAACAAGGAATAAATGTAACTAATCAAAACAAAATCCACTCGACACGACAGACACTCTTGAGAAAGATATCAGATAAAACAGCAGTCTTTATATATAGTAGTCATGGATATACAATTAACACAAAGCATAAACTGGACAAATATGGATTCAGTCTGTCGGGCAGCGCGCATCTGTATATCTGTGAAGTCGACTTGTGTATTGCAAGGAATATTTACCGTATATGTCACCAAGACATTTGTCCGGCAAATTGGCGCCAATTCCTCCAAGATTCGATAGCGAGGCTGCGAGCTCAAATACACACTCGATGATGCACTTGCTGCAAATGCGGGAATGTTGAGAGCCGACAGTCACCGACAGTCAGTGTATTCGACGAATCAAGGGGTCATCTAATTTAATATCTCGCAAAATACAGTCGTTATTCAATTATTAGATTATACTGAGCGGGACATCTCCAACTGGCTACACTACACTTGTTATCGTGAAATGTCTAGCAATTATCGGGCGAGACATAGTGAGAATGTACCATTGCTGCTACCCGTAAAGCACCCTACAGGCGAATCGTGTGTTTTGTGACATGCAAATCCATTCAGTAAGTGTTTCTATGCAAGTACAACTGACAGATAAGCGCAGACGTCCATAATTACTGCATCTTCAGGTTCAAGGCCAAGATCCTTAGAATTTATTCGCAGAAAACGCGAAAGGAGTCAGAGAAGTTCGCATCTCGGGAAGGTTTTGTGTCAAGCTGTTTACGAGATATCATCCGACGGTCAAACGCTTATTGACTCGTTGAGCATACTCAGTCTTTTCCGATATTGCCTCTCTGGGATTCGAGCATATGCCAGACACATGACCGCTGGAGCAAGATAATATGAGTATGTTTTTTTGTGGACACATTCGTTCGTAGGAATATCTCACATATCTTGCTACTTTATTAACTTTAAACTAACTTGTACGGTAGGGTCAGAGATTCCGATACGCTGCGTCCGCGAGTCTGCGACTTATTTTGGTGAACTGTGGTGTTTAGGGGAGGCGTCGATGATATAACCTTGACGACATGCGACGAGCATCATATAGCTTCAAAGCCGTACAGGTCCACTATCGTGTACAGTATCGGTACTGCGATTTGAATACGCATGTACATGTCGAATCATGTAGACAAGCTAATTGTTTGGCAACTATCACTGTATACGAGGTGCACATCAGAGCCTATAAGCCATCGCTCGGGGTTCCGATGCGGCGACGTGCATGTCACCCTGCCGCTGTGATCTCCGAAACCAAGCTTTCATTGATTCGTTGTCGCGCTTATCATTGCCTGAGTTCAGTTTTGTGCACAACGTTGTGATGTGAGATTATGCCGATTAACCGGGCATGCCAAATGCCTTCTAGTATCAAAAGTGAAGAGAAAATACCTTAGAAGTTGATAACTCTCGGGACGGGGTTTGATACCTACTCTGAAACCATGCGTGACGTTCCGTTGGGTCTATACTCGGACACGGCATCGAAAACGCGCCGCACATCTCGGCGCCGGCTCGGCCGGAATGTACCTACCTCGTCACATCACGAGTGGCGATTGCTACATTCTAATCCATATGGCAGCGGTCTAATGCGATTGTTTTATAATTATTGGTCGAGCACATACTCTTCATCCAAAGAGGCTGGAGGTATTACGATTTCATCAGCACGCTAATCGATACTTATTACTTGCTGGGTTCAATAGGTTAATGGTGTTCTGACACAAGTGAGACCTTTTGCGGGTTGATTGCGGCACGTGATTACGGACCTGATTGCGGGACTCTCGGAGTCGCGTGTGGCGCGGATCACACTTCCGTCGACCTGGCAATTACAATGTCAGCTTCCGGACGTGACGACATGGTGTGAACATCCGCTGCTTAATCGGCCGATATTGGTGGAACTATGGTTGGCAGTTGGCAGTTCCAATAGTCATACGATGAGTTACAAATCTAAGAAAAATATTGGAGCTACCGCTTAATTAGGCGTTGTCCACATGAACAAACTTCAATGTTTTGAGATTAAGTTATAGTCCCATTAAGGCAACATGCGCACAGATCAGCTACTTATGTCCTCGCCGGCAGATGACCAAAGCGCACCGGCCAATTAGCGAATTATTTCCGAGCCGGATTCCAAGGTCGACTGCTGCGTCGATGACTGTTCCAGATCACAACGGTGACGACTGGTGGTACAACGTGTTTCTCTGGAGTTGTAAGCGTATCATTATATCATCTTCTACGACAGAAGCAGCGTTCTCAAAAGATACTGGACTCCTTAGTTGACACCGTCGACATCCACGGACGTACGCACGTACGTCCGTACGGGTCTCTCACTATATATGTGGGTTGGTTTTGGATTGCCACAAGTTTCAGGTTCTGCTATGGTGTAATGTAAAGAATGAACCCCACTGCCATTCTGACGTCAGTAGTCGGGAAGTTCAGTAATGGCATGGGGAGAAAGCTACATCGTGTAAGGTGTGGCGAAATCATGCAATATTTAGCTCTGAAATCGCCACTAGACCAAGTTTTTGTATTAAAAAATTGCGTTCTTTTTGCGTTCTAATTATACAAGTCCAGACTGAGTGACCTTCGCATCGGATAGTTTCTTTCCCTCAGAGAATTAAGTCTAGCATAATCTTTCTGAGCTGGTAGTATGCGTACCAAAGAGTACCCAAATTAAAACTTGAGCTAAGTCGAAGAAAGCCATCTAAAAAATCTCTGCGTATATTCGCGACAGTGCCATGCCAATCATCGCGACTGTTGCGAAAATCGGATAGAGCTCACCAGCAATACCTGAGTAAAGTTTCACATTTGGAGGTGTAGCATTGCTATTGTGCCACGTAGATGCCAATCGTAACCGTTGCAATTGTCTGACAACTGTGCTTGAGTAGTTCTCCTCTACCTGATAATCCTATCGAAGGATGGACAGAGACAACTGCAGACTACGAGTTTGCCCATTGTCCTGAAATACTAACGTCCAAATGCAGCAAACTGTTTATTCAAGAAAGGTACAACATGCCGGCAAACACAATATCAACACAAGCGGCATTCTATGCTACATCGATCTCCGTCAAATTGAAGTCAATTCTCGTCTAGATAAGTCCACGCTGGCCATTATGGAACTCGTCGTTGCAGCTTTGGCAGTATTCGCGAATGACTGTCTCCCAGTCGGTTGCATTCACATTCATATTATTTTCGTCTGGTGTCCCGGGCACCATGGCGTTCAGCCCAGCATCTCTATTCAACAAAGTCTCCCGTGACAATAGTTCGACGCAGCGCATATGCTCAGATTGTAACCAGTTCGACCACTCTGCCGAAACGAGCTCTTCTTCCATCTTCGAGATGACGCGAAGTGCGATTATGTGTTGATGCCTCTCTATGCCTGCTTTCTGACGTGCTATCCAAACTCGGCGGGCGACCTCTTGGGTTATGTCATTGGTGTAAGATGAGTCAACAAACTCGATTGGTGAATCAGGAGTAAGAAATTCGCTCAGACTTCGGAACTTAGAATAGCTTCAATATCGCCGTCAGCATACTTCATGCAAGATTGCCCACAAAACTAACATACCAAGAACCAGCTGGATTCACAGCCAATTTTGTTCCGGCGCTGACGTAATCGTTCAAATCTTTTAAATACACAGCCTTCGCAAGAATTCCATTCGGTCGCACTCCAATCTGATTCAGAGTATTGTATGCTCGTCGTTCAGTCCAAAATGCCACGGTCGATCGTGTGCCAAGGAAAACATTTAGGACCACTGACCCGATCGCAATGGCAAGAAGTAACCAATGCCCGTCCGCAAAAGACAGAGCACTCTGTGACGCACGGAAGAGAATCACGAGGACGTTCGAAATTCCTAATTCCAATAGCCTGTAGACACTCTTAAACACCAGGTATACGAAAGACCGTCGAGAAAACAGAATCATTCGTCGTCCTTTATCTTGTAGAGGAAGGATCTCGCGGTCCTTTAGAGTCATCTCCAATGGCGCTGTTGACTTGCCGACTTGTCCATATAGCTGAATCGACTTGCTAGTACGCCCCTGTACTCCAAGTTTACGCACATCGGAATTAATTAACATTCCCAGCGTTTCTGCGTCGCCCGCTAAGTCATCTAGTGCTGGACCTTGCACGAACGCTAGAAGGCAAGTTAGACGAGACATCCACAGACAATAAGTACACAGTACCTTTTACAAGGGAGCTCGATATTGTCCATTCCGTGCTACTCCATATAGTAAGCTTACAGCTAGACTTGGACGTGTATGATATAACATATCGATTGATCTGCGAATAGAGGTCGGCAGACGGCAGATTCCAAGGCGTATGAGTATCGGCCACAACATAAAGAAGGTAGTCTTCCATTCGTTCGATTTTCTGAAAACATCGGATAGTTTGTTTCCGAGACCATCCCCTTACGACAGTCGACGCTGTCTCGAATGAGAACTCGCGCTCCATATTCCGTCCGCTGAGACGTATCCACGGGCTCTGATGAACATTCACGGCACCGCTACCGTAGTACAAGCTCTGAAATATAACTGACTTGTCGCCGAATAGAAGATGGAAAAGAGCTTTTGCTGAAATATCAAATTCTTGCGAGTAAACTTGCCTATCCATTGTCTTCGAGAGATCATATTTTACTGGTTGATCGGGAAGCTTTAGCTTGCTCTTCACATTTCGTTCTGGAAGCTGTGTAGCAGGGGACAGCAAGCCTCGATCTAACGCAATCGGTCTGTCACGGGTTGCTACAGCAAATGGACCCGCGTTGTCGTCTTCGGCAAGAGGGGTAGGCGCATCGTCCCAGCCATCGGACAACGATCCATGCGCAGAGACCTTCGCCTCCCTTAATTTCTGTAGTAGGGCTTCCAATTCCAGAGGAGTACGACTGTTGAAATTGTCGATCAACAGCTGGAGTCGATACTGTATTAAACGGCCCGAATCCAGGTAAGTCTTCGAGGACATCTCATCATCGTCCTTTAAGTCAATATAGAAAGAATCAAAATTCTGATTTGATTCACCGCGTACTGATACAATATCTCCTAGTGACCTGCGGTGGATGAATATCATGTCTGCATTATTTGCGTACAAATAGACCCGCTTCTGCGTCACGTAAGCACGACCTGAGAAGTCGTGCGAAGTTTTGGCATTCCAAACGCCACGGAAAACCATCACCACATTTTCATCCAAGCTGATATCTGAAAATATTGATCTCAGTTGCGCATCTTGGACTTTCAGTTCGTACGGGTAGAAAGTAGGATATGTTCTGTTGTCGTATAACTGTTGTAGAACGATTGGTGACATGCTACCTTCTTCTTGCGGCGGTTCGACAACCACTAGCGGGGATACTACCGTCTTTAATTCAGCTTTCTTGTCATTCGGCTTTGACGAATCATCATCTAGATCCTGGCGCGCACCCCAATTCTATATACACTTAGTCTCGTACGAAAGACTTATTAAGTTAGAAACATACCACACTTCCCCATATATTGGCAGTAAGACCATTTGGGAAGTGAACCGGAGGTATTGTTGCATGAGCCACAATAGCAGTCTTCGTCATTGACGTTGCCAAAGGGTTATTGGCCAGAGTCGTTGGGGCCAATGATGTCAACGGTGGCACGATCTCATCAAATAGCCTATCGGCTCCACTTATAAAATTTTGAGGAGCATGCTGCCCAGCGATCGACTGTCCGGCCGTTATGAGTGCCTGCAAAGTGGGAGCTGGTGCGTTGGCTCTTTTAGTGGCAGCCCGGTTTAAATCCAAGGACGTTCGTGCATGCACAGGAAGAGATTCATGTCGCTCGTGACTTAGTTCTGTATCTGCCGAAGTCTGAACTGTGGACGCAAATTCGGGTAGAGGGGGAATTAGGGCAAAAGCCAAATCAGTGTCGGCGACATTGGAAGACTCTAATGCCTTGCGTTTCGCAATCTCGAATATACCGAGCCACGACGCGAGATCCCTTTGGCTCTCGGCTTGGAACATGATTGTTGTGCTACTAAACGTTAGCCTTGACTAGTAAATATTTGAAATAACTACTTACTCCTTGGTAGTAATTTCGAAACAGAATCTCCGGTCTTCGGCAGTTGATGGTTTAACGTTACACAGCAATACGCCAATCTTATCGCTTTCCTCCACATAGGTCCTATTTGGTGACTGAACTAGCCAACCAAATATTCCATCTTTCACAAATACCCATCGGCGAACCCATACTTGTCTGGTTGGTTTTCCGACATATGTTCTCAGAAACAGCCATCCATGTTTCTCTGAGTCCACGGCCTGTGTATCGATTACTGACGCGCGTTCGTTTGACATGGTGGAACTACCAGGCATCGACGGACTTCCAGTTTTGTCCATCACTACTGCTGGATTCGAGACTGTCCAAGCCGAATATTCTGATAGCTCTCTTGGCGGTGAGATCTCATACAGAACCAATCCCTCGAGATCTCGTCGTGTCATGCTCAGCTCTTTGAAGAGGATCTTCATCGGAGCCTTCATCTGGTCACTCCATTTCCGGATTCGTCGTAAATCATTAGCGATGCCGGAATATGGGCTGTTACTGGTCTCGTTGATGTCATGTCCAAACATCAGCCACTGATCTGAGAATGCCTGAATGATAGTGCGGTCGAGGGCATGCTTCAATGACACAGTAACAAGACATAGATCGAATGATGTCTTTACGTATTGCCGCCGAGCTTCGTATAGCTGAAAGGCGTCTTCACGAAGTGCGGACGGTTCTTTAGTTTTCGATTGAGACCCGTATCGAGATACAACTGTGTCGAATCTTGATTGCACTGAATCAAATATCCTTTTGATGTCCTACTGCTGTCAGCCTAACACCCATTAACGCATTTACAGGTCAGTACCTTGTATTGTCTAATCTCCTTTCGATGTAAGATCTCTAGCTGTTCAATGACATTCTTCTCCATGCCTTTGACGCACTTGATGAAATTAGACCAAAATATCCGTAATCCTTCTGAATATGACTTCATGGCCGTGAGTGTATAGTCATGATCAATAATATTCTCGGTAATAAATGTCGGAAATGATCGTCCAAGTAGCATGTTTATCGTTTCTTGTATACTATCCGCGTCATTACTCAGACGGTGCCCGGCTTTGACATAGAGATCAATCCAGCGCTCGACAGCATCGACCTGCTCGTGAATATGCCATGCTGCCGTTCGAAAAGACGGACTGTCCAGAGCCGCCTCCTTCAAAGATACTGGAATCAGCTTTACTCCATTTTTTGTGGTTGACATTGTGATGATCCCTGGCAGATGTCGCCGTGGCTCCTAGTGTGCCGCCGAAGCCGCGTCGTAAATTTCTTGAGCTGATCCAGCTGGTCGGCGATTATGCAACAAAATCAAATCGTTGAACAGGATTGCTAACTGGTGTAGATGTCTCCCGCGGCCAAAATTTGTTGCGTGACAGGAAACAAATGTGAAATTGGTAATAGCGAGGGTGCGGTATTAACTGCGAGACGAGGCCAGAGCATCTGCGGCTCACGACAGCATTAAAATGTTCCCCAGTTTAAATATTGCAGTATATTTATACTCCCAAAAGCATTTGTATACGGTCGTAACGTATTTCGGGGACAATATCTGCGCTGCGCGAAACTCATTTGGTTCTGATTTCGTCTCTCTGTTGTCAGCCTGCTGCATTGATCCTGTCACCTCAGTCTTACATATAATTTATGCCGGATAATGTCAAGGATCACAAATTCAATGTCATCTAAAGACGACTACATGTCCTCGGGGGATCGGTGGCTGGAAAGCGTTGCTGATGAGTTGGAAGCAGGTGCTCGCCATATAGGAAGACGCCACGAAGCAAGACAGGATCTACTCGACGCCAATATCAAAAGAAAACATTCCAGTCGCAGTAACTATAACGAGGACTACGATGATAGACGCAAAATGCATTCAACGCGGATACACAGCGGTTCGACTAAAGGTGCGCGAAGTGGGTATGAGCAAAGTCGGCACTCGAGGCCTCTTTCGGACAGCGATGACAAATCTCGGCACCCAAATCGAAATACAGAATCATGGTCGAAGGTGACGACGCGGCTGTCAGCACCAAGCCGCGGCGATGACGATGATGATGATGGTGATGAGGGTGAATGGGTTGAAGCCCCTGCATTTTCCAAATTGTCTACTCAATCTCCTTCTCCATCGCGTTCTGAGTCAAAAGTCACAGAACGTAATATCTCAAGTATCCCTCCACCATCCAGGCCTAGGAAAGGTCCTACATTACCCTCTGCGGCTGACATACAGCTTATGAATTCAGAGCTACATGCTGAGTCGTTGGAAGTTAGGAGATCGGCACGAATGCTTTCAATGCGCGAATCGGAAGTACATTATACCGGCGCTGCTGAAAACTTACTATCAGGAGGTGCAAATGATCCATCGGGTGCAAGAGATAGAAAACTTGAGAAGCGGCAGCTAGAGAACCAAACGCGTAGGGAGTATATCCGGGCACAGTCACCAGGAGGAGTTGATGACGTTGGCGAAGATGAGTTGTTCGATGGAGCTATCGGTGGTGGACCTTCTAACAAAATAAGCGAAATAGCGGCCCGCAAGGTAGAGAAGGAAAGAATAAAGAAGGAGAAAAGAGAGGCATTTTATAGGGAGAAGGACGCCGAACGGAGAAAGAGATGGGAAGAGATGCACAAGAGAGAGGAGAAGACAATAGATATGCTTAAGGAGCTTGCAAGGCAGAGGTTTGGGGACGTTCCCTGAACTGTAGATAATAGTATAAAATATTAGATCTAGTGACGAATTGCATTAAAGTGAAAGATGAAGAAGTTGGTACACTTAGAAAAAAAGAAGAAAACGATTACAAATGTACTCCATCACCCCTATGTAACGGCATCCGGCTTATAAAATGAATCCTATCCCATCCGGAATAATATAATATATCGGCAATCGGCTCTGTTGTTCCCATATTCTCGTTATGTGGCCATTGTCTAGTCAAGCGCATTGGTATTCAATGCAGAAAATCTTAACAAAAATAATTGCGACCATACCGACACCAAAATATTACGAAACATCCTATTCCTGTCTTAACAACCCTCCAGATCTACTAAATCTATCATTCCACCGTACAGTAATCGCAAATTCGTATTCATTGACTCTCTTTACAATATACAAATTAGAATCACTCCGAATCGACCCAATCTGATGCCAGACGACCTATAACTGGCAGCTCAAGTCTCTCGAGACTTGATGAATCTCTGTATGCGCGGTATGCCATGTACAGCGCAAAGACAATATAAACTGCGAGGACAAGATATGAAAGAACGGTAGAGAATGAGAGGATTATGAAGAGAATGAATAGAGGGGTGAATAACAGAGACGCCTGCCACGCGTGGAAACTATATAAAATGTGTCAGTAGCCACGAAGATGCCACACTTTAATGCCACACTTTAACATCATAATTGTATCGTACCGAATGTAGTCGTTCTTCGTTTCGAAGATCAGCAGCGCTACGGAACCAACAGGCGGAAGACCAGCGTACACAATAAGGGACTCATAATCTAATCTGAAATCAATTGTTAATGCAACGCTCCCAGGTGGCATTTAATAGCTACTGCAACAGCCACCATGCCAATTTGATAAGTATAGCAATTGCTCACCTGAGTGGTGTACTAGTCTCATACTGGTTCACTGGATTCTGTTGCTCTTCAGCTGGAGGGCCATAAGCTGAAGATGAACCACCGGCGTAGGCATTAGGAGATGCTGAATACATTGGAGGTGGAGGGGATGCGGTCGAGCTGGAAGCAGGGAAAGGTGGCGGTGTGTAACCCCCAGAACCAGCCTGACCGGGGCGCGAAGCGGAGGGCTCTTCGCTCTGATACGGTGCAAAATCCATTGCGATCAGCGGCCAAGAAAAGGTGTTGCGATGGAGTGGTTAGGATAATTTGATATTGATATCTACGTCGAAGACACAACTATCTAGGAATTGGAGAGGTGACGAAGCTGATGCTACAGTCGGCAGGGTTACTTCGAGTATCTTCGGTCTGGCCCAGGCGTATCAGTGAAGCCGACCCGGTTCAATATATGGTTTAAATGCATTAAAATGCCACAGTTATGGTAGAATGCATTTTCCTCAACGGTTGTGCACTTGAAGCTTTAACCGGTGTGCTTTTGTGACAGGAATTGTAGAGCTTTCCATATTAGGATAGGGTGGATGTGTCTCTGTAGGGCCACGGTTGACGCTCCACCGCCATCACAGGCTCATCATTTGCTCGTTCTCGTTATACATACCTTTTGGATTTCACCCGTCTCTCAATAATACGTATCGAAACCGACAACGGAAGTGATACAAACGATGCCGGCACCTATCGACATATCGTACCAGCGACCGCAGCAGCAGCACCATCGATTCCGTAGAGAGTCCGTGGCCCACTCGCAGGGTATGGGCGGTATCTCATGGGGAGGTATCAGTGTCGGCTCATGGCTCAAAGATGAGTAAGTAGTTTGCATTCGTGTCTATCTTACAGTTCCTCTTTTATGGCCTACCCAAAGTTGTTCTTTGCCGGCATATTGTTGTTACTTGTGAGCATTAGCTGTGCACTCTGCGTTGGTGCCTGGATGTGAAAGTTACAAAGCCGACAGCGATTGTCAGATGGCACCGCCATGAACGCTGCGTCTCATTGCCTCGCACACGTAATTGGTCTGACAGTACAATGTACGTTGCAGCGTGAATGAGAATAAATGTGTTATGTCTTTGCATCGGTCTCGGTTGTGATAGATGTCACCGCTTGTTTCATGTTTCGACGTGGAGATCAGTCTCTGATTACTCCGTACAGACCTGCAAAGTCACTCATGAGCGTTGTCCCGATGGACTGTGCTGTTTTCCTTGCTTTAGGCTTGCTCTTTTTTTTGCTGTGCGAGTTGTGTTCTTCTGAGATCTTCCTTTATGCTGACGGTACTATATAGGGTCATGATGATGAGCAACTCCCCTTTCGTAGGCAGCCAACCTAACACAGCAAACGGAATCAATTTCAGCACATCAGTGAACATGTCTAATATGTCTCCATCATTTAATTCTGGATCGTATCTCACAAAGCTCGAGGCTAACTTTTGTCGTGACTACAACTGCTGTGGCGAACGCTTACCCACGCTTCACGATCTACTACAGCACTACGAAGAGGCTCACATTTCGCCTTCGCCACCACCAGAGCCAATCTATTATAATTCACGACCAATGCAGGTATTTGAGGCGGTGTCTACAAATGAGGTGTTTCTATCACCTGAGCCATCTGATGCAGGGACACCTATGATGATGGACGAGGAAGAGGACGAAATGTGTATAGACGACCCAGCCAGGCATTTGTATGTTATGGATCACCAAGGGGACGACAAGCCATACAAGTGCCCAGTCATTGGATGCGAGAAGGCATACAAGAATCAAAATGGATTGAAATACCACAGACAAGTAAGTTTGGGTCCAAAGCTCCGAGTTTATTGCTTACTAAGACATTATCATGTAGCACGGTCATCAAAATCAAGTTTTACGTCAGAACGAAGACGGAACGTTGACAGTTATTTCACCCGATAACGAATTCCCGTATCCGGATTATCCAGGATTAGAAAAGGACAAGCCATACCGATGCGAAGTCTGCGGCAAACGGTACAAGAACTTAAACGGTTTGAAGTACCACCGAGGGCACACCACACATTAAATTACAGACTCTGAAAATAATTATATTAAAATTGCAAAAGATTGGTGCGGTGTTATGCTTGCTTTCACGGAAGAACAAAAGTTTGTTTGTTTGCTATATAGCAGTAATGTGCGTTTATGTCTTGGGTTACATCTTATGCTTTTCCTCTCTTATTCTTTCGTTACCCATTTTCTATAGTTGTTCGGATCTTTTTAGTATTGCTCGGTTAAATCACACTACTCTCAGTTTCAGCAGGTGTAATTGCATTTGGGATGTATTTGTATATTTATGTCTCTTTATCTATTTGTTTAGTTTGCCAGTTATTATCCTTATCGAATTACGGCTCTTAACTTTTGTTTTTATTGTGAGGTAATCATGGGATATGTGGTGGAATAGATGAGGATGCTATGTTGTCTATTAAAGGTATATTGTATATTGTGATTGTCCCGTTGATGATGAATTTATGGGCGGAATAGACGAAACATATTCTGGGTAATCTACTTGCACCATATCTATTCATGGACCCATAACGACCAATATATTGTGAAAAGGACAATCATTTATCGCAATGTGTCAATGCAGAATATGTAGTTCTGTTGAATATTTATTGCCATGATCTAGATGATTTGCCGTGGCGAACCTGCAGGGAACATATCTGCGGCTGTGCCCACAGCTGCGCGCCCGTCCTAAAGCGCGTCCCTGCTGCCAACCTTACCTACGTCCGAGCCTGAGTGGCTGCAATAACTTCCGCAAAGCATATCCTGAAGTACTACTATCCATCTACAGTCGACCGGCTCTCAACATCAGCATTACCGGTCAGGCAATCTGACGAGACTCGTCCACGCATAGGTTTAGGTCTTTTTTCGTCTCTTGATCTTGAGAAGCATTGTGTTATTTGCTCCTCCTGGTCGGCTCTTGACCCAGTTAGTTGGGCAACAACACCATTCCGACGCCCATAACCACAACCATACATCTGAATTAAACGCGATGTCATCTCTCAAGTCATTTATCAAGTCCGTGCGCGCTGCCAAAACTATGGCCGACGAACGCGCCGTGATCCAGAAAGAGTCTGCCGCGATTCGAACGTCCTTTCGCGAGGACTTCACAGATACGAATTTACGGCGGCAGAATATTGCTAAGCTGCTGTACCTGTTTACACTTGGCGAGCGGACGCATTTCGGACAGATTGAGTGTCTGAAGCTACTAGCGACGAGCAGGTTCTCGGATAAGCGGCTTGGGTACTTGGGGACCATGTTACTATTGGATGAGAATCAGGAGGTGTTAACTCTTGTTACGAATTCATTGAAAAAGTGAGCGATCTTGGTGATCTTGTGGAGTGGGTTGCTGATTGATGTGATAGTGACTTGAATCATCCAAATCAGTACGTTGTGGCATTGGCACTGTGCACGCTGGGTAATATCGCCTCGCAGGAAATGGCACGCGATCTTTTTACAGACATCGAGAAACTCGTAGTCACTCAGAATCCGTACTTGCGAAAAAAAGCGGCACTGTGTGCAATGAGAATTATTCGAAAGGTGCCGGAGTTGGAGGAACGGTTTGTCGACAAGGCGAAGTCGTTACTAGGCGATCACCACCATGGCGTGCTGATCTGCGGAATGACTCTTGTTTACGATTTATGCGTCGAACAACCCAATTTGATTCCTCAATTTAGACAGGTACAAACTCAATTCAATGGATTAATCAGCTAAGTATTCTACTAATACACTGTAGTTCATTCCTTCTCTTGTTCGACAACTGAAGTCGCTAACGACATCCGGCTACGCTCCTGAACACGATGTAGCCGGCATCTCGGATCCTTTCCTTCAAGTCAAAATCCTCCGACTTTTGCGCGTCCTAGGCCGTGGCGACCAATCCGCGACCGAACAAATGAACGACATCCTAGCGCAAATCGCAACCAACACAGACTCCTCCAAAAACGTTGGCAACTCGATCCTGTACGAGGCTGTGCTTACTATCCTAGACATCGATGCCGACAGCGGGCTCCGTGTCCTCGGGATCAACATTCTTGGTCGGTTCTTGGGTAATAAGGACAACAACGTGAAGTACGTGGGCTTGAACACTTTGTCGAAGGTGGTCGAGCTCGAACCGAACGCTGTGCAGCGACATCGCAACACGATTCTAGAATGCCTTCATGACGCGGACATATCTATCCGCCGACGTGCGCTCGATCTCTCGTTCGATCTGATCAATGACCAGAACGTCCGAGTACTCGTGCGCGAATTGCTCGTGTTTTTGGAAACAGCGGACACGGAGTTCAAGGCAAACATGACGGTTCAGATATGCGTTGCGGCGGACAAGTATGCGCCTAACAAGCGCTGGCACATTGACACAGTGCTGAGGGTGCTCAAACTTGCTGGAAATTATGTTTCTGAGCAAATCATTTCGCAGTTCATTGCGCTTGTGTCGAATACATCTAATATGCAGTTGTACACCGTGCAGAAGCTGTATTCGTTGCTGCGGTCCGACATTACGCAAGAGGGATTAACTTTGGCGGGCGCGTGGGTAATCGGTGAATATGGCGACGAGCTGTTGAGGGCGGGTACTTTTGAGGATGAGGAAACGACGTTAGAAGTCAGAGAATCCGACATTGTGCAGATATTCGAGGGCTTACTATATAGTACGTATGCGACCCAAACTGTGCAGGAATACGTTTTAGACGCACTAGTAAAGCTTTCCATTCGGATGTCGGATCCGAGCCAGATTGAGCGGATCCGTCGGTTAATTATGTCGCAGACGACGGCGCTAGACGTTGAGATTCAGCAGCGAGCGGTGGAGTACGCAGAGCTGTTTGGCTTCGACGATATTAGACGGGGTGTTCTTGAGAAGATGCCGGCAGCTGTTATTCGGGAGGATCGAAAATTGCAGCTCGAAAAGAAAGCTATAAAGAGTGTGCCGCCGGTTGCGTCACAGCCGAAGAGCGAGACTGATGTATGATTTTTTTTGCTTTGCTGTGCGATGGATATTGAATGGTGCTAATGACGTGCAGATACTGCTAGATTTAATGAGCAGCGGCGTCGACGACGTGCCGCAATCGTCAGTAGTTTCTCCCGCGAACGGGGATCTACTCTCCATGGCGCTCGGCGGAGGCAATTTCCCATCCCTGCCTACATCAACTTCACCGACGAACGGCCAGATGAATGGCAAGACGAACGGCAATACATCTGATCTCCTCGCAGATGTGTTTGGCGGTAGTCGATCAACGGCGAGTGCACAACCGCAAGCGAACGGCCAGCAGCAGAGCATAAACGACATTCTCGGCTTGTTCAGCACGGAGGCTTCGGCATCATCGGCATCAGCTCACGTTTCGCCGCCGATGCAGATATCATCCCCGACGGTCACGCAAACAGGTTTGAATCCACCCGTGACTAATCCTGCGAGCGGGCAGACATATCCGGTGTACCCAGCCTACGCCCAAAACGGGTTGACCTTGACACTTCAGCCGATCCGTGACGGAACGACACCGGCCGGTGTCGTCAACGTCCTCGCGTCCTTCACAAACACAGGGAGCATCCCACTTAGTCACATAACCTTCCAAGTTGCCGTCCCGAAAACCCAACATGTCGAACTCCGTCCGATTTCCAAAGCTGATCTGGCGCCGGGCGAAAGCGCTAGCCAGGCAGTGCGGGTGAGAGCGAGTGTCGGCGCGCAGGTCCGGTTGCGGCTTCGGGTGAGTTTTGGAAAGGGTGGGGAAGAAATCGTCGAGCAGGTGCTGTTCAATCAGTTTCCGGCTGATTTGTTGGCTTCTTAAGGCCTATATTTGGCTGATGAACGAGATGACGTGTTGCAAGGCCAGGAGATAGTGGTGTGCCGAGAGAGATATCGTGTCTTGTGGTGGTTGTTGTTGTATTCATGCATTTAAGAAATGTGGATTATATTTATTAGTAAATAATAAATCCTGAAATTTGTTACGATTGGATTCTAACCTTACGAGTCGGTGTCAACGATTGGTTGTTCAATACTATCAAAAATCACATTACGACAAACACATGTAAACCAAAGAAATCCACAAATTACAACAAAATAGAAATAATACCAAAATATCTTGATACTCGATAAACAATAATATAATCTGTTTAACAGATCTTGTACCACCACCCTACCAAAAATCCACAAATTACAACAAAATAGAAATAATACAAAATCTCTTGATACTCGATAAATAATAATATAATCTGTTTAACAAATCTTGTACCACCACCCTACCAAAGTCCATGACAAAATAATCCGTTGCCAACACCGTACCTCATACATAAAAACAATACCGGGATTTTTTCCATGGTTACTACTGTTTATCACAAATCGCTAAATCCCACGCCGCAATAGTAATACAAAACCAAAATTATAAGACAGCCTGAAATCAAGCATGATCATATAGTAACGCGTACACTACCAATCAACATCCGCAGCCGTTCAATAACAAGTAAATGCATCTTCCTCTGTCGTTCCGCTGCGGCATCTGAAGCAGAGCTAGCAGTAACTTCTCCCTTGGTCTCTTTCTGGTCATCGAGTACGAGTTTGACATTGACCTGCTCCACAAGACTGTCGATATCCTCGACCGGAACTGCGCTCTTCTGCAGCGTGCCGACGCTGAAACGGCGAGTTGGGTAGGTGTCAAATCGGCTTGCGATACCGGGGTGAGACTGCGGAGAATGGTAGGACACACCGTGGGCGACTGCCGGCAAGGACGGGTAGATTCCTGTGCTGGATGCCATTACCGGCGCCGAGTGCGAGTAGTGTCCTGGCTGCGACGCAGCGACATGGGCGGATTGGTGCTGCGCTTGTGACTCTGCCGCGTTGATGGGCGTGAATGGCGCGGTTTGGGATGGTGGCTGCTGTGCTGCAGTTGGGTGGTAGGACTGGTGCTGAGGGGCGAGGTAGGAATGCGCGGTGGCATGTGGGGGCGCGTGGTATATGCTTGAACTGAGCTGGTTCAGAAAGTGGTCAGTCTCAAGCATGTCCTGCTTAGTTCGCAACGCCGGCAGAGTTGTATGCGGGGGCTGCAGTTGCGGCGGTGGATGCGAGATCGACTGTGGTGCTGGGTAGTGCGCTTGTGGAGGGACGTGGTAGCCGGCGGACGCGGCAGCGGCAGCGGACAACATGTAGTCTGTCGATGGCGGCGTGACGCCGACAAGTGCCTCGAGAGCAGACAGTCGCGACGCCATGTCCTGGGCGTAAACTGGCGCGACCTTGTGGCGTTTGATGTCCTCAAAAAAATCGTTGGCAGCGTCAAGCGCACGTTTTGACCTTGGTAAGTCAGGATGACTGACCGCTGGATGGTGAGGTGGGTTAAACTGACTGGTCTGTGTATCATGCAAGCCGCTGTATCCATACGGTGCCTGCTGCTGCTGTGGCGGTGGCAGTGGAGGGGGATAATACACGGATGAGGTGTCTTGGTGCGACATCTGGTACTGGGATGCAGAGTCAACGGTTGGCACTGTGTGGTGCGTGTAGTTCAATCCAGCAGGCGGGCCCGAGTATTGCGGGTGGTCCTCGCCAGTAGAGGCCGAGTTTTCGCGAGCTGACTTCCACGAATACTGCGGGTGCAGTCTTTGCCGGGATGAATCGTCAGTTGCAAGGAAGACGGAATCATCGGCATGAGTCTTGACGTGCTTCTTCAGATCCTGGGGACGCTTGAATGGCTTTGAGCAGAAATCGCACCGGTGGGGCTTGAGTGGAACGTGGACGCGCAAGTGGGAGGTGATGTGATCGCGCTTGACGGTGGACGTTCGGCAGTTGCCCCATGAACACGTCAGACAGAGGTTGTTTGTGGACTTGCGGCCGACGTGGAAGTCGCACAGGTGGTTATAGAGGTCTTCTGGATTCTCGAAACGGTCACCGCAGGCCGCCCACTGGCACACCAGACCGCTTGAGTCTGACGCCGCCTCCTTTGATGGACCGACTCTCGGAACGGTGCCGGTGGTGGTCGAGGACGGCCCGCTGAACGAGTTGTGCCGTGGAATAGGCGCTGGGGGAGGCGCAGACGAGAGACCGTGGGCATTATATGTCGGTGAATTTGAAGCGGACGAGTAGGAGGATGCATTTGAGAGGCGGCCGCCAGAAGAGGTAGTCGACACTGACGACGTGGTTGACGAGGTCGGAGAAGTGGTTGACGCAGTCGCTGCGACGTATCCGCTGCTGACCGACGACGGACGGGTGTGGGATTCGACAATGAGAGAGGGAATGGCAGGATAGCCGGCGGACGAGGACGATGTCGGGGGCAGATGGTAGAGGTACGGTGCAGACGCTACAGAGGACATCATGCGAGGCAGGGCCGGGTAGGGGTGGGGCAACGACGGATTCGCGCGAATCGCCAGATTGGCAGCTGGGGTGTGTCGAGTATTATCTAGGCGAATATGGAATCGTCTTTAAAGTAGCAGCAACAACAACAACAAAAGCAAAGCAACCGGAAGAAGAAAACTTGGCAGCCTCAGGCGGAGACGCGCGCCGGCGGGAGAGTCGCTGCTCTTGTACGCGACGCAAGAATTAATTCTTAGGTCACGGCGCAGGCGCAGATGTGGACGAAATCCGTCGCAATGGCGCATATGGAGCCACAACTGGGCAACTCCCGACGGATATGCTGTTGTCTTGGCACCGGGCGTCAGGACCACTTGGCGTCGCAGCAGAGCCATGGACCCCGCTTATCCCAAGTTGCTCCCGTCCGCTTGAACTTGCTTTGATTTGTGGACGGCAGCGGCGTAGAACCAACAGAGGGAGAGAGCCGAGTCGATGGCGTAGAGTAAAGAAAGGCTCAGGGGCAGGCAGGCATGGATTGACCCGGCGTGGGGACACAATAACCATCGCGGACTACGGCCGGAGGCATTGTCCGACCACTTCTACACCATGTGTTGTTGCCTATTGTCCCGCACATCTTGCACTTCTACCTCGTTCGTTCTACTTCTCACTCTCTACAAGTGCCAAGCCCTTTTGCAGTCTTTGACCAATCAAGAACCTTAACGTCCACCACGTGCGACGATATTTATCGACTTCGCCTCCTCGAGGGGCAGGGCAACGTGCGGGGGTCCGTTAGTCAGCTACCTGCTGTTAAATGCTCAGACTTGTTATATGCGCAAGCTTGTACTCTGTTTCTAGGGATGGGTAAACTTGAGTTCACTTCACTTGGAACCCTAAGTCAAGTCGAGTGCGGCGATTCCAAAGCGAAGTCGAGTGAAGCTAAGCCAACTCCGGTCGATTGCGCGAAGTCGAGTCAAGTTACAGTAACAAAATCTGATGTAGAATTATATTACGACGCCACATAACAAACAACCTGGAATTTAGTCGTTAAGAACCAGAAGAGCGGCCTCGACGTCTTCTTCCGAATAATTGTCTCCGTCGTCAACTCCTCCAGCCCAGCCCAGCCCCAGCTCTTAAGACGCCATCGATGCCTCGATGGTCTTCTCTCCAAGTCGAGTTCGGTTGGCGGTAATGAGATTGCCGATTACAGAGAATATCCTCTCGGACGGTACTGACGACGCAGGAATTACCAAGAAATCCCTTGCCATGCGAGCAATTCGCGGATGACTGTGTCCTTTGCTTGCAAACAAATCTAGGGGATTTGTGTCGAAGCTCTCTGTAGTCTCTTTGTTTCTCCCACAGCCGGATAGTACTTATCAATGTACTCTGATAATTTAGTTGCAAGAACCTGCCTGTTAGTCAGTATTGTTGGATCCTCAGAGAGGCCTGGTTCTTAATGCAATAATTAACCATATCCACAACTTCATCATGACCTTGACGTGACAGCCAGGCTCTATATTTCTAATAATTTGTCTGACGTTGGTATCCACTCAAGGACCCTAACCCGATTCAGGCCTTGGCTCGGCGCACATAATCATATCAACAATCAGCCCTTGTTTCATTCTTATCTCAGGGCGTGCACCGTATACTAAATCGCATTAATATCATTGCTCGACTCTGTAAACTAAAACAAAACAAAAAACGTACAATTACAAATTCGCTCACCTAAATTCGATGCACAAACTGAATAATAATATATTTGATATACAAGCTAGCAAAAATACCCATAACTACAAAACTGCCATTACAGAAACACAAAAGCGAAAAAAACAAAAAGAGCAGCTACGCAATGGATCATGCAAAACCTAACAAACTAAAGCGGAATGTCGATAAAAAGTCAGCGAAAACAAATGCAGAATCCTTAATCGTACCAAATGTCTATCCTTATATATACGTCAAGCGAGAATAGGGAAATGATGACATAAAGATCTACCTTCCTACAGTATGGTTGATATGTTTGTCTATCGCGCGGGATTTTTTGCGGCCTTGGCATCTTTGGCGTCTTTCGAACCAGACCCACCGGCAGCAGCAGCCGCCTTCTTTGCTGCTTCCTCAGCCTTGGCTTTCTCCATTGCGAGCTGTTGCTTCTTCATCTCCTCCGCGACCTGTTTGGCCGCCCGCAACTCCGCCGCACGAACCGAATCCAAAAACCCCTCGCCATTCTCGTACATCTCCAGTGGATCCTTCTCCCGCGACGATTCCTTCAGCGGGGACTCCCCACTATCGCTAACAGCAGCAGCAGACCCTGCGCCGTCAGGCTTTCCTTTACCCGCGGCCTCCTGAGCCTCCTTTTCTTTTCGTAACCGCTCCTGCTCCATCTCCGCCATATGCCGCAGATCATCCACACTGGGCTCATACATATGCCAAATAACATAATGCGGCAGGCCAACCACCGAAAATCCCATCCGCTTACACATCTTGCCGAACCCTTCTGTCTCTGCGTGCCGTTCAAACGAAAATGCCGGGAAGTGCCCGCCCTGGCGGAAAACCCGAGCTTTTGCCAGAATTGAAACGCCGCCGACGCCGTCAATTTCCATTTCGACATCAGGGTCGCCGTACGGATCGCGTAGATAGGCTAAATGTGGACGCCAGGTCGCGTATTCCGGATATCCTGCACTATGTGTTAATTATTTTGCGTAGACCCACAACATCAACGGTTACCCACCCTCAACAATAACCGCGTCCTCGCCAAGAGTCTGAGCAAGCTGAATCGCAGTCTCGCTCTCCTGCCATGAGTTCAAATCATACGGCTGCTCGCCTCCCAACCAATCCGGAAGTGGTCGCCAAATATCTAATTCTCTAATTAACAAACATACATCCACCGCCGCCACCGCCGCCGCTGCTCAAATTCACGTACTCGGAACAATGACATCCTTGTTATGTCTCATCAAATCCTCAATGACCGTCGGCGGGGCGACTTCGACATCCGCGTCACGCCAGTACACCCAGCTATGCTCCGGCTTCAGTGAAGCCGACAGCAGCCAATTTCGCGCGCGCGCCATCAACTTCCGACGCGGTCCCTGAGCCGCGAATCCGTGTCTGTCCGAGAACCCCTGGCCGACGACCTGCCCGAAATCTTTTTCGAAGATATCAATGTGTCCGAAACGCTGATGCGGGTCCTCATCCGACTGCAGCTTCTCGAGCAATGTGTTCAGCAGAAACAGCGTCTCATCTTTCGAGTCCGATACCAGGAAAGCCATGTCAATTAGCGAATGTGGATACGTCAGATTTCGCAAGTGCGAAAACATAAGCGGGAGATGCTGCGCCGCGTCACGCAGCGGAATGCACATAAGCACGCGCTCCTCGCGTTCCCAACCTCTGCCTGTGCCGGCCGATTTCGAGAGATCGTAGTGGTGGACAGTCGTTATTAGTGGATCATCGCGGAATATACTCGTGCCGAGTGACGGGACGGCGAGCGTGCGGAGGGTCGGGAAGAAGAAAAACAGAAGAGCGAGCGAACATAAGACAAGCACGATGCGTTTCGAGGGATGCCTACGCAAAAACTGGCTCTTCGACCGCGGTTGAAATCTGTCCTGAATTAGTTCATCGACTCGCCCGCAAGACTCAAAAGAGCTAAATGACAAGTCAGACGCGACATGCCTATGTGGTGATATATTGAAAGTCTGGGACGTGTGCGGAAAGGGGTTGCCGTTCATCATGGAAAACATTCAAGCACGCCGGCCGACGCGAGCCAAACGCAAGCAAAGCTCCTAGGAAAACCTAGCAAAACGCACGCCTCAGGAAATGGCCTTCTCACGAAATCCGGACAGTGCCCGCGTTGTGATGGTGGACGCTGACGAAGGGGAAAGATGTGGTGGAGTTAGACGGGATAGGAATGTCGAACCACGAGAGCGGGCCTGTTACACGAGAACAGACAAAATGTGGCTCCAAATTTAGATGCGTGGCGCATGAAGACATTCTTAAGTCGGCAAAACATGCGCCACAGGTGGCTGGGCATTGTGGCTGCCTGCGGCGCCTCACTGTGGCGCCACATGGCCTCCACGTTTCTCCATGCACATCTCTATGATATTGATATTATAATGTTTATGTCTATAAGAACCGCATTACGCAGTCAAATTTGCGGCTCCAGCTCTCTGCTGCTTCGTGCGTCTAGCACAGAACAGTCAAATCCCTATAACAGGTTGTCATATCCAGTCCACTTACGATTCGACGTTACGCAACAATACAAGGCTTAATCCTTTGGTTCAACGCTGCTTGTATTATTCAATATTCCTTCAGAGATCACTTCAGAACACATTATATTGCGTAACCTCATGTCCGTACAGAACCATCAATTGTCCTTGATATCAATAATATTCATGCTAATATACTCCTTATAATTCTGCTCCTCCTCGGCCAATCTTTTCTTTGTAACACGTCTATACAACGCGAAAACGGTAACCCCAACCGTCATCATCTCTGCCCCAATCTGCAAACCAGCACAAATGAAATTCCATCTATTCTGAAAACAAAGTCGCTCGAAATTGATCTGCCCTTCAAACGCATCTCGCCGTGGGCCCTGCTTGCATGACCATGTCCAGATATCTCTGCCCCCGACTTGGTCCTTGAGGCCCCAAAGTTTGAGTGACCCGGTCACGACTGTCCACATGGTGACGCCGGCGAAGAACGAGACTATTGAGAATACAGTCGCGACTGTTTCCATCCTCGACGACGAACGCCATGACACCATGGCGAGTAGATATAAGATAACGCAATTCAACGGCACAGACACCGCTGCGACGACGAGAGTGACGGTGGTCGGCCAAGTATAAGCGTGCGGTGGCCACGCGTTAAACTGGCCGTTCGTGAGATGCCTCGTGCCATTGAACACAGCGACTGTGGACGCGGTCAGGCCGAGAACGACGGACGAGCACATAAAGTTGAAGATTCGAAGACATGTTCGGGCGACGCGCACGCGTAATTTGTGTCTCTTTGCACCGCTCGTCAGCGTTGTTAAAATGGCAGTAAAATCCTGCAAACCATACCGCGTCTACCTCGGAAAGGACTCTCAGGTTTTCCTGCATCTGCTGCCTCTGATAGTCAAAATTGACGTTGTTCGGCTCCAGAAACATATCTGAATCATTGTATTCTTTCTGGTCAGCGTACTCCATTGTGCAGTTGTCGCCTTTTCTACTTCGTTTCGTTCTAAATTGCTGCTGCATCCGCAGAAATAACAGAAATTCCTGGTAGGAAAGTTGCAACGTGCCGTTGGGAGTAGTCTCGATGCACGATGTGCTTCTCCGCGTGATCGGCGGCGCCACGAGCCTATGTACACTGAGACCGAACGAGTCTGGGAACAAGCAGGACAGTACGCTCCGACAGTATTGCTCTTGAAGAAGACAGGCTGTACAGCAGCTCATAATGAGAGGATGTTAAATTATGGACAGTTACCAGCCATTTCCAGAATGTAATCAATCGAGTTGGTTCGGCTTCGTATCCAATGCCCTGAGCCAGCTGCGAGCCAGCTGCCTTGCGGTACCGACTGCACGAAGTGGCAGTCAAGTCCAGTCCGTCATCCTCAGCTCACAACTTTATTAGTCGGCAACATATTTAGTTATTCAGCTGTCCCTCACCCGGCAGCAAGATTTCAGCCGCATTTGATGCCAGCTCGCTTAAGGGCATCTCCAAGTGAGAACTAAAGCTTCATATCGCGTAAAGATCGCCTAAAAAGCTATGTCAATTACCGATTTTGATTGACTGGTTTGTTCTGCATGCACAGACATTGATTGACCTCTGTTAATAATAGAGAGCTCTACCATCTTTCAGGAATAAGTATGGCAAGCAGATAGTGTGCGGGACATGTGCATGGTAATAGCTATCTGGCGGCGCCGCTTGAGAATACGCGCGGTATTGAGAATGGATGTTCAGCAATGGCTGACCGTACACTTCTTGTCAACTCCATATGGCCACACAAACTGAGCGACTTGATCATAATTATATATCCATCCTTCAGTAAGACGAGATGAGTTTGACAAATAATGAACGCAAAGTCTTTGAAGGACCGGCTAAAAAAATTAGAGCTCGTTCAGCAGCCTTTTTGGGCCTCAAGTGATACTCCAGATCAAACTGATACTGCCGCAGATTTACTGGCCTCGACGACGAACTCGCATATGCCGGAGCATTGAATGGTATTCATGACTATATTGTGCTCGGGCTGCGTACGTACATATTATCCTAAAGGCCACCAAACCACGGATTTTGACCTTACGAACAAAATGCCGAGATCTGGTAATATTATAATCTCTGCCGATCAGTAAGATAACCCTTACCCGCCGACTTCGACGATCAAACTCGCCAGCCTGATTCATTCGCTTATTAGTCAATTCAATACGAACAAAATCAATTTTTGGAGTAAACTACGTCCTTTAAGTTATACAGAATACCCTTACTTGCACATTTCACATCACTTAATCGTGTGTTCAGAGATTAGTAAACTTGAAAGTCGAAGCTCGGCACCCGGCAACGGTAAGCAACGGATACACAGATCTGACGAGCATATGGCCAGCTGACGGATTTACTAAGAGCCCGGATCAAGTTCAATCGATTCGTTGAGTTGCTAGGCATGGGTAATAGGGGTGGACACGAATAACACTTTCCTTTATTCGTATTCGTTATTCGCATTCGCAGAAATGGCTTTTTTCGTTAACGAATAAAATTCGGAACGTCGAATACGAATAACGAATATCTGGTGACTATACGTTAGTTGTAATAGCAACACCACCCTCGCGGTTATGAGGCTGAAAATAAAATTAAATGTCAATTGGAGTGTCATAATACAGATCACAGCATTTTATTGTTCCTCACTAGAAATAAATAACGTGGTGCCTCAGTAAACTTGTGGGGTACATTGGTCCTTAACTATGGGAAAATGAAAGTAAATTACCGTTTTAGGTAATCTAGAAACACTGTCTCGCGCGTCGGGGCTATCATACTATGTATGTACTAGACGCGACAACTCGTAAACCACACAGAACGCGCCCACATATCGACATTAAATTTCCATATGGCTCGTCCAAGTAAGAAATCCGTACAGCGGTCTATCAATGGAAGAAAGAATGCGTTGAAGAGATTTGATACAGCCAGTCAGCCCACTCAACACCATGCCGAGGCGCGTGGTGGTCAAGATGCCGAAGAGCTCCAAGTCGTCGAAGTGCGCCTATCTCAGTCCGAAATAGACAACGCTTTGAAGCGTTTGTGCTTTCACTCAGAGGCTGATAAGAGTTTGAAATATGCAGCCAGGCCGGGCGGATTCGGGATCTGAAAGGTCGATAAGAAGGTTCAAAGCAAACTTCCGGAATGTGGACTCATCCATTAAACCTCGAACGGCTTTCAATGTTACAAGGACTGAACGTTTAACTGCACATTTGTCTGATGAGAACGGGAAGCAGCAGCTACACGATCAGGATCATGAGCAGACTCAAGTTGCAGAAGGAGAGATCTTGACTAAGTTAGGGAAACTGGTAACATGAGTGGAGATAACATCGAAGAATGTGAAGTCGAAATAGGTAAGAAATTGCATATGTCTTGAGTTTTCAGTAACTAGATGAATTAGATGACGATTCCGCGGAGCCTTCTGTCAATATTGACGCTCTTTTAGAGAGGATCGAGGTTCGCCTTCAGGGACGGAAAAAACTGCCAGCAGACGAGGCTCTGCAACTGACTGTCTTGAAGCATTACTTTATGGATCAGTTCGAAGGAAAAGAGAAGATGAAAGCCTCGATGGACGCCGCGTTCTACACTTTCGACAAGGGGCCGTATATGTCTCGAGTTATCGGAGGATGGGCTAAAATTTACGCTGGATCTCTGCGTCCGCTTAGCCAGCGTGGCAAGCATACCAAATGGAGATCAGCTCTGGGTGATGAAGATGTCCGCGAACAGTGCATTTTGTACTTCTCTGCCTCCATATGCCCGATCTGCAACTAAACTCAAGACCTATTATGGGCAAGTTATTTACCCAGAAATCACCGGCTCAATGAATAAAGCGTTTCTGTCATTACGTACGATGACACGATACTTGAAGCTTTGGGGCTTTGCATTGAAAGCTCATACTAAGGACATCTACTACGATGGCAATGAGCGACCTGCTGTTGTGGAATATCGCAAACGTTGGGCTACTACGATGATGAACTATAGAGCAAAGATGAGAGAGTATGATGGGGAGGATTGCTCTGAAGTTGTACTGCCCAACCTTGAAGACGATGAACAAGAAATTGTGCTCGTCACGCATGATGAATGTTATTTTAATAGCAACGACGATGTCAGAGTAACTTGGACGGAAAAAGGGGAGTCCATCATCAAGAAGTTACGCTTAATGGTACCGAGCATATCACAAAAACTATGAAGCGCCACATATCGAACCGGACAAAGGCTACGGTATCCCTCAGACAAGCTCGAAGCTCTCTGGAAGTCTGCGATGAGACTTATACTTCTTAACTGCAAACGTTGCCGCCCTCCCATCAAGATCCTTTGTGTATGCATGTATGTAGCGCCAGGCTAAACGAGCGAAGCTGCGGACACTATTAACCGGGACCTCTGACAAAATGCGGGGAACCCTTTCTCTCAACGCCGCGAAGGAATAGTCGCACTCCGCTCGCGTTTGCCTCTTCGCGTAACCCCAGACCCGTTCGATGAAGTTGCATTCGCAGTGAAACTTCGGATACATCGAGAACAAATGTCCACGCGATGTGACAGAGATCTCGAGCCGTGACGGCTGCGACAGCAAGTCGGGCTGCTGTGACAACAAGTGCGTGGCGCAGCATTGTGTTGGCTGAGAGAGGTCGATCTCGGCTGGCTTCCGCGTACAAAGACGAGGGAGACCGTCATTCCAGAGTCGTCGCTCTTGAAGGATGGTCCGCATTCCCTTCTGCCATCCATGTCATGCGTGGCCTTCAGGGTAGCATATATCCTGACTATAGCGGTGACCCTCGATCTCGAAGTATCCGGGCTTTATATACTCCTTCACGGGCTTGTCGTTCAAGGTAAGTTTCCTGACCGTGAGCGCATCAGAAGGAAGCGCTTGGTGGTTACTGCTTTGGTCGAAGCAAAACAAACCTATGCAACCTGGATGGGACCTCTTAAAATTTTCCATGGCCTTACTAAGCTGTTGGAACATGTCTTCCGAACCCCAGTAGCCGTCACGATTCTTGCCAGGCTCGATTATCTCCCGAGCGTATTGTCCTTCAAATTGAAGGGAGCCATGGCAGCGGCAGTAGAAGTTAGATACCATAAGACCTAAGCCTTGGCCCTTCTTCTTAATGATGGACTCGCCGCTTTCGGTCCACGTTGCGCTGACGTCGTCGTTACTATTGAAGTAGCATTCATCGTGCGTCACCAGCACAATTTCTTGCTCTTCGGTTTTGAGGTCGGGCAGTACAACGTCAGAGCACTCGTCGCAATCGTATTCACTCATCTTGACCCTGTAATGCGTCACGTCACCGCCCAGCGTTTGCGGTATTCCACAACATCAGGACGCTCATGGCCATCATAGTAGATGTTCTTAGTGTGCGCCTTCAGTGTGAAACCCCACAGCTTCAGGTACCGCGTGATCGTAGGTAGTGACACGGAAGCTTGACTCATTGAACCAGTGACCTCGGGATAGACGACTTGCTCGTAATATGCCCTAAGCTTCGTCGCAAATCGGGCATTTGGAGGCAGACTTCGAAAGTAAGATAGACACTGTTCACGAACGTCCTCATCATCCAACGCTGACCTCCATTTCGTGTGCTTGCCACGCTTGCTAAGAGGAGGCAATGACTCAATGTGTTCATATAAACTGGCCCATCCTCTGATAACACGAGACATGTATGGGCCTTTGTCAAAATTGTAGAACGCTGCGTCTTTAGAAGCTTTCATCTTTACTTTTCCTGCGAGCCGGTCCATAAAGTAATGCTTGAGGACCGTAAGCTGTAAAGCCTCGTCTGCTGGCATTTTCTTGCGTCCCTGAAGGCGAATCTCGATCCTGTCTAATAGCGCACGAATGTCGACAGGAGACTCCATGGCATAATCTGGCTCGTCGCATTCCTCAGAAGCCATCGCGCTTTCTCCATCATTCTCTCCATTCAGGTTAATGTTCGGATCATTCAGGAACTCCACTTCTGCAGCAAGACTGCGCTCATGCTCCTGATTCTTGTGCTTCAAGTTTTTATCCGACGGACATGCTGATATCTCACTTATTGTAAAATTGAAAGCCGTTAAGGGTTTTATGGACGAGTCTACGTTCCGAAATTTGGCTTTGAATCTTCGTATCGACCGTTCAGATCCCCCAGGCCGAGTTGTATACTTCAAACTCTTATCAGCACTCTTATCAGCTTCTGGACAAAAAAAGACAAACGCTTCAAAGCATTGTCGATTTCGGACTGAGCTAGGCAGACTTCGACGACTTCGAGCTCTTCTACATCTTGACCATCACTCGTCTCAATTCGCTGCGCGGCCTGACTGACTGAATCAAATTTCTTCAGAACGTTCTTTCTTGCAATGATAGACCGCTGTATAGACTTCTTCTTACTCGGGCGAGCCATGGAGAATGCATATATTGATGTTCGTGCAGAGATTGATCTGGCTTGGAAGCGAAGGTACGTATATATTGCAAGGTCTATTTCAATAGAGCTATAACGGCGTCCGTCAGTGCTACCAATTACGTCTATTTATACTTAAAATCCCATAATCGAAGCCCTCAAACCAGGGTTCTAGAGAAACCGCATCCAAACAATTTGTTCTCCCAAAGCATTCTACAGGCTACGGTCATAAGCTCGCGACCTTTCCATGGAACGCGTGTATGTGTTTACGCGTTTTAACCATTCCCCCATTATGCTAAGTAATTTCCTTATGAGGCAATTGAGCTAGCCTAATTAGGAAACACAGGGTAATATATGGCAAGGTAGGGTAGTGTGTCGGGGCCAAAATTTTTCTCGTTAAGGACCAATGTACCCGCGTTTTCCATTGAACAAACATTCCACCAATTTTCAATTTGGAAACCAAAGATTACCTTTATCTAGTGTTTACCATACAAGTAGTAGATAATTTTAGTTTGATACAACGTCCCACTTTTATGAGTCTTCGGGACCACCTGAGACTAAGTTAGTATCTCCTCCATGACTGTACGCTTGAAGGGGGAGCACTGAAGATCAATCCATATGTCATGTCGCTTGTCGAACTTATCGTTTGAGGTGGAGTGTTGTTTATAGCTGACAAAGCATTTATCATGATTGTCATGGCATCTTAGATGGAATATTCTATAGGTGTCTAGTGCAGCCTCTATTCAGTACAAATCATCTATATAGCCAATCCGATGCTAAGCCAAATGAATTCCCTGTCTAACCTTGATGAGCAAACTAATTGGCCGTTTGACTTTCCTACTTGTGATGATCGTTCATGAATTTCTCGTGGCAGAAATTCCAATTCTGAGATAAATTATACGGCTTGTCTTCAGTAGGCATCTGTACTATCCTGCCTTTAACTTCAATTCCCCCTTGACCACGGAACATGTACCAGAGCCACATATTTGCCCAGATACTTAGTGCGCCTCGTCCAAGATGTGCGCCATCAAAATAAAGATGTTCGTGACCGTGGACCATGTTGCCAAAGTCCATGATCTCCATATCAGTCTCATGAGCCACAAACCGGGCAGCTCGATTGATGTCAAGCAAATTACCGTGCCAAGTTTTGTTTCTCGGTAGTGTTGACATTCGGTACACTATTGGAACATCATTGCCGAACTGTTGCCGGAGTAGCGTAATTAGACTCCGCTCACGCTGCATGTAGAGCCTGAGTTCGGGCCAGTTGAGGGGGCGTGAAAAGTCAGGTTCCTGTTCTCCATTATCTGTCATGTATGCAAGCGCGTACATTTGTTGATCCCAGAGTCCGGATTGCAACATAATTAAATCAGGAGATCTGCCGTTCATACCGATGACCTTATCAAATGTCGGCTGAAAGAATTCTGTCCACCGCTCCTCGACTGTAACAACGCTCATGTCCCTCCACCAATCCCAGGGAGGCCTGTTCGTCACAAACGAGGCAATGTGCCAATGCATGAGAGTGACGTTCAAGTACGGAATGTGGCACCAATAAGTCGAGTGCCGACCCTGCCCTATTACCGGCGCTTGATCCAGGAGATCACAAAAGAACGCGGTTTGAAATCTATCTACAGAGTCGCTGACCATGAGCATTCGTCGATTCTTGACCCATGATAATAGGCTTTCATATTCTCTCATCTCTCGTAGCTCGTCGGGACTCAAGTGGCCTTTCGGGGTCTCTGAAGCTAGCCAATGTCCATCTTCGTCAATTCTCAAGCCTTTCAACAGGAGCCTATGAAGTCTAGCGAGAGCTTGTACCCAGTTGAACGGGGACAATTCCAATACTTGACGTGGAGGTGCTCCTTTAGAATAGAGATCCGCGTTAATCTGCTCACCATTCCATGTTTGGTTATAATCCTCATCCAGTATTCCTTCATACAATGGAACCCATGTGGCATCCGTCGTGTCGTCCTTTTCGGGAAACCAGGCGAACCCATTTTCAGCGTAGGGATTCACGCATGCTCTTTCCTTGTCAAACAGATTTATGACCGTCGAATCATGAGAGGACCGATACCGATACGTAAACCTCCTTAAGAGACCAACAATTGAGACGACCACTATAGTCGACAACAGAATGACCGAAACCCCCGAGCGTGCATTGAAAACCACCGGTCGTCGAATCATTGGCGATTTTAAGGCTTTGACTACCTCAATTGTCAGCCAATCGAATAGAAACCGATATCAATCTTTTGGTTCCCCCTGCTTCCAGGTTTGGGATTCGGCTGAACCGAGACTTGTCTGTGACCACGCCAAATATGCTAAGTAATACGAAGGTACGCTAGTCTGAGTGTACAGAAGTGGCAACTGTAGAGTGATTAATTAGGGGGATTTAGCAACACTTTTCAAGGAGAAACTGTAGAACCCTAACTCCATATATAAAAGTGGCCAAAATATGCCAGACATTAGAGTAGCCATTTGATAATTATTAGCATACAGTGGTTAGACCAGCACGACGCAGTCGGTTGCAGGTTTGCAGACGCAGTTAGATGCGGCAGTGCTGGCTTGACGGGTGAGCTTGGAAGCTTTCGTCGCGGCGTGCGTGACGTTTTCTTGGGTGGCGCCGGCTTGGGTTTGCTGCAGAAGGCTTTGCCGGTTTCCCTTTGCCTTTACCAGTGTCCGATTGGCGCACCGTTTTTGCCACAAGTGCCTCGATCACCTCTTCAGTCGTGGCGCTAGGTGCTTCGGACATCAGTGTGTCGGTGGACTGTGACCCGTTACGCTTAACAGTAAAGCTCAATGTATATCTTAACTAGTTAACTTCTGTATATATTGAACACAATAAAACACTCAGTTCCAGTCTCCTCTCTTCAAGAAAATTAGAAGCGCGACAGTTAAGGTTACTAATCAATGATACATACAGTCCAGTACTGCGTTGGAGTACTCTTGCGAGCCTTGGAGCCCAGCACAAGGGTTTTCTGACAAGTATCTATAATTATTCATTGGCCTAGGATAAAGTTTAAGCACTGCCAAGGTACGGAATAATCAGAGGCTCAAATGCGTCTCTGTTTCGCGCGTTTTTCGCATTTTCCTTATTTCAACGCGCCCCCATAGCAAAAGATTCTAATTGCACTCTGATGTATGGTCAGAGCCGCTCTGTTGGCAATTTGCAAAGCCGCTCTAGAGATTGTTGTTTGTTTACTCTGACGAGTCGGCGGAGCGAGTCAGTGAACAAAGTTTCAGGGTTTCGCACGCCATTTCGAATCTCGCATCATATGCGTCGGAATACACGTGGGGAGTATTGGTACCCAACTTATTAAATCAGTGTATAGTTTCTTGGCATAGTGACTGATCAGGCGGCAACGAAGTTGCACATGCACCCTGCTGCACATGCGCCAAGACTTTAGCGCGGGTCATCCTATTGTTGGGAAGTTGAGTCCACGGGCATTTATTCAAAATAATTCACAGTCTGACAGTTCTTGAAAGCAACGACGAGATTATCAATTCATGTTCCCGATGCATGGTGCCACTTCTTTCGGCTCGGCCCTTTTCCTAGCCTGTCTTTAGCTTGAATACATTTAAACTAGCTGCAGATTATTTCATGGACACCACCGCTGTGCGTACGGATTTAGTCTGGGACTGCCTGTTACCGTTAAAGCACGTACAGTTAATGACCAGGTGTAACCACCAATCACCTCGGTCTAAACCTCATACTCAGGTATCTCTAAGAAGCAATTGTTAATTTCTTTCCTTCATTGAACCAAATGATTAATGTGGTGTCATGAAGGCTAGGCTGGACACTGTCCGTTTTCTCTTTGTACTCTGATTTTGACTCTCGCACGAAATGTACTTTTACATATTCCTATAAACTAGTATATCTATCTTACCAACGTAGAATATTTCTTCATAAGTTTGTTGCTACAAGAATAAAGTATGTGGGCTAAGGCCAGAAAAAACAGATCGTGCCGTTGCTTGTGGCTTGTAAAGCTCGCATTCCTCGCATCCTATAGCGTGGCGGCGATACCGCGAACATAAATGACCGGTTATCACCTGCAGAAATAAAGTACAAAAATTGCGCTTTGCAACAGCGCCTCCGGAAAGTTCTGTAGCTAAGAACGATTTGTTTATAAAGAAGCTAATACGCCGGAGCTGGTCAACAACACAATCGCGCTCCAAGGTGTTCAGACGGTTATTACGTTATAATGGCGAGTACACGACGATTGTATATGGGACTCGGCCTGGTATTGCTGGTTGTTTTACTGCTGGTATATGTTGGTACCGCACGAGCTTTCTTCGCGGCAGCAGCAACCGTCGACGATTATAATTATAACGCGACCGAAGACAGCCTAGAATCCGATAGTCAAAACCGGGTTATTGGTGGTCCTTACCTGTCATATCGTATCCTGTACAAGCACTACTTCACAACAAAATCGTAAGTTTTTTTTTGCTCTCGCTATTCACAGCAAATGCTTAAATCTGGTCCAAGCATTATAAGGGAAACGATGAAAGTCGTATATGCATACGGAGGCGTTATTGTTGAGAAAAAGCTCGCAAATAACAGATTGTGAGTAATTCATGACGAGAATCTTAGGGCTATCTGACCTTCTTTACAAAACCAGGCATTTCGACATAAAGATGCCGTGCGATATAGACTTCGACAAGTGGAGCGAAGCAATGCGTGCGAGTGAGAGATACGATTTTGCTTTCGGATTGACGGAATTGCAACGGCGCAAGAGAGTGTCTGACCGATATGTCGCGGATTTAAAACAATGCACTGTTGATCAATAATACTTTTATGAGAAGCACTGCGAGAGTCTCGCACATGTTCGACTGTGTAAGTCTTCAATGGGCCATGGCAAAGGCTCAATATTTCACTATCCCCTATCCGGTTAACCTCAAACTCTACTCCTAATCCTCTCTCTCTTTTCCCCCAACTTCAATTTCCTCACTTCTTCCTCTATTACTCCCCACCCCTCCTTCCTCATTAATTATCACTATATTATTTATCTCAACCTATTCCTCCCCTTATTCTCTACCCTACTGACCCCTCTACTCTACACTTTGCCGACCCCATTCCCTAAACAGATATGTCTACTGCGTAAAGCCGACAGGTACCCTTCCGACGGATGCTTGACGCCTTCGATTGAGTATTTCGAGATTCCGGGACAGAATCTTAAGTCAAAAGTACTGATCGGCATTCGAGCGGCATGCAGGAAAATCGTCGTATCCTGCGTAAAATTGCCCATCCTTTATATTTGCCTGAGCGCATAAATCGTGCATTAGTGTGCTACACAACACGTGATGCCGCGGCTCGTAAAACTTTCCCGGCCAACGGTACCTATCAAACTGGCAATCTATTATTTTCTAGACAGCAACTTGAGTCGCACTAAAGAAGCAACTTTTTCTTTCCCTCGTCCGTCTATTCGTGAACACTGGACCATTATATCCGTGGACAGATAGGGAACGGATATTTATTCTCCAATTCTGATTTGCATGCTTGAAGAAATAATATCTGTCACGCATGGGGTTAACGGACTATCTCTATAATATCTCTAAATGAGCCGCGCCAGTTGCAAATCCGATAAACAAAGATAAATGAAATGGGTGCTATTCAGAGACAAAGACCAAACGCGGACTTGATTTCTATATGACGCGCAAAATTTAGCGAACTTTCCAGAGCTCCTTCGGAGAATAATACAAATTCAGCAACGCGATTATGGAAATGTGATCCCCCGACCTGATGATCAATTTGCCTTCGGGAGGCCCGCAATCTTCTTATAATCGTTCCAGTTATCCAGCTTTAGACTCTCCACCATCAATCGCCGTGCAGAGTCCTTGATGTAAAGACTCTGGCCTTTCAGATTACCTTTCCCATGGACCGTCTCTCCAACCTTCACGTTGTCGGAATCTTTGGAGCCACCAACTTTGAATTGAGTGAACGCAGGAGGGGTGAGTGTGTACCCCTTCAAGCGACCTTCAATGAACAGCCGAGTCATATCCTGATCAACATCACCGGCTTTCAAATCGCCGATGTAGGACAGCAGTAACAGTAATCGTGCTGCGCCTTGCCGCGTGATGGCGTATGCAGTATTTTTCTCCGTTCTGTAAGAAGGCATAAGCATTCGCTTCTTTTCGAGTTCCGAATCACTCAATCCGGCCATGCGCAATGCGGACAATATACCTCCATTGCCGCGAATGCCTTTCAGACCGGGAACGTCAGGATCTTCCCAAGTCTGAACAACGTCTTTCAGGTCAGGGTTGCCTCCATGCTTGTATGAACCAACGTACAGGACGTCCCAGTCGAGGCCATACGGCGCGTTCTTGCGCTCGTAGTCCGAGGGCGGATGCTGCCGTAATTTTGAATTCTGCATCTGCAATGACAATCTTTCCATTATGTCCTTGATATTTGGATCCCAGTCGATGTCGTCTTCGAAGATGAGTAAAGTGTCCATGCCGGTCTGGAGAAGATATTGCCATGCATTAGCGTGTGCCCGAAAGCACCCCAACACGGACGGCGCGATATCTTTCGGGGCACTGTCTGGGATGGCCTTAAGAGGCATGACCGTACCGTCGACTCCTGGCACCAGCTTCAGGGTAATGCCACTAAACCAAGCCAGTATGTTCATTGCGTCTTGTCTGTCGGTACGTCCTGGCATGGAGATATAGACGATTTCACTGAAGCCCAGAGAAGCATTGTGGGCGTGCTTCGCTAAGGCTGCTTGATGCTCCTCAGACAATGGGTCGATCGGGTGGTCGACGTCGGATGGACCTACGAAGGATGCGGCAAAATATGAGAGGGTAGAGACGGAGAAGATGATGATAATGAGTAGGACCAAAAGGCGAGCGGGATGATGTCGGCTCGAATAGAGAGGCATCCACATAATGACAAAAGCAGAACAAAACGAAGTTTGTCGATTTAATAGCCATGGAAAGGCGGAAGTAGAATAAACTGGGACTAAATATGCCGTAGAGATACACCCAACCACCATGCAAGTTTCGCCCTACGACACTAACTATCCCGACAAACAAGTCATAATTAAGTTTAGTCTTCAAGGGCTTGTTTTGGGGTGGGTTGTTGTCCTTGCGACCTCCTCGGGTCAGCCTGCTCGGGTTCTGAATGGTCTCATACTCACCGCCAAGAATGAGTAGGGTTTAATGTTGTGAACATATCCACCTTTCCTCTTTGGCACAAGCTTAAGGATTCCGCCGTGCCTCAATATAGGGATCGGCACTTATACACGGATAACAAATATCGTCAAAATTACGGATACGGATACGGATACGGATACGGATACGGATACGGATACGGATACGGATACGGATAACGCAATCTTGATTAGTCATATCCACGGCTTGCGAAACTTGCCATATAATGCTGTTGAATGGCCAGAACTCCAGGCTCTTTTGATGACGGTCAATTACACCGTCGAGCCTCTCCTTAGGCAGTGCTCGAATGATTAAAAACTCATTCATTATACATATGCGGGAAAGATGGCCATACTTATAACCAGACGAGGCGCGCGTCGGCTTCGAGTTCGCGGCGAACGCGTCCGCGAGCGCGCAAAAGCGTCCGATCTGTACGTCCGCCGAGTCTTAAAGGCCATCATCGGCTCCGACTCCATGAATATACGAATATAGTCGAGCGATTTATTGTTTTCGGCGCGTACGAGCCTTGGCAAACACCGTCCGAGCGTGATTGTGTTACACTATGACTCAGACTGATATCTAGTACGTCTTTGTCATTGGGTAAGGGCTATCATCCTACAGCACGAGGATTCATATAAAAAAGTCAAAAGACTTCGGTGTATTTAGAGTACTTCCTTCAAACGAATACGGCGCACGTTTATTTTGCCTTTTTCTTCTTGTAGCTGCTCTTGAGTTAATTGTGTGAGTTACAATAGCCGTGGTTCTATGTTTAATTAGCGACGCCTGAATGATTTCTTGGACGCTTTAGCTTGAAACCCTGGGGCTGAAGCACCAAGGGTGTTGTACCTTTTTTCAGGGTTTTTCCCGAGCGTATTGCCCTTGAAACTGCAGGGAACCATGACAAGCGCAGCAGAAGTCGGATACCATCAGACCTAAGCCTTGGCCTTTCTTCTTAATGATGGACTCGCCTCTTTCCGTCCAGGTAACAGTCACATCGTCATTACTATTAAAATAGCATTCATCATGAGTTACCAGAACAATTTCCTGCTCCCCTTCGTCAAGGTTAGGCAATATGACTTCAGTGCAATCCTCACCACCGTATTCTCTCATTTTTGTGTGGTACTTCATCATTGTCGACGCCCAAGACTTACGATATTCAATAACATCAGGACGTTCGTGACCATCATAGTAAATATCCTTCGTGTGAGCCTTCAAAGTGAAACCCCACAGTGTCAAGTATCGCGTAATTGCATGTAACGAAATAGTCGCTTTATTCATTGATCCACTAAATTCGGGATAGACAACATGTTCGTAATATGCCTTAAGCTTTGTTGCAGTCTGAGCATTTGGAGAGAGAGATCGAAAGTAAGCGAGACATTGTTCACGAACATCTTCATCATCCAATGCTGATAAGTGTGCTTCCCACGCTTGCTGAGAGGAGGCAAAGACTCAGTAAGTTGGGAAAGTTTGTCCCATCCTCTGATGACTCGCGCCATGTATACGCCCACGCCTTTGTCAAAGCTGTAATAATGCGGCATTGATGGAAGCTTTCATCTTTCCCGTTCCTTGAGTTGGTCGATGTAGTAATGCTTTAGTACGGTAAGTTGCAAGACCTCGTATGCTGGCATCTTCTTTTTGCTCAGAAGGCGAACCTCGATCCTCTCTAGTAGAGCACGGATATTGACTGGGCTCTCTGCCCCATAAGAACCGTCTTCAACCGCGTTTTCGTCTTCACCATCGTTCAGAGCCTCTTCTAATTCAAGTTGACTCGTCTCATGCTCCTGCTCCTTTCTTTTCCCGTCTTCAGACACATTGGCAGTTGAAACCGCAGACGTTGTAAAGTTGAAAGCCGTCATCGGCTTTACAGACGCGTCGACGTTCCGAAATTTAGCTCTGAATCGTCCTATGGATCGCTCAGATCCACCCGGCTGTGTCGTATATTTCAAACTCTTCTCAGCTCCTGGATAATCCAAACGCTTTAAAGCATTGTTGATTTCGGACTGGCTTAGATGAATTTCGACCAAATGAAGCTCCTCCTCATCTAGAATATCTTGATCTCGACCAGCACGCGACTCAGAGGGGAATCGAGCCGTCTGATTGGCTATGTCGAGCCTCTTCATAATATTTATTCTTCTATTAAGAGACCGCTTTATGGATTTCTTACTTGGACGCGCCATACGGGAATTTGTAATATTGAGATGTGATCGAATATGTTTGTTTACGCGTTTTACGCGTTTTGGCGTTGGGCAACCACAAAAGGACAGCATTATTCACTATTCTAGTTTAGGTAAGCTGACTTCCTAAAATGGAATATATACTTAGCCTAATTAGGAAGGTAGGGTAACATTTGGCGGCCATAATTTTATTTCACCATAGTTAAGGACCAACGTACTCGGTATATTGTATGAAGTAGGAGTTCGTCAATTTATAGCTTTACAAAATTGAAAAAAAAGTACAATCCGTATAAAATGGCGTAATGAACGCATTATTTTAATTTCAGCTTCATGACTGCAGATGTGGAGGCACTGGTATCAGTTGTGTTGAGGATGGTACAGTTGTCGCGACTAACGTACACCATACAGCTGGTCATTTGGCTAACATTAATGTAGGCAGACAGTGTTCTGTGGGCGAGAGGACAGCCTGGAACACGAAGCGAGTCTCAATGGCCAGAGGCAAGCCGCTTAATACACCGCCCGTTCTAGCAGTTCGTCCTCCATTGGAGGCTTGAAGGACTCTCCTCAATACGAGTACACTGATTCGCCCGGCAGTTCGGGCGATGCGTACTCGACTATGGGCACAGGGGATAAGAGAAGTCCTGACAGACTCTTCTTTAATTCGATCGCTCATTCGCCTCGAGCAATGTGAGTCCAAGCATGGCGAGAACCAGGCTACTTGGGGACGCGTACTCGAATGTGGGCGAGGACAGCCTGGATCCAGCTGACCAATACGGTGAGAACCAAGCCGCTTGGTAGCACAACTGGTCCGGCAATACGTTCTCATCTGGGGGCAAGAGGGTAGTCCTGACGCACTGAGATCCTCTTTAATTCGAGTACGCTCATTCGCCTTGGAACAAGGTGAGTCCAAGATGGCGGGAACCAAGCCACTTGGACAATATGTACCAGTTCCGGGACGTGTACTCGAAAGTGGGCATCGGGGCAGAGCCGTCAGGCTCATCCGGAATTAGTGTTAGGTTTTTACCTCCGGGAATATCTGTTTTCCCACTGGGTTTTTGTTTTGCCCGGAGGAAGTTTCTCTACACCTTTGTCCAAATGGATGTTCCTATAGATTCTTGAGCTTCACTCGAGAATCGAGAATCTATTCATATACGAGCACAATCACACGACCTTCGGGCGAGCTACTCGCCCTTCTCCCAGAAGAGAGTGGGTGCACGCTGAGCCTTGTCTCCTTGTCATTGCCAGATGACATGCAGCGCTGTACCACCGGATGTCGGCATTTGTTCGTAATGTTCAAAATGAAAGGTTTGGTGGCCGAGTAATACAAATAAGTAAGTGTGCATTCCTGACAGGCTAAATTGGATAACCCTAACCTTCTCGTGCTATAGGTGTCCCTAATATAAACCCAAACCCTTAAATCGCGGAGATCGACACAATCAAGGCTAGTTAGTATACGTCCGCACTAACACCATCAAAAGTCAACAAATGACCTCGTTAGTCCGACGAATGCTCAGTTTAGAGCATTTTATAAATGCCTGCTTCATTATCTAATCTTCTTCATACGCCGCGGCCGCGCGGGCGACGGCGAGCGACCGGAACTCAACAGTCACATGTCTCGGCCGATGTCAATGACCCTTCCGCCACAGCTACGTCCCCGAAGACACAGCTCTTGTCGTCTGCTACGTCTCATCATCTGCATACCAACGTTGGTAGCTCATATTCTGATGGTAAGGGTTACTGGAGTGCACTGTCCTTGCCCGAGATCTTCCACAGATTAAATCCGCGATACATGTTCGCACGGCGTGACATAACGCTGGACAATATCCACAAGGAAAAGCAAGCGGCAATCGAGGCCGGAGTTATTTACGGAACACGAACATATGACTGGGGCACTCCTAGTGCATCAGTCAAGTCGCCCACATCAGCTAGATTCGCCGGCACGCCGCAAGGAGTGGGAGCAACTACGACGAGGAGGGGCACAATTCGGCGAATATTACAAGTGTCAAAATCTGTTTTGCGCACGAAACCACTACCATCTCTCCCGAGTATCATATCCAGACAGAAAGCCGAACTGTCGCGTGCCCCTACGCACATTGAGGTAAAGAATTTTAGCACTGACTTGGGCGACGTCAGTCTTGGAGACCGTGATGCACTGGGTATCACTGTATCGCAGCCAGTAGGTAGAAACGCGACAGCCGCTACTCATAAAACAGATATGAGCACAGAGACTCGCAAGCGATTCTCGTTCGACTCGTCCACGAACGGCTCCTTCCTACGCAATGACTCCGACGCGTCAAAAGCGACTAAAATCTCTATAGATCCTCCGCTGTCGGTTCCAGAAGAGGATGGCATCGAGGACGAGGAGGAACAGAAGAATGAAATTGTTATTCCGTTGCCTGCGAAAATATATTCAGCGGCCGAACTAGCTGATATCACGGCGTTTGATTTCTCCGATGATGCATACGACGACGGATTTGATGATATGCTGATCGACGAAGTTAACGCGTACGGTGCTGAGGACGGGTTTTCTAGCTCTGACGATTCCGATTTTGAACGCCCGATCAGCCACGCCTCACTTACTCCCATATCAGAGCAGACGGACGAAGATGGGACCCCCGTTTCGTCTCCCGTGATGTCCTCGCCAATGTCGGCTCAAAGTCGAGAAGTCGTGGCGTATGTGCGCGGGAGCAGAGGATGGGTTGTCGAACGGAGAATGCGGAAAGTAGGCTGGGGTTATCAGGCCCCGGACGGCGAAGTAGAAATTGGTGCGGAGGTTGAGGAGGAGTTGCTGGCCACGGAGAGAGTCGAGCGACGAGCTATCTAGGCACAACCTCATAATTTTCGTCTAGCTCTGAAATAGCATTTAATCGCATTAAAGTCATTCTAAAGTGGCATATTGTACTTTTAGGATTGGGATTCTGCTACTGTACGGTACGAGTTCACATTGTCGAGATTGGTTAATGTTTATGCATCATTGTTCGAATTAATATAATAATACAACTACCATATCAGTAAAGGAACATCACGCGTAACCTCATATAGCGACACCACCATTTTAAATCATCCTATCGTATATACAAATATATGCACCCAAACAAATACCTGGGACTCCGAAATTAAATAGCACGAACCAAATTGTCAAGCAAGTCGAACTCCGTTATCAAACCGCTCCTATCAGCTTGACTGTCCTAATTTCGGCTTTTGGACTTTTTTCCGTACTTGGCCGCGCACTCGTTGCAATACCATTGGCCTTTTGGTGGTGCGCTGAGACCAACACACGGCAAGTGGAACCATTCCCGCTTGCAATCTGGTCCGTCGCAGCCAACCATCTCTCCGTATGACACCTGCTGGCAGTAGCAATACACTGGCTCGCTTTCTGGATCGTCTCTGTTTGGTGAAATCGGATCTGACGCAGTCGACGGTGGTACAGCCAGTCGTCGTGCGTTACGAGACGTTACGGCGCGGCCTCCACGTCGCGATTGCTGGCCCGATGGAGTTGCCGGGCGCGCTGGTGACGGTGCTCTGGTACTTTCATTCGCAGCAGATGCTAATATCGGTGCAACTGCAACTGCTGACAAGGCGCCGATCGAGGATCCATTCTCATTTGTACCATTCTCCTTCTTGTCGTTATTGGCCTTGCGTCGTTTGGTAGATGGTGCTTCGGACGCAGAGCCCGCAGTGGCGTCTGCAGTGTCCACGGCATACTTCTCTGCAGTCAATGACGTCGTGGATTTGCTGTAATTTCCATTTGTTTGGGCATAGCTGTTACCTACTCGCGATTTCTTCGACTGGGAACCGCTGCCGGACTGGCCTCCAGACTCTGCTTGGTCGTCCGCCAATTGCGCCGCCCGCCTGGCCGCAATCGCCTCTCGTCGGCTCTCACTCCTCGTACTAGCCTGAGTCTGTATCTTCGCTACATCGTCACCCTTGCCTCCGTCGCCAATCAAGGCCGGATGATGCGCAGGGCCAAAGATCACAGAGTCGGGCACCTCCCCGCCCTTCGATATCCGCTCGAAATCCTGATTCAATCTATCCATGTGCCGCGCAACGGCCTCAGTCGCACTCCCCGCGACGTGAATCTTCTCCTCAAAACAAGGGAGTAAATCCGATATAATGCGGTGCACTTCCGCAAGCACCTGGGTCCGCGTAGGATCATTGTGCGGCATCGCCAGAAAATGGGGTATCAGCGTTGACAGCAACGTCGTGCTAGTCGTGCACTTCGCTTCAACCTCTCGAAGTAATGTAAAATGCCGAATCACTTCCAGCGGAAACGCCTCGAGAAAATCTGACATGTCGTTCAGACCCGGGTACATCTCAGTCGGATGTTGGCGCCTCGAGGTGCCGCCTTCGCCGTTGCGACGGGAACTCGATTTCGTCGCTATCCGTGCCGATTTTTGTCGCGAGGTAATAGGCACAGATGTGCTCATTATTGACTATATATCCTGATTGCGGAACTGTGATCTAAGTCGATGAGGCGGTGGCCGGCAATGAGTGTGCTGAGAGGGATGCCCCTTTATCCTTGAAGATTACAGCTCGTTCTCGCGCCAACGAACTGGCGCGACGGCACCCGGCAAACATTTGCACGGAACCAAGCGCCGCGCCGCTCCACTGTGCGCGTGCAACCATCGATTCTGCCCAAGCCGGCCTTACGTCGGGAGCCCTACGTAGCAAGAAAACTCCCAACCTCACCCCTGGTCCAAACGAAGGACATATATAAGTCAACAATTAGTATTTACATCAACTGATCTCAGCTATAGTAGCCGTTCGACGCAGCATGCCGCGACCCGCCGACTCGACACAACCACAGGCAGCATCTATATTGCCTCCTCGTTCAGTGCCTCTGTCAACAACAACGTGCGAGCTATGTCATATTCGCAAACCCTTTCTGCGGCGTCCAAAAACAGGTCAAAAGATCTGTCAGCCATGTTTCTTTCACGTATTTGAGCGTGAAATCCATAACACAATCACCTCGAAGAACCTTTTCTATCGTGGAGAACGAGTGGCAATTGGTGCGTCTGGTGGTAAAGATTCGACCGTTTTGGCACATGTTCTTAAAGTCCTGAACGAACGCTACGATTACGGCGTCGAGTTCGTTTTATTATCAATCGACGAAGGAATCAGAGGCTACCGGGACGATTCCCTAGAGACGGTGAAACGAAACAAGGACCAGTATGTCATGCCATTGGAAATTGTGAGTTATAAAGAACTATACGATGACTGGAGCATGGACGATATTGTGGCTCAGATCGGGAATCGGAACAATTGCACGTATTGTGGTGTCTTTCGACGACAGGCGTTAGATCGTGGAGCAAAGAAACTTGGGATAAAGCATGTCGTTACCGGTCACAACGCCGACGATATGGCGGAGACAGTGCTTATGAATTTACTGAGGGGCGACACTGCACGTCTGGATCGGTGTACTGAAATTGTCACCCAGTCTGCGGATTCACCGGTGAAGAGGTCAAAGCCTCTCAAATTTACGTATGAGAAGGAAATTGTGCTGTATGCGCATTATAAAAAGCTAGATTATTTTTCGACAGAGTGTATATACTCTCCAGAAGCGTTCAGGGGAACTGCACGCACTCTGATTAAGAATTTGGAGACAGTCAGGCCGAGTGCTATTGTCGACATTATTAGATCAGGTGAGACTTTCGCATTGGAAAGAAAAAAGAGTGGTACGGCATTAAAGCTAGGCAGCTGTGAGCGTTGTGGATACATCTCGTCAAACCGAATATGTAAGGCTTGCGTTTTGCTGGAAGGTCTCAACGCCGGTCGTGCGGCTGTACAGGTCAATGGCGTTGGATACGAACCGGATGAAGGCGCGGCATTGAGTAAACGGTTGGAGCATCTCAGTTTCTAGGATTAATTGTGTATAAATAAGCATGGAATGTTTGCATCAAGGCGTACAGATATCGTGCTTTGTACAGTAGTACGGAATTCAGATGTGTTTTTGGCGTGAGCTGATTCAAACGGGTAGATCATGCCTTACTTGAATACTGTACTCAGAACCTAAATCATAGGATCAAATAGAGGCTTTAGAGCCCAATTGAGTGGTCAATATAACTCAGGCTCAAGGTGGCACGGGTATCACGCGATAGTTCTGGGAGTAGAGCGAAAGAACAAGTAAAGTCATATCTTTAGGGGCTTTTTTTTAGGATAGCATACATAGACAGCTAAGGGCTCTGCTCATTTCTAATATTACAATTCATTGAGCGCAATTGTTAGTGACTTGTGTGACACCGGCAAATATTGTGATCTTGATTTAGGATTGCCTTGTAAAAGTAGACATGTATGCAGAAGTGCGTGTCTCTTCAGGAAGTAAAAGATGAGAAATGCGACATGATTAAGTCGGACAACTTGTCGAAAATTGTTTTCCGAACCATGACGAGACTCTTAAACGTTTCCGGGTCAGCCGCTGCGATATGCCCAATAGATACCTGCTCATTGCCATTAGCAAGTGCATTGAATGCCTGGTTTGCAAATTCATTGACAGGCATGCCATAGCTTCGACCCCTTGGGCCCGCGTAATCGTGCAGCTCGGCTGTAAAGAGCATTAGCATTGGCTTTGAAATTCAGAATAAATGCTCCGCATGCATGCAGCGGCAATTACTCCCTCTGCACAACTGGAGGCGAGATCTCAATGAATTTAACATTGGACCCCTGATTCTGACGACGGAGACACTCGAAAAACGCCCCAGACGCAGCTTTTGAACTGCTGTATGCCGGTAGGTTTACTGCGGGAACGAGAGATAAGTGGGTTCCGGTGTATATAAGGCTAGCCGGGATGCCTTTTCCAAGTAGATGCGAAAAGAACTTGATGGAAAGATTAACGAATGAAGTAAAGTTGGTATTCACTTCATTAGGAAAGCGTCTAAATCCACTTCCGCCGGTTTATTCAGCCACACCATAGACTGGATGCCCGCGTTTAAAAACACGCAGTCCAGGTCAGGATAGGTACTTATAACACTGAATCCGAAGGTTAGAAGTCCAAGTTAAGCCTGCTGTCTGCAATATTTAGACTTGCCTATTAACAAAGTCATCAAGTCCGGCATTATCATTTACGTCGAAGCGTACTGAGCTAGCATTATCGGAGCCATGCTTCTGCACAAACGCATCCAGTCTCTCATGGCGACGACCGACAGCGATCACTTTTGCTCCGGCTTCCACGAGCTTATCTGCCATTGCAGCACCGATTCCAGCCGTGGCGCTTATGAGAAGGACCCGTTTGTAGGGGAAGGCCATCCTCGTGGTGATTTAGTGACAATGATGCAGACTAGATGCGAATGGAAGCAACAAGGACTTTCAAGAGTCTGAATATAGAGTAAGACGTCAGAACCGGCTGTTACCTACCGGTGGGCGAGAAACGGCCTCTCTTATATCTGAATGTCGACAATTAGTTGGAAAGGCCAGGTTCCTCTAGGCCACAAGCAAAATGAGCCGTCTGCTATTTTGTGCGTCCAAACTTCGATCCGAGGGCGGCCTGCTGCTTCTCCATGCTCCGGAGGCCTGATCTCTAACAATATCGACCTTAAATCCTATTGCGTAACACCGTCGTCCGACTGTCAAGGATTCAGTAATTCCAACCATTTTGGGACCTAAAATCAGAAGCAAGTACGGATAGGGAATGACGCAGCATAAAAGTGTCGGAGCTTGACCACGCACAGCGCAATGTCTGCTAAGTGGTGACATCGCGAAGTGCTTACGGTATACTCTGGAGACGTTGCGTTTCAATGCCACCGCCGAGCTGAACCGAAAAGATGATAATCGCCGCGGGCTGTGGATAATGTCAGGCGTCATCGTTCGCACCGCAATCAATATGGGCTACCACCGCGACCCCTCTCAGTCTACGGGCATCTCGTGCTGCAAGCAGAGTATCGACGCCGAACCTGGCTCTCCGTGACCAGTATGGATGACATGGTGTCCTTCCGGGTGGGGTTCCCGCGCATGATAACAACTATATACTCGGACACGACGGAGCCGCGCAATCTTCACGACTGGGAGCTGTCCGAAGACACTACCGCTCTCCCTCCGTCGCGACCGCTCATGGGAGCAAACCCCGGCCACGTATTTGATTGTCAAGGGACGTTTGTTTCGTGCACTAGGCCGCGTTGCCGATGTAAACCATACCCGAGTCCAGAGCCGTACGAGACCGTCCTCGAAATCGACCAAGCAGTACGTGACGCATATGAGAACTCTCCTACATACATGAAAATGGTCTTCCCTAAGGACATTAGCCATCCCGTTCAACCCGAGGGCTATTTCTCTAATCTGAGTCTGCTGTGTATGTACCATAGGGGTATTTACAACTTGCACCGTAAATTTCTGGCAAAAGGAAGAGTGGATGGTCGCTTCGAGTATTCTCGAGACCGCTGCATCTCCTTTGCGCTGGCGCTTCTGGCCCTCCAAGTCGGCTTGAACTCATCTTTCTATAAATTCTACCAAACCAGGGAAATGCTAGCCCTGGCCGCTATAATTCTAATCTTAGAATTGGAACTGAGGCGAAAAGTCCTCAATGCAACGGCGTCTCCGGACAGCGACCATCTCTTGCAAGTCTTGGCAAAGTCGTGTGCTTGCTGGGCACAAGCGACCGCTACTTGTGACGAGGCGGGGAGAATTCATCGGCTTCTTGTTGGCATGCTGTCGCGCTTTTATCCTGGAATTTACAGTGAAACTTCATTATCTGAAACGGCATTGTTGGAGACGCATGTTGAACTTTCGGACTTTTTTCCGCGGCTTGATGTCCCTAGCGGTGGAGTGTCATTCGAGGTGAATTTATCTAACATGAATTTCGATTGGGTTTGTCTCTCTCCTTACTGGTTCACAGTACGCTTAACTAACGAGTATAGACTACATGGGATACTTGTATCGAAGGGACTAATTATGAGGCTGGTCCTGCCTATTAAACATGACGTGTGCTACTGTACACCATAATAGCTTCGTGCTCTAGCTAGCATCATTGCATTGGCACATGCAAGATATAATTATTACAGTTCCGAAGCTTTATCTAAAAGAACTAGATTTGAAAAGCATGTCGTCTAACCTTGTCTCCAGCTCAGTATGCGTTCCTAGCTATAGCCCATGGTGTCTCCCAAACTTAAACCCCTATTTTGTGTATTGTGGTTACAAATCCCTTATTTGACCTCTCAGGGAACAGAGTTTAGACGTGAGGGCCGCACATTCCCTAACGTGGGAGAGAAATATATATCTACATGCTCTCTACGAGCATTTATTTTGTTCTCCACAATACCAAGGGTCGGTGTCTCCTCCAACATCGTCGATCGGTGGACGAAATCCTGTGACGATAGATGCTTTGACTGCGCGAAACTACCATGACTATTGCTGCGATTGGCCATTATCGCGACAAGAACCATGTCCACGTCTCACTTCTCCTCTGTATCGTACGACGAACGTATCCTGTCCATTCCGGAGCATACCTAGCTGGAGTGCTGTGCGAAGTAACGGATTGGTACGACATCCGAAAAACTATTATCTCTGTCACTCGAGATGGAGACAGGTTGCTCATTACTGGGATACCATGGATCGTTTGTATATAAGAGCGGCATCCCAGCCGGGGAAAGGGGAGCGCGAAGAGCACTCCATCACCCATAATGTCTACTTCGGAGTGAGTAATTCTTCCATTGGCCTGAACAATAAAGTTCGACCTAGTGACATTCGTGCTCATTAGTGTCAATGCTTGGCATCTCCAGTATGATTTACGGTATTTTTTTCGAATGATGTACTGTCAATATTCTCTTTGCCCAAACATTTATGTCTCAGTGGACCTAATGCCCAAACCTATTGGGGGTTAGCGCTTGTGTCGATGCAGTCCTCACGAACGAGGCACGTCTGCGGTCTCTTCTCTCTTCCCTGGGCTTTCGTCAGCTGTCGATATATAAAGTCCCTTTGGAAGCCTTATGAAAATATTCTTATCGGGTATCACGTGAAGCTTCTACTCCTGCACTTTCCATCACTACTCTGCATAAATGCACGAGCAGTTGCGGGTCCAGCACAAAATGGCTCAAAGTAAGATGTCCATTTCTTCGTTGGCACCACCTCTTCCAGATCCAGTGGCAAGGGCAACGTCGATTGGCTCTGGGCATGTCCCGAGGGATGGTTTCGCTGCGGTCGTGCCCGAATTGAGTGTCACGGATTTGCAAGAAAGTCTGTCATTCTGGTGCGGACTATTAGGTTTCGATGTCGCGTATGATCGGCCGCTTGCCCGTTTCGCATATCTTGTCCGAGATCGCTTGCAGATCATGCTTTGTGAACTAAATGGTAGTTGGGAGTCAGGTGCCATGCAGCGCCCATACGGGCGAGGCATCAACCTTCAAATGAAAGTGGAACGACTGGCACCGATCCTTCTGACACCTGCCACTGCAGGATGGACTCTTTATGAGCCTCCAAGCGAAGTTTGGTATCGAACCGGTGATCACGAGACTGGACAGCGCGAGTTTCTTGTACAAGACCCGGATGGCTACCTATTGCGGTTTGCCGAAGATCTTGGCACTCGTAAGGTCACTAAGGACTCCTAGAGATTGAAGACTGGGCTATTTCACAGGTGCCTGAATAATAAGGCTTCTTGAGTAAACTGGCTGGGGACTCCGAATGAAGATTGCTTTCTGTTATCGCGAAGTCATGAGGTACCCGATCGTTAGTACGGAGCCGTGCAGAAGTCGCAGTGTTTAAGATGACGATATGAAGGCTATTGCCTGTATGTGATAACTCGAATTCTAGCTTTTCCGTTACAGTCTGAGATGGAATTTAATATCAAACGATTATTGCTGGTTTATGCCATTTTTGCTAACTCGTGTAGAAACAATTGTTACTGGGTAACCGGGAATTTATGACTATATCCAGCGAAGATGTATATATGAAGATGTATAGGAGCAAAAGATATAGAAGCAGAAATATTGTACCGTTTTTCTTATGACGATTGTATTTGGGGCTAATTCAACTTGGGACAACTATCCATTCAAATTCTTGATGAACAAGGTCTGGGTCAGAGCACGCCGTCGAAGTGTTACGCCAACGCTGCGCATGTGATGCTTAAAGTTCGCATAACCTCTCAGCCCTCCGCAATCAGGGTCAGAGAAGGCGGGTCGCATTCTGCCTAACGCATAGGCCGATGATTCGAATCTCCGCAGTTACAGTGCGCGATATTCTGTGCCGCGCTAATTCGAGCTAGAAGGATGCATACGGCACCAGCGATATACTCCGGACGACCAGCGGGCTCGCTCCCGTTATCTCTGTCGCCCAATGTAGCTGTCCTTGTTATGAAAAAGAAATGCGATGAGTGACATGTTGTTGAGAACACCGACTTGCCCCGGGCCCAGCCGCAGTGCAAATAGCAGAAGTAGGGTGCTGGGGACCTCCCCGGCTGCTGCGGCTCGATGCCCAAGTCATCGTGCCGCCGGTCGCTGGATGCTGGCGACATTCACTTCGTCGATTGCTTTTTGGCACTCGCCAGCTCATGCAATTCTACTCCCAACCCTGTTCACACTATGTAGCAGAGTTCCTGCAATGCTAACTCTAGACAGAAAGGACTGCTAAGAGAAATAGGTAATTAGAAACAGCCCACCATAGTTAGCATTATCCCGCACAGTTGCAAAGCTGAAATAAAGTTTGTGTAATACCAGCACCTCGAGGGATTAGTAATTAAGGTTAATTGCAAAGTAGGTAAGGTTAATCGAAATGGTCACATCTTTCCCATGCACGTGGGGCCCTCGGCTTCATTGTGCCGTCGCCTCTTGACCGTATCTGAAGGCATTGACCTACCTAACATAAACTAGCGCATCATCTTCATCCTCATGTCTCCAGCGTTTTCGTGAATAAGCGCCTTGGCACTAATTGTACATTCTAAGATGTCCACCCTATAAGCGTTCGCCTGAGCTCTGAAATGCGTCCTCATCCGTTCCAGCAGGAGCTACTGATAAATCGTGGGACAAAGAATCCGACTTCATTAGGTAGGATGACTTGATAATCAGTGATTGCTTAACCTTCGTGGTGTCCCAGCACAAAACCCTAAACTTCTGTATGGTGCCTTCAGTTATCGTCACATACATCGATCGTCATGACGCGCGAGCCAGTAAGATGGGCACTTTGTGCCATCCTCGTCGAACTTATCCTACGAGCTATCTATGGTTAATCCGTATGCAAGTCCACTAAAAGCAAAAGGACGGACAACAAAAAAATTCGTGGAATGGAAACAGAAATGAAGGTTACCGCCGCAGTTCTTTCTACCGCTGTGTTGGCAACGCGCACGTCGCGTTCATCATGCAGAATAACCCTAACCGCGCGAAAACGATCGTCACCAACAGTACCTTAATCGTCAACCTTTAGAACAATAATGCTCATGCTCGTGACACCACGGTCGCTTATGGACCGTCCTTGAACCCAGTGTTGTTGCTAATTCCATGGATGTATAGCGCACAGTTACATCTCTCCGTGTGAGAGCATGTCGTTAACCCCAGATGGGACACAGCCAACTGATTGGTAACACCCAGAATCACAAACCAAGCCGATTGCGTCAGCGCCGATGCCTGCTAAAGCTTTCCAACTGCTCTGCTAATTTTTGTTTTAGTGCGCACTTTGGCCGACTCTGGCAGCTGAAACCCTCGACTGATATACTGCAGACTGCAGCTCCCTACCCACTGCCCATGTCGATCCGAAGACATGTGCACTGCATCCTATATCTGACTACTTACACATCCTGAAATTATGTTTAGACCACTCTCGGTTCTCCGGCTTTCGTTGAACTCGACTTGACTTAGGGCTCCAAGTGAAGTGGATTCAAGTTTACCCATTTGTATAATAGGGTCGCCTCGAATTGATGGCCGGGTAGCCAACTGTCGGATATGTAGAAGGGGTCTATAATGAAAGCTCATCGCTTGTCATCTCTGTCGGCCTTACCAGGAAGATTTACTTTATAGTAGTCAAAGCGAGAATAGAGTAAACATATGCTTATTGAGAACTTCACAATAGCGAAATTATCTCAACGTCATATTAGTCTTGTTGCTCGCTCGCAGCCAAGTCCTCGATGCTCTGGCCTTTCTAGATCTGCCGGATATCGTCATGTCTCTCAAACGATCTTCCAGCACTCAGATCCGCTGCCTTGTGCTCGGGACACAAGAATATTACAACCAAGACGAACCCAAACACGCAGCCCATCAATATCGCCATGACCTTTCCATCGTTGCATCTTTTGACAGACGAGTTCGAAGTCTGTTCTAGTTGAAACCGAGAGCCGATGGTGGCTTCAATGGTGGATGAGGCGGACGAAGCGAGATTAATTCAAGTTGTGAGGCTGTCGCAATCACATGCGTGTGTCGGCGCACCTTCGTTAGTGCCGCATGTGTAAAATCCGGTTCGCCGGAACAGGCAAATCTGCACTAAACAAATCACTCAAGCTCGGACGCGTCGCGAACACGCTAGAGAATATACTAGTTTATACACGCGCTCTGTTACTGATTGTGAGATGTGTTGCACAGATCGTGCAGATGAACTTAACAAATCACTCACAAAGCTCGCACCAGCCAAACACATGTTTCTGGTCTCGGAAAATATACGCGCTGAACTCCAAAGCGCGTGTAAGAACGCAGATATATGTAGACTATACAATTACCAAATCCTTTTTTTGTCCAAAAGATTAACAATATCACAAGCCGTTCGAGTCCCGCAAACATTAAGCCGGACATACATCCTCACTCGTGAGGATGCATTGGTGGTTGATGCCATTGACCCTATCGCGATGCCATCCACAGTAACATAGGAAGTATATAGAATAGTGCCCTTGCAGATATGAGATAGGGGAAGCCTGATGTCATGAATTAGCAAGAAAGTACCGAGTGCAGCAGCTTCATCTCCTTGATTCATTCAGACCAATTCCTCCTTGTTGGAACCTGAGTGCATTCTTTGCGAGTCCTCCTAATGTCTGTTCTTGAAGCGACAACGAATACTGATAGCTATATACGGTATCTGGCACACATCCTGAACTTGATTGTAAGGATATCTCCGAGTTCTGAGATCCGGCAGCACTGAGGAGGCATATGTCGCGTGCGATAGCGTACGGGATGGAGAACCTATTAAAGCGTACACGGCATTACCAAAACTTCGGATTCTAGCCCTATTGATTGATCGAAGCCTTCAGCGGAGGGAGATATGGGAAGACATCTGCCACTTCATGAATCTCCCAGATAAGTATATCGAATATGACGTTAAAACCCGCTGGAATTCAACATATCGAATGCTGGATGATGGATTGAAAGCGAAGGATCAAATTAGTCGATTTCTAGCCTTGCAGACTGAGATTTCTCCCTTCACCGATGAGACATGGTTACGCCTTTCTCAGACCACCAAGTGCTTACCAAATTCAATGAGCTTACACTATTTAAAAAAAATGTGACACCTTCTGCTTTAAACTCCTTGACCTCGAAGCAGTGCTTCCATCAGACGGCGTAGCAGTTCTTCCCGTTGCCTTCATAGGAACCAACAACTCAAAAAAAATGGAAGCGTCCAGTCCTCCAATACCCCCATCAGAAGTTCTGACTTTTCAAACTCTTGCGCCACGTTCTCCCATGTTAAAGGTGGCTTCGGAACGCAGTCAGTCAAAGTCGCAACTTCATGAAATGATCCACCAACTGGGGATAAAAACTGCGAGAGCTCGTTTATTTTATGGTTTTCGTCCGCTAAATGAGTCCAGAGATTGTCTGATAGTGATTCGGGACTGAGACTATGATTGAGCAGGGCCAGGGCCAGATCAATCACGTTCACTTCCTGATTCGCATTGATCAAAGGGACATAAACCCATCCTTCAGATTCACGCAAAATCGTTCGCAAAGTCTCGATTAAGGATTTCTGCTCAAAACCACTAGGATGAATCACTGGACGCCATATGTGATCGGGATTAATGAATGCTCACAATGACTAGGTGACGCGATGTCGATTCCGTTGCTGATTGACTGAACTTTCATGCAGTTACAGGCGCCTGAGGATATTGGCAGTTCCTTAATAACATCTAGAACTTTCACGATTGCTGCTACCCACGTATGCATAACAGTTGAACCCTAAACCATTATGATACATGGTATTAACTTGTCGGAGCCGCATCATAATGCGAGTGTCGCCTCCTCTCCAGTAGTCTTTTGTCCAGTAGTTGGTCCAAGACTACTGGTGATCCTCGTTTTTTGTCTCTAGCTGTGACTCCCTGGGGAAGTTGCGATGAAGGTGTCCTCTTTCCCCGCAAGTCCAGCAGAGGCCTTGACGGAATCGAGGGTTCTTTTCAGTTTTGTTCTCTGGTGTCCTCGTTGCCGTATCCAAGCGCGTGGGTTCAGGGCCTGGAGGTAGGTTGATTGGGTGGTACTGGCTGATCGTACCCAGCATGTTGCTGAAATAACGACTATATCTTGATACAAAGATAGCTGTAACAAATGTGTAAGCTCTAGGGAGCAAAGCTAGAATAGCAAGTACCTAGTCGACCTGTTCGGACATTAGATTCACTTTCAATTTCTCCCCTTGCTACTTGACTACCATTCTCCTGCTCTACTGATTTCTTGCAATGTCGAGTAACGTGATATTGCAAGTTGCTAATAGATGAACATTCAAAATTACACTCCTTGTTCCCAATCACCAACGCATAATCTTTCCCATTCAACTTAAAACTCTTAGAGTTCGGTGATAGTTGGATATATGTTTGTTGGGTTTCCTGTTCGTGTCAAACGGTGCATGATTGTAAATTCGGCACCTATAGACGGAAGATTCCTGGACATAATAATGGAATATACGGTAAATGTAAGTTGTTGATATTATTAAACTTGATTTTACAGGCAGACGACATAATATTCAGGACAGAGTTTGAATTACGAGCTGGAACGGCTTATCGCCATCCTCGAACAGCTGAATTCCCAGAATGCATCTGGAGCTAGGGGAAATCACTTGCGAGATTCATCATTATACTATACAGCAGATCCAGTCGAACCAAGGAGATTGTGTGTTTCGAGCCAAACAATTCAACAAATCGCATTATTGAAACATTCTCACGAAAAAATTAGTCTGGGGCAATGGTGGAATAAGTTTCAACGGAGGCGAAGTTTAGCCTCCAAGATTACTGGCAGAATGTGAGGCTCTCTTAGACAGGGAGTCAGCCATTCTCAAGCAACTGGACCATTGACTATATATACTTTTCAAAAAAGACAAGTCAATAATATCCTGTTCAGCTTCCAGCCCATAATTCCGCTCCGTCTTAATGTAACGCAAAGCCAAACATTCAGTGGGACAGACTTGTCTGCCAAGCCAATCTATTCAGCCTTAAGAACAGTACCGTCTCCATCCTTTTCGCTGCTTGCGGTCCATTGAGTATCTCCCCCACCATGTCAGTTCCAGGCGGGAAGTCAATTTCAAAACCTGGTTCACCAGCTCCTCTCATGTTCGTTAAAACTGCTTGATGGAAGTGCCATCGAAGGAGCTCATCTCGCACGCTTCTCTCATCTTCCGGAGCTCGACACCCTGAACCCCGAAAACGTCCGGAACAAAGCTAACTATTTTGTAATTATCATCTGGATTGATGGAGAAACAAAAAAGTATCAAACTCTTCATGGATATTGGACTGCATAAGCAATCCAGTCTGACAAGAATTAATTCCCGAGTCGCGCTCTCCTCTCTATTCGTAATCCCGGGTGAAAACCCTGAATCGACAAATCGTTGTCCCTGCGAGAGTGGAAAGACGTGGGCAGCGTGGAACCCGACCCAAAAGTCCATGTCATCTCTGAAGTTGACGATGCCAGTTATTGCGCACCTTCAGTCCCTCTCGCGCACTTGGTTCCGAAACTTCTCGGTTCTGCCTGACTCTTGGCTTGAGTATAAACGCACGATGCTGAGCTCATCTGTTATACTTATTGTGCCTGTCTCACTATCAACAGCTTACAAACCCTAAATGATCGAAAGAGCATCTATCACCCGCAAGGAAAGTTGGGTCTTATATCATAGTGGCATGCTTAACCGATGTCGTGCTCAAAAAAATTCGTGTTCAGAGTATCAAAACTATTTTTAAGATATAACAAAACTACGTCCAACAATAGTTTATTCTGCGATATTTGGCAACACCATCTTCAACAAACAAGTTAAAGACTGCCAAACTGAGAGGAGGGGTCATGGCGAGATGCTGTTGTCATCCTTACGGCTTCGTCTTTTTGTAGGGCAATACAAATTACTCCGCAGTCCGAACTTGAGTTGCAGACTTGCAGTGGGCTTGGAAACTCCGATCGAGTGAGTCGCAGCTCCGGCTCGCTCCGCTATCGAGGGTCAGTGTTTGAGCATGAAACAGCGGTTTCTTGTCAGGGAACTATATTACGATGGAACCCGTGTTTCTCGGCTAAGGAACAACGCAACTAGGTTTAAGGGTCACTCTGTTTATAATGGCTGATTGCGCTATATCTGGACAACAGAAAAGAATGAAAAATCTCCGCAGGATTCAGAGCCTCGCAGTAGGTGTGGAGGTCTACACAGATGCAGCCCCAGTAATTCGAACGAATTCCTCCTCAACCTGCGACCACACCTTCTGTGCTGTGCCGTCGTTCCTCAACTTGCCCAGAAGCTGCTCTACCTTGTGCGGCGCAGTCTCCCCATCGTTGGTAATGGAGTACACGCCACTGCCGCTCTTGCCGTTCGTCCCTCGTGACACCTTTCGGCCCCGGAACACCAGCAGCGGCACTCTCGCCTCCTTCCGGAAACCTGGCGCTCGTCGCGAAAAACAGGTGGCGTTCTCCAGTTTCGTTAACTGGGGTAGCGATAAGCGGCCCAATCACCAGGCAGACGGCGTCGAAAACCGCCCTCAAGACGGTGAACATTGGCCCTTTCAAATCATTACCATAGTTGATCTTGACGAAACCGGGAAAAACATGGATAAAAGACACGTTTGGGGCATTTTTCGCAACGGCTTCCAGCGCGAATGTCATCATGGAGCTGAAGTGGCCCCCCCAGGGAAAGCATGGAGGCATTGCGGCCCTGAAATTCATTCGTGTGAATTGTGCCTTCTCTGGTGCCTGCAAGGACGGTCACCACACGGCGTAAATCGGTGGCGTTCCGCAGCAGAGGCAAGAGGTTGACAATGAAGCGAAGGCGGGCGTAGTATGCCACCGCGACAGGATAGTTGAGACCTTCTTCGGTATCTGCGATAGATTGATTAGCTTCCTTCACGCCGTCGCGCTCTTTCTAGCTTACCCACCCCAGAGAGCATTGTCCCCGTACTCAGGAACAAAAGGTTAATTGCCGCTTCCTTGTCCTTGATCTCGCGGCAAGCATTGTCTACGGAACGGAGCAGGCTGACGTCGACGCTCTTGTAGATGTACTCTCCTTCGGGATTCAGCTTCTGCAGCTCTGCGCGGATTCGACTGCCGGACTCCTTGGATCGCCCGATAAAGTAAATCCGAGGCCGGACAGCATTTTTGGCGAACTGCTTCAGCGACGTCTCGCCAATACCGCTTGTTGCGCCAGCGAAAACGGCGACCAGACCGGGCCGGAGAGCCGTCGCGATCTTGGAGTTGGAAGATCGGATTTTTCCAGAGCGACCATTGTAGATTTTTCTGTGCGGATGGGGAGTTCGGACTTTGATGCGAGAAAAGAGGCACTGTCGGTTGACCTTGGCAGATGTGAGGTGATGTTCCGCGTTGGTGAGTTACACAACAGATTGGGCACTACCCCGACCTTATGCCAAGCTGCAACCCCAGCGAGGCGGACGGTAGTCGACCCGACCCCGACAAATTACTCCGAGTCCCGGGCTCACTCTAATTTCCGCAAAGCGACACTGTACTGCAAAATTAGCAACTGGTTTTTTTTTTGGCCTTATGACGGGGTGAATTCATGTAGATGCACAGCCCAACTCCTAAACGTTATTCCGTGGTGCGACCGTCTTAAATTAGGTGATAAGGCAACCTGCTCACTCAGGGGCTTGGTGTAACGGTCCAAGCGAGTATATTGACAACTGGCTAGGCGACTACTACGAGTATCTAAAAGCTAAAGGAGAAACAGAAAACAGGACAGGGCCACACAACTTCTATCTTAAATGGCCGAGACGACTGACAAGAGGGAGGAGGAGAAGACGGACACTTCCGACCATTCCCCGACCGTCTCGATACAAGAAGAAAAACAAGGCCGAAAAGAGTACCCCTAGTGACGATGAAGAAGAATAGTGCCGCACTTTTGCATGGATGTGGGTGGCGCGTGACTCAGGTTTAGTGTGCAGTGTCGGCTTTGTTGTTCGGAAAGAGAGACCCTTCTTGCGGCACGATGGCTTGACATTGCGCTTGCGAGCGCGCCACCCGCTGACTAAGGTGTGTGTCTCGCACGTGACCAGTGGTCCGAGCGCATGAGTCACACCAGCGCGGCTCCGGATTGCGTGCACTGCGAAGGGGTTGATTGGTTGAAATTCTGCGGCTGCGCCGCACGCAGTGAGGTCCGTTAACCTTTGTACTGCACCCAGCAAGTCAAAATGACCGTTCTTGAGGTGGCCAAGTGGAGGAAGAAGCCAGAAAATTGTCTTGGCAGCGGCGTATATCGGTTGCTTGCCATTGCGCGTGTTGTGCAGATCGCTCGCACCCAAGCCGCAGCCGTCCGGATCTCACTCGAGACCGGTTCCGCCAATGAATTTTTTTTTCTTAGCCCTTTTTGCTCCTTGGTTGGCTGATTATTTAGTCTGCTCGATCCAATCTACCGTCCCGTCTTGCTAGAACCTCCGGTTTCTAATTCACGCTCGCACCACAATATATATATCTTTACCTCTCCTCGGCATTTCTGGTTCTTTTCCTTTTTGCTCTTCTGTTGCGCTGCATATTTAATCGAGGAGCAGTTTGCGTCGCGGGCCGAGTAGAATTCTCAAAAACTGAAGGGTTCTATATACCACATATTCTTGTTCCAATACAACAGAGACGGAAAAAGGATGACCAGCGAGTCGAGACCGAACAAGGTTGGCCATACCCTGGCCAAGGTGTTGGGCATCCAGCTTAGTGAGACAGAGAATCCGCTGGACGATCCTGTCAAGCGCGGTGAATCCGTGTACTCTCTCAGTGCTGCCGAGCCCTATGTCGAAGAGGAACCGATTGTGGCGGAATGGGTGCAGAGCATCATTCCCACCTGGCGAGAAGCCGGCTCCTATGTTGTTAGCTTGTTTCCATTCATACATTGGATTGGAAGGTATAACCTGCAATGGTTTATTGGTGATCTTGTGGCTGGTTAGTACCAGAGTTTTCGATTTTTTGACGGCCCTCATGGCGGCCCTCACGAGTGGTAAGCATGGAGCTGATTGATTGTCTGCAGGTACTACCGTTGGAGCTGTTGTTGTGCCTCAGAGTATGGCCTATGCGAAGTTAGCCGAGTTACCCGTGCAGTTTGGCCTGTATTCTTCCTTCATGGGTGTTTTGATCTACTGGTTCTTTGCCACGTCCAAAGATATCACAATTGGACCCGTCGCAGTTATGTCGACCCTGGTTGGAAACATTGTTCTCAGTGTTCGGCAAAACTATCCGCAGTATGAGGGCCATGACGTCGCATCCGCAGTCGCTATTATCGCGGGTGCCATTGTATTGTTTATTGGTCTGATCCGCTGCGGGTGGATCGTTGACTTCATACCCCTGACAACCATCTCCGCATTCATGACCGGCTCAGCTATCAACATCGCCGTGGGCCAGGTTCCCACTTTAATGGGTATCACCGGTTTCAGCACACGTGCGCCCACGTACGAAGTCGTGATCAACATTCTGAAGCATCTGGGAAGGACGAAATTGGACGCCGCCATAGGTCTTACTGCTCTAACTATGCTCTATCTCATTCGATTTGCTTGCAATTGCGCTGCCAAAAGGTTCCCCAACAAGTCGAAACAGTTTTTCTTCTTGTCGACTCTGCGCACTGCCTTCGTCATTCTCCTGTACGTCATGATAAGCTGGTTAGTCAACCGGTACCATAGGCAACACCCGAAGTTTTCCATCTTGGGACCGGTTCCTCGAGGTAAGGTCCATCACCCCATTTGGATAAGCTGCACTGCTGACTCGGCCAGGTTTCAAAAATGCCAAGGTTCCTAAAGTCGACATAGACATAATTAGTTCATTCGCAAGCCAGATTCCTGTGGCCGTCATTATCTTGGTCATCGAACACATTGCCATCGCCAAGTCTTTTGGTCGAGTCAACAACTACTCCATTAATCCTTCTCAAGAGTTGGTTGCTATTGGCGTCACAAATTTGCTCGGGCCATTCCTGGGAGGATATCCCGCCACGGGGTCTTTCTCTCGAACCGCTATCAAGTCTAAAGCGGGCGTTCGCAGTCCGCTTGCAGGTGTAATCACTGCAATCGTTGTGCTTCTGGCCATCTATGCACTTCCGGCTGTCTTCTTCTACATTCCAAATGCTTCCCTTTCCGCTGTCATCATCCACTCTGTCGGTGATCTGATCACTGCGCCGAATACGGTCTACCAGTTCTGGCGGGTGTCACCGCTCGAGGTAATCATCTTCTTTGCCGGCGTCTTTGTAACCATCTTTTCCAGTATTGAGAATGGCGTTTACACTACCATATCAATCTCGGCTGCTGTATTGCTATTCCGTTTAGTCAAGGCACGAGGTCGGTTCCTCGGTCATGTCAAGGTCTACTCAGTTATCGGAGATCATGTCGTACGTCAGGACGGCACGGATTCTGCCCTCCGCAGCAGTGAGAAGTTGCCTCTGGGTGGAGTTGATGCCAGCCTGCGCTCGATCTTCCTTCCAGTCAAACATGATGATGGTTCAAATCCAGAGATTGATATTCGTCAACCGTATCCGGGTATCTTCATCTACCGCTTCAGCGAGGGCTTCAACTATCCTAATGCCAATCATTGTCTCGACTATCTCGTCGATACCATTCTTAAGGAGACTCGTCGCACTGACTCCGAATCTATTCCCCGTCTTGGCGATCGCCCTTGGAATGACCCTGGCCCGGGCCGAGGCCAGTCAGAGCCAGATCGTTCGCACCTCTCTACGCTCAAGGCTGTGATTCTTGACTTCAGCTCTGTCAATAATGTTGACATTACTTCTGTTCAGAATCTCATCGATATCCGGAACCAACTGGACCGTTGGGCTGCTCCTGATGTTGTCCAGTGGCATCTTGCCTGCATCAACAACCGCTGGACCAAACGTGCTCTCATCTCTGCGGGCTTCGGCTATCCCACGCCTCCATTCAACCCCGGTGACTCTTCCACCTTCCGTTGGAAACCCATATTCAGCGTCGCTGATATTAGAGTAGGGTCCGAATCAGCTGCCACAATTATGGAGGAGCGTCGTGGATCAAAGGATGTCGAAAATGGGTCGTCGCGCGCTGTGGACACGGAGTCCAATAGCAGTGACTTCGAGAAACGCAATTCGGAGAGCAACGCATATCAGACAAGTGGCAGACATAAGATAGCTGTTGTGCAAGGCTTGAACGTGCCTTTCTTCCATGTCGATTTAACATCGGCGCTCCAGAGTGCGATTGCTAACCTGGAGGAACAGTGTGGGGACGGAGACGAAGTAATCAATCCTCGATCTTCCCCCCATTGAGCTCTACGTTTTTGTTACCGTGTTCTTGATTCTATTGTATCACATGTATTCCTAAAATTGTCTTAATATCTTTTTTGGCCACGCGATTCTCAGTTATGTCACCAATATGACCGGAAGACCAGGAGTCTGGTCCGGACTAAATGGAACTGACGGTTGGCGAATCTGTATATCTCCGGCTACACCCAATGACCGTAGCCTGGCAAAGTGTGGCTCATTTGTATAGGCTACCCGGTGCAGTGTTCCGTTGAGACCCTGTATCCTTTCGCGGACTGCGTTCAAGAGCATAATCAATATAGTTGTTGCCAATCGCATCAGCAAGTTAAATATTCTTTAAATATTCCCTTAAGATTCTCCCTATGCACTTCACATTTATGTTACAGCAATCTGATGGAGGATGTGCGCCGGGATGGCCGACAGGAACGTGCGGATGTTGTCAACGAAGACTTTGTCGGAGTCCATATTCATTAATTTAGGAGAAATATTGGAACCCAACCCGCTATTCCTCTTTGGGACTAGCTTAAGTATCTTTCCGTACCTGGAATTTGAGGGCGTTTTAGCGGCTTCACGACATAGCCACACAAAGGGAATAGCCACAGCACAAGCCACTTGCTTAATTGATATCTATCTGTAAAACGACTTCGCCTCGTGTTTTGAAATACATGTCCATCTACGGCAAGATACCTCCCACATCTCGGCCGATCAACATCTTCCTCAGCAAATTCAACATCTTCGTCGTCCATACTATCCTCACCATCCTCGCCACTCCCAGTCTCCTCCTCCTCGTTCCCATCTTCACCACTGCCCTGGACCGGTAAAGAGCCTTCTCCAGCGTCGTTGGCCATTGATAACTTCAACGCTCTTGGACAGGTGCGCTTGTTATGTCCACTTCGTTTGCACAACCCGCATCGGCGAACATTTTCAACGCTGTCTGCTCCCCGTTGTACAATCTCGGCTGATGTAGGGAGTCTCCTTGTACCTCTAGCGACCCTTTCGTGACAGCGTTACGGGAGGGTCTGTCAACATGGTCAGGGTGGCAGGGTCTAGGTGTACCGTGGAGAGATCGACCAGGATATTTGGCTGTTCAACCAACTTCGAGGATGGATATCCTGTACATCGATGGGGACCCCCAATCGAATTTGGTGGGAGCAAGGAAGAAGATATCGCCGGTAAGTGTCGCAATTGCAGTCCTCAGAGGACCTGGCTTCCCCTTGATTATGAAGCTTTTTCATACTTCTCCATGGAGAAATTCAAGTGCCGACCGTGAGATTTGGTGCATAGACCAGCTGTTTCAACCTGGTCCCTCACTGGGGTCTTGACAATCACGTTCTCGTTCGACCCGATTATGTTACTTGTTCGAGCTTGGAGGAGACCTCGTCGATTAATCTTATTGCCTGCAGTAAAGAGAGTGCCAGATGATGACGTGAGCACCGCTTTCAGGGCTGCATGGGCTTCCCTCGACCCGCGAAGTTGTACTGATGCCAAAATTGACATGTTTTCTGACGTGGCGTTCCATCCAGCGCTCACGATCATCCCACCATTGTGCTTTTAAGTAGCCAACAGCTTGTGAAGGAAAATTTTTCTCCAGTTGCTGTAACTTGTTCTCAATATCTTTCTCGGTGTCACTGTCCGCAAGACGAACTGCGGCATGCTGTTGAACATTCGGCGGCAGTGTTCTGTACATATGACAAGCGTTGCAGGGGGTTGCAGCGGGAGGGCGAGAGGGTTAAAACTCTAAAAGCGCCATAGTCAAGCGCCGCATTACCCGGCGTTACCCTGCTCGTTGTTGCAGGGTACTGTTGCATCATAGTTAAGCTGGGAGGGCGAGGGAGGGTTAAACCGGGTAAGCCCACCTGAGGAAGCGCCGTCACAGTACTGCGGCAGATATGGCACAACACGACAGTGAGCTCACCGCAAGATTTGCGTTAGCGGAGACCGAGCCAGAGTTAGTGGGCTAGGGCTGCTAGATTTTGCGCACATCACAAGCAATACCAGAATAGGAAATCGGGGATCGGACAGGAACACCGTCGCAACAGCCCTCGGACATCGGGGACCAAGAACGTCAAATTAGCAGCGTCCCAAAGGTATATAAATAAGTAAAGAGTGGAATTTGCACACGGTAGCCCAAATCTGATTTATTTGGTTTATCTAAATATTTAAATTTAACACATTGGCAAAATATCGTAGTAGCAGCGAGGACGGATAGTAATAGAGGTCGAATTAGGACCTAGAAAGAT